>JANSVA010000001.1:21091657-21120516 GCA_025504915.1 Erythroxylum reticulatum
TATGTATGTATGTATATGTATGTATGTATGTATGTATTGCTTTGTGCTTTCTTAACTGTTATTGTTTTTCTTTTTTAATATAAGTTAAGTTGAACATGTATATAACTATCATGGAAATTCATAGAATAAGTTAATGCATTCTTTGGAATTTTGATTAGAAAGAGATTTTAATCAATCAACTTAAGGATATGGATTGTATTTCTTGATAAAGAATATGATTGTAACTTTTGGAACTTTTAATAGTATAAAAAGCTAAGGATAATCATTAAATCAAGATAAATTTATGTACAAAAAGACTCTACAAGATTCTACATGTGGGTCTTGTTTATCTATTAATTGTTTTAGTTCTTTATTGTAGATCAATAATTCCAATTTAATTATATTTGTTATTTTATATTAGTAATTATAGTTGAATTAATCACTTCTATTAAATCAACCATTCATTTTATTACATTAGAAAATAGAAATATAATTACTACTAATGCTTGTAGTCCTCAAGGGATCGACACTCGCATTCAGTAATAGGAGCATTCACCTAGTGATCTTTAATATTGTTTTGGTTTTGATACATCACATTAGGAATCATGTTCTTTAGAAAATTCTTCCCCGACATCATTCTCTCCATTTACTTCACTTATTTCATCTACAATGAAAATTTTGAATTGCCTTTCTTTATATTTATATCTTGATATATATACTTTTTATCATAGTAGCTCCTTACTGCTCCTCTCATCCAAATTACCATTGTTGGTTGTCTTAATAACCTTACTACCACCCGTATAAGTTACCAACCTTGTGAACTTCAACACAACAAATATTAAGAAACAAACTGTTGTTTTATTTATATCCACTTTAGTTCAATCACTATCATAAATAGGAGACAAAAATTTTCAACTGCCTTAAAAGATGGAGACTGAACATTGAGTCCCATCATGTATGCGTGCACATGAAAATCGTAAACTTTGATAATCATGATGAAAAATGAAAAATGATACTAGATATTAAATATCTGTAAAAGTTTTCGTGTGTTTCTACCATTAATGAATTCCATATCGTATTGTATTAGTCAGAAAATGATACCAAAAGACTTTATCTCATATCATATTAAAGTATTAATACCCAAAATATTGATTAATATTGATCAAAATATGAATTTAAAAAGGTACATGGACTAAATCATCAAAAAAACAAAATAATTATTTCCCTTGATTCAATCCTAACCTTAGTTGCCCCCCTCCATCACAATTTCACAACCATTAAAAACAAGTTTCCTCTCCTCTTCTCTATGCTAACAATGGTCTTCTCAAATCCCAAATCTCTCTCATCCTCCCTTTTGTTGTCTTCTCTACTCGCCTTGTCCTCTGTTGTCTGCTCATAAGCCCGACATTAGCCAGGTTTCTATTGTGCTACTAGCTTACCAAGATGTAGCCGCCAAGTCATCACGACTAGGTCCTCTCTTCAGTTCTCATTATCTCCACTAGCTACTCAGTACTTCTTTTACCAGTCATCACTCTTCAGTCTTCACTCTTCAATTTTGTCTTGTCTCTTGGATTGTGTATTGAAAACTTAAATGATTGAACAAAGATAAACTCAATTGCATGACAAAATGAAATGCTTTTAATTTTCCTTCTTTAAAGTGAGGATCTATGACTATTAACGACAGTCCACACCAGCAGACGCAGAACCACTAGACTAATGCAAGCAGATGATATGCTCATGATCATAGCCTCCAGATGTGCAAACCATACCTATCAAGCTAGTATAATTTCAGGGATTGGATTAAAGTTAAACACATGTGCTAAAACTCAGGAATGTAAAAAGGAAAGATGTGATTTTAGGAACAAGATTTGAGCTAACGTATTGATGTACAATTGTATACATATACATTCTCTGTATTCAAATAAAAGTGAACTTTTTGATCCTCCAACCAATCTTCAAACTTTTACATGGTATCAGAGCCCAATATGGACTCACCATCTTTTGGTTCAACATCTTTAAACACGACTAGAGCTTTGATCAATTCCAGTCTATCTATTGCAACAACACTTCCACATGCTCAACTTTCTTTCTCGACGAAATTGAAACTAACAAATTATCTAGCTTAAAAACACAATTCAAGCCTATAATCAATTTTTATAATCTATCCAATCACATTGATGGAAAACCTGCACCCAAACCATTGATCCAATCAAACACCTTAAAAACTCTTGAACCAAATCCTGAATACATTCAATGGTTCCAGCAGGATCAGTTACTGCTTAGTTAGATTTCTTCATCCTTGACAGAAGAAGCTTTTTCCTTATATCATAGGTTTTAAAACTGGTAGTGAGGCTTAGAATACGTTAACTGAAGCATTTGGTGTAGGATGTAGTGCAAGACAAGTGCAATTGCATATGGCATTGCAAAATCTCTCCCTTGAAGAAAAATCTATGGCCCTATTCTTTAGGGAAGCCAAATCCATATATGATGAGTTGGCTACAGCAGGAACTCCAATCAGTACTACGAAGTTCAATGCAAACATTTTTGGACTTCTTCCCATTGATTGTCACGCAATTATAGGTGCTCTTAGTGCTAAAAAGTGACAGGTATCATTCTCTGAACTGTCTGGCAGATTGATCTCTCATGAAATATTACTACAAAACCCAAGGAAGTCAGAACCTATAGTTGCAAACAGGACACAGCAGCAAAGCTTCCAGCCCAAATAAAACACTGGTTGATATAACAAGAATAATAACAAAGGCAAAGGAGGAAACTTTAATAACAAAAATAACAAACAGTGGTTTCTTAACCCATGTCAGATATGCAACCTTAATAATCATCAAGCAAACACCTACAAGAAGTGCTTGATCAGAATTATGTTACACCTATGGTAAATATGGCTAATGTCAATCAAGCTTCAAGAAAAAATGATTGGTTGGCTAACAGTGCTGTGAGCCATCATATGACTCTTGATTTGGCTAGTTTGAGCATTTCCAAAGATTACATAGGCCACGATAATGTGATATTAGGTAATGGTTCAGGTATATCTATTCGTCATATTAGACAATCTTCTCTTATCACTGAAACTCGTTCATTGCTACTAAAAAGAATTTTTCATGTGCCTGCTATCACTAATCAACTACTATTCGTTAATAAAATTGCCAAGGATAACAAGTGCTATTTTGAGTTTCATGATTCTCATTTATTTGTCAAGGATCAGATAACCAGATAAACAATGATCAAGGGTCCAGCTGATGTAGGTGTTTATAAACTTTTTGGAGTATTCAAGTAACCACATGCATTTGTTGCATAGAAAGTGAGTCTTGCAGATTGGCATGCTAGATTGGGACATGCTCAGTTTGCCAAAATATCATCCATTGTTCAATGGTTTCATTTACGTTGCTCAATAAAATAGGTCCCTAATAAAACTGTGAATTTTGTTAGTTAGGAAAGCTCAAAAGAATAAACCTACCTCTTACAGGCACTCTGGCTCAACACAAGTTTGATCTTGTGCATGATGACATATGGGGTCTTACTCTATAAAATTATGTTAATGGATACAAGTACTTTTTGATATTAATTGATGATTTTTCAAGAGTCTCTTAACTATATCCTTTAAAATTGAAAAGTGATGTCTTCTAAGAAGTTGTTCAATTCAAAGCTAGGGTCGAATTATAATTTAATTCTTAGATTAAAGCCTTTCAATTTGATTGGGGTTGTGAATTCAGAAATGTCTCTAGGTTTCTCAAAGATTGTGGAATTATTCACAAATTAGCTTGTGCTTACACACATGAGCAAAGTGGGACTGCAGAAAGAAAAATTAGACATGTTGTGGACACTGGTTTAGCCTTATTAGCTCATTAGAAGATTCCTTTACATTTATGGTCATATGCCTTTGTAAATGCTATTCATGTTATCAATCGGCTTCCTACTACTGTGCTAGGCAATATCTCACCTTTTGAAAAATTATTTGATGATGTGCCTAACTATACTACATTGAGAATTTTTGGTAGCATGATTTATCCTTTGCTAAGGCCATATCACTCACATAAATTCTCCTTCAAGTCTACACCGTGTGTATTTCTTGGCAAATCTCCTGATCACTTAGGTTATATTTTCTTTGATCCTAGACATACAAAACAAACATCTGCAGGCATGTTCAATTTGATGAAAGTAGGTTTTTATATCACAAGGCTGCGACACAACAACCATCCACATTCGAGCCTACTGCAGTCACAGACACTTATCTAACCATCTTTACACAGTCGACACTTCAGCCTCTGGTGCCAATTGTCCAGGTTACTGAGTTGCCATCGCTGGCCACGTCCAACTGTCCTTCAGATGTTCAACCTACCACGTCTAGTCCTACTTTGTCACCTTCAGCAAGAATGCCAACAGAATCTGTGGCAACCATTGCTACCCCTGACCTGCCAGTTGCACTACCACAATATGAGCCCCTGTGAACTCAACCTATAGTCCTCTACCCTCACCCTAAAAAGAAAATATTAAATTCAACGGTTCTGGCTAGCACCAATTCTATCACAGATTTTGTTGAGCCTACGTCCTTTACATAAGCTGTGAAATACCAAGGCTAGTGGTAGGCTATGAGTACTGAAATTTCTGCTCTTTTAAAGCATGGAACGTAGGAATTAGTTCCCAAACTAGCAGTTGTAAATGTGGTGGGTAATAAATGGGTATATTGTAACAAACATAATGCTAATGGAATAGTGGAGAGATTGAAAGCTAGGCTTGTTGCAAAAGGCTTCACTTAGCAAAAAGGCCTCAACTATTCATCAACCTTTTCACCCATAATCAAGCCAACTACCATCAGGTTGATTCTTTCTCTAGTTGTTTCCAACCATTGGTCTCTTCGACAATTGGATATTTCGAATGCTTTTCTAAATGGTAATCTTGAGGAAACAGTTTACATGTCACAGCCACAAGGCTTTGTCGATCCTAGTTGTCCTAATCATGTTTGCAGGCTAAGAAAATCCCTGTATGGTCTCAAGCAAGCTCCATGTGAGTGGTACACCAAATTTTCTCAATTTTTGGTACAACAAGGCTTCAACACATCTAATACTGATACCTTCCTATTCATTTTACATCAAGGCAGCCACATCCTTTATCTTTTACTCTATATAGATGATATCATCTTGATAGGAAGCAACAATGACTTGATCAAATCTTTCTTTCATATTTTGTCTACAGAATTTGAGCTGTGTGATATAAGACCTCTAACATATTTCTTGGGCATCGAAATTAAGCAACATTGTAATGGCTTTTGCTATCTCAACCAAAATATCTTCAGGACTTGCTCAAAGTCACGTATATAAATACTGCTAAGCCAGTTAAAACTCCATTGCCCACTTCTTTTCAACTTGGTGCTACTGATGGCGAGCGCCTATCTGATCCTTATATCTACAGGGGGACCATTGATGCATTGCAATATGCTTATCTTAAGAGACCAGATTTATCTTTTGTGGCCAATCGACTTAGCCAATTTATGTTCTGTCCAACTTATGCTCAATGACAACATTGCAGACGAGTGTTTGTCAAAGACACTATTGCCCAAGGTCTTTTAATTGTTCCTAGTTCCACCTCCACGCTCCAACTTTTCAATGATGTCAATTGGGCTAGAGATCAGACTGATAATAGATCAACAGGCAATTTTGCTACCTTTTTAGGCAAAAATATGGTGGCTTAGTCGTCCAAGAAGCAGTCCACGGTTGCTAGATCATCTATTGAGGCTGAGTATCGGGCTGTGGCTAGTGCGGCTATTGATTATCTGTGGTTAAGTCTCCTCTAACTGAATTGGGACAATTATTACAATCTCCTACAACTATCTGGTGTGACAATATGGGTGCTGCCTACCTAGCCCATAATCCTTCCTTCAAGGCTCATACCAAGCACATCAAATGTGATTATCATTTTGTGTAGGAGCAATGTAACACTGGTGATTTACGTGTCTGTCATGTCTCCACTCATGATCAACTTGCAGACATTTTCACTAAGTCTCTTTCAAGCACTCGTTTTACTGACCTTAAAGGCAAACTGCGAGTTCTCACCGATACCTCTAGCTTGAGGGGGTATTAACAGTAGTCCACACTAGCAGACGCAAAACCACCAAACCAACGTAAGCAGGCGATATGCTCATGATCATAGCCTCCAGATGTGCAGATCACACATACCAAGCTAGCACAATTTTAAGGATTGTATCAAAGTCAAACATATGTGCTAAAACTCAAGAATGCAAAAAGGATAGACATGATTTCAGGAACAAGATTTGAGCTAAAGTATTGATGTACAGTTGTATATATATGCATTCTCTATAATCAAATAAAAGTGAGCTTTTTGATCCCTCAACCAATTTGCAAACTTTTACAGTGACTAACAAAGTTGTTTGTATATTTATGAGTTTGAGAATGGATTGAATAGTACTTGATAATTTTCATTGCCAATTATGCAATTTTGTTCTTTATGATTATATTAATTAAACTTAAAGTAATTTGATTTCTCCATTATTATATTAAACTTAAGATAATTTTATTTCTCCATTATTATCTTAAAACAATTTTTAAGATTTGTTTTGATTTTTGAATGAACACTCAACATAATGAGAAATTATGAATGGCTAACTAATTATTTTTTCATTTTTCACAATAAAGCCAATTTTGCAATGTGCATTGCCAAAAGAAAGATATAAGATAGAAATTATTGTATGTTTTTAATTTACCTATATTTAAAAAATTATGTTTCTCAACAATATTCATTTAACTTTTTAATATATTTAAATCTAAATTATATCCTCTACATTAGTAAAGAATCTATCTGACAGGTTATAGTCATAACTCATAATATGTTATGAATATAATAATTATATTCCTGATACATTAATTGTAAATTTATGCTTCAATTATTTGTATATGATTATTCTTCTTATTATTGACTTTTGAATTTTCATAACTAAGTAATGACTTTTAAATTTTTATAGACATTAGCATTACATTACATATATACGCAATGATCTTTTGATTTTACAATTCAAACTAGTGTTTTATGTCTTTCATATGCAAAGCTTTATTTTTAATATGAAATTATTAATTTTGGACATATGTTTGTTTATCCTTACATATAACTAGAGGGAAGTTCAAATGCTCGTGATAATTCAACCTTTTCAATAAGATTTGATATTCTAGCTTGAGCTTATGTTAGATTAAGTCTTAATATAAATAACCATATTATTTGCTTTTACTACAGCAACTAATTAAAAGGTGGGGGAATCACCCAATTAAAGAAACATTTAACTAGGATTAAAGTTGATGTGGAGCATCGTAAGAAAAATAGTCATAATGTGAAATGGCAAATAAAAACTTACTTGAAGAGTATCGGAATGAGAAACAAAGAAGGCAAAGACTAAATTACAACATTGGCAATCTAATTTTTTTTGACAATGTTTAGGATGATGCTAGTAATGTTGATAGTGGTACTCCTACCTAATAAGAAGGAATTATTATAACTGATATGAGGAGAGAAGAAAAAAATGATTAACTTTACTACTCCAACTCTTGGAGTTTACTCTCCAAGTCAAATATACTACAATCTAAAGAAGCAACTTGTAATGCAAACATAGAAATGACTAAAAGGTGATATAATATAAGTGTGTCGTTTAATGTTGATCAATCTTATTATTAGTAGCCTATGGTGGATGTTATTGTCTTTCATGATCCAAGATATAAAGTTCATTCAATTAGTGACTATAAAGGTAACCTTTTGAGCGGCTTTATTAGTGAAATAAAAAGTTTGAGTAAAAGAAGAATGACTTGGCCAACTTATGGATGTCAACCATGATTGATGGTTAGACAAATAGAATACAAGAATCCATTTTCATTTTTTTTGTTATTCTAGTGAAGGAAAGATCTTTCTAAAATGCATTAATACATTTAGCCTTATAATAAATATTGGTACTTTGTTAGAGATATTTAATGAAATTATGAATGAAATTAGACTTGAAAACAATAAATACTTCATCATTAACAATGATGTTGCCTATAAAGTAACTACGAAGGGGTTGCAAACTAGTAATAATTATTTATATTGGATTCCTTGCGATACAAATTGCATTGACCTAATATTAAAAAAATATAAAAGCTGCTAGATACTTTCATATCATTGATGATACTATATGAAAAAACAAAAAAAGTGACTAAGTTCATTGAATTTGACGAGAAATGATTTTACCAATGGTAGGAATTTGTGACGTCTTGCCATTACAAGAGCTGCAACTAATTTCTTATTACTTTAATGCTTTATTCAAATGAAGGAGTTGAAACAAATGTTTACAAATGGTAAGAGGATTGCAACTTAACACAGTATAGTGCTGAAATGAAGGCTTTTCAAGATTATATATAAAAATCATAAATTTTGGTGATAATATCAATTTGTCATTCAAGTTTGTGAGGCTTTGGTGAGAATACTTCTTTTGACTAATAATGATAAGCAAGTAACAATGGGTTAATTTTATGATGCTATAGAGAGGGTGAATGAAGTAATTAAGACCAATATGAAAAAAAAGTTCTTCTTTATACAAACCTTATTTTTTTAGTCATCAAGGAAAGAAGGAAAGGACCAGTTTAGTATCTATTGTTTGTTGCTTGGATATTTTTGAATCCAAATGTCTATTGTAGGCTAGGTTTTTTTAAAAAAATTGAACTTAATATGGGAATGTTATTAACTATCACAACAATTATTTTACATAAGATGGTACATTATCTCCTTATAAATGGAGGTATACAAGGATGCGTACGATTACTTTAGAGTTTCCATTATAATACATCAAAGATTCAAACTTAATTCAGGTATATATTTCTTCACTTTTGATACTTGTTTAAAAATAACAATCACTTTATTTTGTTTATAAGATCACTTAAATTGTTTTACAGTTGTTTGGTGGACCTATTCGAAAGTAATACTCCATAATTATAAAGAATTGTAATTCAAATTCTTAGTAAATGTGTTAGGGCAATTGTGTGAAAGGAATTAAAACATAGTTAAATTCATCCATTCTAAGAGAAAAAGAAATAAATTGGAATAAAAATACTAAATTATTTGGTATTTAGTCAATACAATTTGAAACTTCAAGAAATGCATGTTATTGTTGTTATTAAATCGCATATAATTTTTTATAATTTCTTAATAATTTAAATTTATTATTTTACTAGGACTCTTAATAGAACAAGTAGTTTTATAAATCTAATTGGTCTCGATCATATCGATCATTTAGTAAATTGGATCTCTGATGAATTAATTTTTATAAATGAGAGTGGCATAGAAGATAATCTTAGATCAAAAGTATTGACTTATCATTTGGTGCAATGAGATTAAATGATGATAATGGTAAGACTCCCCTTAATGATAAAAATCTTACCAAATGAAAATTAAGGCTAATTTGATTTAAACGAATGTTATTTAATGAAGTTTCAGGTTTTCTATTTTCACTTTTTTTAATTTCACTTATATTTGATATATATAATTCTATATATATAATATAAATATAAAACTTTTATTGTAAATGTTTGCTTTAGGTTTTACTTATATTCTATTGTGTTCCTCAACACGAATTCTTATTGTTATGCTTATAGCCTTGTATTATTCTTATTATATGATATTTTGATGCAATCAATTATAACATTTTCAGTATTTTATATTTTTTTAGATTTATATATGTATAAGGATTAAACAATTTTTCTTATATTAATTGTGCTCATTGTTTATATAAAAAATGTGAAAATAATATTAATGGAAATAATGAGTAGTTATTATATCAATTTTATATTATTGTGAATTTTTTATACAGAATTGAAGAAAGTTGAGAACTGTATAACACAATATATTGGGAGATTATCTTCCAAAAGAAATATATTAGGCAACTATTTTATAATTTCTAAAATTAAGAAATTCTTTTGTAATTTTAAAAATTATTCAAAACGGTGCCAAATATTAATTGATATCAGTATCGTCCCATACTAAAACCAAATTCGATACCTATTCTAGTATACTACTTGTAACATTACTACCATGCTACCAAAAATCTCCACAAGAGCAATTCCCATCCTTGAAATAATGGAATCTTTTTACATCTCTCAACACAATCTTCGTCTGAGTAATCCTACTAGCATACTTCATGAAGGAGTGGCAATCACCACATATTCTAATATTTTTCACAATCCTAATGGTCGTTCCTGGAGAACTGCAAATCAGTCCAAAACTAAGTGCCAACTTCTCACTATGAATTCCTAGCGTCTCTTCCTTTTCTTCTACTTCAATATCATGAACTGCCCACTCATGTCCAGGCACATACCCTAGTTTCCTAGCATCTTCTATTGTTTCCTCCAGTTTCCCATATATATTCTTTGCATCCTTGTGAGAGCGATCACCTGCAACAAAACAATGCACGTTGCGCTCCACCTCAATGCAACTCCACCCTGGATGTTTCTCAACCCTTCGATCCTGCAGCAATTCTTGGACTCTTTTAACATCTTTCCATCTGCCTACAGCAGTGTATACATTTGACAAAAAGATATAGCTTTCTGGATGGTTAGTTTCAAGCTCCAAGAGCTTATGCGCAGCCAACCTTTCCATATCAAAATTCCTATGAACCCTACAGGCACAGAAAAATGTTCCCCAGATCACAAAAGTGGGAGTTATTGGCATGTTTTCAATGAATCCAATAGCTTCTATTAGCCTAGCTGCTCTGCCTAATAGATCAACAATCAATGTATAATGTTTCACTGTAGGCCGAATGGAGTAGTCGAGCCTCATGCTTTCAAAGAAATTAAGTCCAAGCTCTACTTCACCAGAATGCACGCATGCAGTTAGTAAAGCGAGAAAAACAACCTCATCGGGCTTCACACCTGCAAGTATGGGAACTTTCTGTCATTCAAAAGATTCGTATTACTGAAGTTAGAAAAGAAAAAGATTAACAGAAAGGAGATGTAATTGAGCTAAATAGTACAAAAGTAGTACCCGCATACATCATCTGTCTGAAGCATTGCATTGCTTGCTCAAAGTGTCCATGGATAGCCAAACCCCAAATCATAGCACTCCAAGTATGAATATCCTGTCCTTTCACTGCCTTAAACACCTCACTTGCAGACTCAACATCCCCGCATTTGACATACATATCCACTAAAGCAGTCTGAATTCCTCTGTTCAACCCGAAACCATTTTCTAAAACATAATTATGTATAGAAGATCCAGCTTCAAGTGCACCAATCTTAGCACAAGCTTTAAGAGCCGATACGATGGTGAAACCACTTGGTTTCACATACTCTTCCAACATCCTTGAAAACATGGACAACGCCTTTCCATGTTCTCCATTGTCCAAAAGCCCATTAACCATTGTAGTCCACGAAACCACATCCTTATCTGGCATTCGATCAAAAACGTCTTTAGCTTGACCCATATCCCCATTTTTCAATAACCCGTTAATCAGACTATTCCAAGATGCAGTCTCTTTTTGGGGCACGGCATCAAAGAGCTCTCTAGCCTTTCGCACATTTCCTACCTTACAATACCCATTTATCAAGATGTTCCACAATATTGTACCTCGACTATCAAGTCGATGAGGACTTTCATCAACCACCTTGACTGCTAACCCCAATTTATTAACTTTCACATACATATCAGTCAACGATACCAACACAAAAGATTCAGCCCCGAGCCCACTCTTCAGTATCATAGAATGAAGGGCTCCACCAAGCTCTTTGAAATTCAAACTTGCCACAGATTTAAGGATAAATGGAAATGTGAGGTGATCAGGTCTAACACTGGACCTCAACATAAGAATGAAATGGGACACAGCATACTCAAACCGAGAATTGCTCTCCAACCCACGGATCAATGCGTTGAACAAAAACAAGTTCTTGGGATTGAAGTGATAAAAAATTGAGAGGGAGTAGTCAATGGATTTGCGCAAAGATGAGGAAGAGATCAATTGAGTGGTGACGAGGCTACTGGAGGAGAGGTTATAGAGGAAGACTTGAGCGTGAATTTGATGGAGTTGGAGGCTGGTTTTGGAATTGTGGATAAGAGACACGAAATGCGTTTCAGGCGGAGCGTCGGCAAGGGAAGTCGGCTTCTTTGCGGAGGAGATGGCGGAGGTGATTCTGGCGGGAGGAGATGTTGGCTTAAACAGCGCATAAAGAGACTTCATGTCATTTGAGCTCGGTGAAACCGAGTCGTCGGACAACTATGAGTTTGCTATTATTATAAAGGAGTTAAAGATGTATACCTCTCTCCTGCAAGAAATCTTAGAAAAAAAATTTGTGATTTTTAAATTTAAAAAATTTAATTTTTAATTTTAATTTTAATTTTAATTAAATAATAATAACAAAAAACTAATTAAACTTGACTTAATTTGGTCGAAGTTAATTAATTAGTTTTGACTTAACTATCTAAGTCAATTTTTGTACTAATTTGGTCAAAGTTAATTAGTTAATTATCTTATTATAAATTTGACTTAATTTGGTCGAAGGTAATTAATTACCTTATTATACAGTAAGATATGTTTGTCAATTTTTGCAAAATTTTTCATATAAATTATTATTATAATGGTTATGATAAAAAACAATACCTCTGCACTTAGAAAAATTTTGGAAAAAAATTCCTCTAGCCTTTTGGAATTATCGAAAAAAGCCCCTATAGTTTAATCTTATTCAAAAAAATAAATCCATAGAGTTGATTTATGTTAGAAAACTAATGAAACTTTTGGCATGCAAAATTGGTTCACATGAACTAACAAAAATTAAGTAAGTTAGACCCACCTTATCTGTTTTACATGACATTATCCTATTTTTTTGTTTGACCCAACCCTATCCTAAAAATATTCTGACTTTAAACTTGAAAATAGCAACCAGCAATCATATTTCTCTAAATACCTAATTCATCTCATAAACCTAATTTTCCCCTCATAATTTTAACTATCTTCCTCCTCAATAATTTGATTCATCTTAAGCATTCTGATGGTCATCTTCACTCATATTTGACATCAGCATTGATGGTTTGCTGCTTCTTAACTCTTTTTCCTTGTTCATCTAGTAGGGTCTATTAGGCCTCCTTCTCTTCATCTACATCTTTGTTATTAACATATCATTACTTAGATTGTGCTCTATTATTAACAACTTCAGTAAGAACAATATTATTATGATGAGGGAATTTGTTTTGATGGCCATTATATATAACTTCAAGAACAATTGAACTTTGTTGCACAATTGAATTTCTTTTGATGGCCAATGTATGCAGTTTTAAGAACAATTCAATTTTGGTAATAGAGGAAGTGGCTTGTGATGAAGGAAAGGAAAGGAATGGTTAAAGCTTTTCAATGGTGGTCCTCAAGTTGAATTTTTATGCTAAAATTTTGGCTCTTAATTTCTATAGCTCTTAAGTTGTCAACATATTTGATTTCTTTCAAAAGCAATCCTTGTGCGTGCAAACTACTAACCAATATACTCTGAAATTTCTCAAAAATACGTTCACTAACCTAAGTTTGGAAAATGGCCTCCTTTGTCTTTGATTCACTAAGATATCAATATGTTTCAGTGTTCTAACAAGATGGTAATAGAGTAAACCCTGTTTTGCAGATTATGACCACTGTGTTATAAACTAGAAAATTGTGTGAATTATTTGTAACTTCTTTATGTTAAAATTAATGAACTTCATTTTATTATGCGCTAATACCATCTTCTTTATAAGAAATCTACTACTAACTCTATCATATATGCTTGATGCTTCATTTTATACCAAGATCACTATTAATATAATTAGCCTCCATTTATAACTCTCAACTCACATGTGATTATTTCCTTCTTTTGTTACTTGCATGCTTGAGTAAAAGATAGTGGTCCTCCATTCTTTACATAAATCCTTCAATCATAGGTATAATGTGTATTCAAAATGTGAATCCAGTTTCCTATATACTTGAACTGCAACTCTCAAGATATAAACATATGGTTATTATTATCTATACCTAGCTATAATTTTCTTTGATTCATTTAGTTACCTTATAGATTGGATTATAAACCTGAATTTAGAGTTAATTTTTCATTATTGATAACTCATTATATGAATTATTCTATATTTTTTAACATCTCTCAAGTGAAATGGCTTTGTTATCACTAGGCTAACTATTCCACGTGAACTCATGTTCATCTTTTGTCAATATGCTTATAGTAATTTGCATTGATATATTATAATTTTTTTATTCTTCTTATTTATGGTTTGTTATTTTGATTGTGAATGAACTTGCTTAAACAAAAGAATATTCTATCAACTTTTAAAGTTGATTTTTAGTTGTTGTCTTCACATATGTTCTCAGTTGAAGACTTAACTCACATTTGATTATTTCCTTCTTTTGTTACTTGCATGCTTGACTAAAAGATAGTGGTCCTCCATTCTTTACATAAATCCTTCACTCATAGGTATAATGTATATTCAAAATGTGAATCCATTCTCCTACATACTTGAACTGCAACTCTTAAGATATAAACATATGGTTATTATTATCTATACTTAGCTATGATTTGTTTTGATTCATTTATTTACCTTATTGATTAGATTATAAACATGAATTTCAAGTTAATTTTTCATTATTGATAACTCATTATATGAATTATTCTATATTTTTTAATATCTATCAAGTGAAATGGCTTTGTTATCACTAGGCTAACTATTCCACGCGAACTCATGTTCATCTTTTGTCAATATGCTTATAGTAATTTGCATTGATATATTATAATTTTCTTATTCTTCTTGTTTATGGTTTGTTATTCTGATTGTGAATGAACTTGCTTAAACAAAAGAATATTCTATCAACTTTTAAAGTTGATTTTTAGTTGTTATCTTCACATATATTCTCAGTTGAAGAAATGAAAATTGCAAGTTCATCTAGTATTGCAATTAACAAGATTGAAGACCACTTACATTATTGTGATTGTGGATTAGCAACACCTATAAGGACTTGTTGGGCTAAGTTCAACTTATAAAGGAAATTTTATAGATGTGCTCAATTAGGGTAAAATTTAAAAATAGATTTACTTTCTTAACTTAGATTTTACATTGATGGATTACTAAATTTATTATATATATATTATTTGCAGAGTAAACAAAAATGTGATTAATTTTATGTGGCATAACAAAAAATTTGTAAGAAGTATAGGTGTAGTCAATGAGTATCGAGAGATTAAAGACAAATTAAAGAATCATTGAAATCACTTATTATTAAGGAAACTGTTGATTTGTAGTTAGGTCATCTTTATTGTCATTTTTAGGTATTACTTCATAATGTACTTATAGGAAATGTATTTTCTGTATTAATGTATAGATTAATATTAGGCTTAATTACAAAAAATCTAAAACTTTGCTCAATTTTGGAATCATTCAAAAAGTGGTAATAAAATGCTAAACTTTCAATTTTTTTCAATTTTAGCCCAAATTTTAAAAAGTGACAATAAAATACTCAAACATTCAATTTTTTTCAATTCTAGTTCAACGTTAGTGTCTACGTTAAGTTTGCTGATATGGCTTGTCATGTGTTCCAGAAATCCTAACTATTAATACACATCAACTAAAATTAAGACAATAAATGAAGATTAATGAAACAACGTCGTTGTTAAAAATGGAATCTCTAAATTAGTTTATGCAACCTCAACCTTTCAATATTTGTTGTTCTCCTGACACCTTTAGCCCTTTGTTTTCTATTTGTTCTTCCGTCGCCTTAAACTACTCTTGCATTGCAGTATACTACACCAATAAGCTCTTTGTTTTCAGTTCGTTCTCCTGATACCCTCAGCGTGAGGCCATCAGGGTTGCGCAATATGAAAATCGAAGGTGAGGACATTAAGAGAATAAAGTGAAACTGAAGGGGAAAACTAAAACATTAACGTTGTACTATAATTAAAAAATTGAAAGTTTAAACATGTTATTTCCATTTTTGAAGTACGGACTAAAATTGAAAAAAATTTAATGTTTGAGCATTTTATTGCTACTTTTTGAAGTTAAGGATATAATTGCAAAAATGAGCAAAGTTTGAGATCTTTTTTGTAATTAACCCTTAATATTAAATAGTACTTTATACAAGCATTTACCACATTAATATAGTTTCATTATCTTATTTAGACTTTTTAACTTATTCATATTGTTTTAGAATGTTAATACTGTAAATATTTATACAAAATACTATTTGGTTTTATACCAAGGAGGTTGCCTATAAAGCTTTACTAGATAGTAACACAGATGTAAAGAGGTTAGTTAATAGAGAAATTGTAAGCTTGCAAAGAAAGAGGCAAAGAAGATAGTCTCAAAAGCCAAAAGTAGAGCCTATAAGAATTTATACCTACGATTGGAAACTAGAAAAGGAGAAAATGATATATTTAAGTTAGTAAGAGCTAAGGAACAAAAAGTGAGAGACTTGGATCAAGTTCATTATATAAAGGATGAAGCAGGATGAGTGCTCGTAGATGAAAATGACATCAAGAGAAGATGGTCATGATATTTATAGATGACAAAATCTCTTTAGATGATCTTAGCATATTTAAGAAATATTATAACTTTATTTATTGTTGACATATCACAAGAGAAGAAATTAAAGGAACTTTAAGGAAGATGAAGAGTGGAAGGGTATTAGGACCTGATGAGCTACCCATAGAGGCAAGAAGAGCCTAAGAGAAAAGGGTCTTACTTGGTTAGCTAAGCTTTTTAATGTTATCCTTAAGTTCACCAACAAGTCAGATGAGTGGAGACTTAGCATACTAATAACAAACGGGACGTCGACAGTTGTGACAACTGTAAAGATATCAAACTACTTAGTGTTACCATAAAGTTATAAGAGTGGGTGATTAAGAAAAGAGTTAAAAAAAATGGTGCAGTTATCTTAAGGAACCGATTTGGTTTCATGCCGTAGGGATCCATAATAGAAGCTATACACCTCACTAAACGGTTAATGGAATATTACAAGGATAGATAAATAAACATGGTTTTCATTGACTTAAAAAAAAGCTTATGATAAGGTACCTAAGGAAGTCATATAGAAGTGTTTAGAAGTTAAAGGAGTTCCTGTGACCTATATATGTGTTATTAAGGATATGTATAAAGGTGTTAAGTCCAAGTAAGGATGACAAGAGGAGATATATAATGTTTTTCTATTGATCTCAGGCTACACCAAGGATCCTTATTGAGAACTTTCTTATTTACAATAATTATAAATGAGCTCACGTAGAATATTTAAGGGGTTATGCTTTAGTGTCTGTTGATTACTAATGAAATTTTTTAATGGATGAAAAAAAGAGGTTGTTCATATCAAGTTAGAACTTTGGATTAATATACTAAAGTCGAAAGGCTTTAAATTGAGCAAGATTAAAACTGAGTACTTAGAGTGTAAATTTTCAGGTCATATAGTTGCATTCGATATGGAGTTAAAGATTAGATTAGATGTTATACCATAGACATATTATTTTAAGTACCTTGGATCTATGATCCAAAGCAATAGTGATATAAATGAAAATATAGTTAACTATATCAAATCAAGGAGACTTAAATGGAGGAGTGTATTAGGAGCTTTATTTGACAAGAAGATACCACTCAAGCTAAAAGGTAAATTATACCATTTAATAATTAGGTCGACCATGCTTTATGGAGTATAGTATTGATCAATCAAATAGGTGCATAGTTAAAAGTTAATTAGGCGGAGATGAGGATGCTCCGTTAGATGTGTAAAATTACAAAAAGAGATAAGGTTAGGAATGTAGTGGTAAAAAACAAATTGAGGGTGGTTAATATTGATAATAAATCAAGGAAGACAAGGCTTAGTTAGTTTGGATAGTTAGTTTGGACATAATAAGAGGAGAAATCATGATTCTCTAGTAAGAAAATACAAAAAGATTGTACTTAAGGATTGTAAAAGAAAAAGAGGAAGACCTAAGAAGAACTGAGAGGACGTGATAAGGTATGATATGGCTTTGCTAGAGCTTACCAAGGACTTAACTCTTAATAGAAAATTTTAGTGAACTAGAATATAAGTAAAGGATCTTACATAGAGAGGTTCTTCTCTTTTCGAACTTTTTCTTTCGATTAATGTATTTTGTATTTAGCCTAAATACTTTATTTGCAGTACTTTCCCCTTAAGTCATTTTAATTAATTATTTTTCTTTTTCAATCACTTGTTTATTTTATTTAATTATTTATTTTCTTTTCATCTTTATTTTATTTTAAATTTCTTTTTTGTATTTATATTAATTTTAGTTTATTGTTATTTTTATGTAGTTATTTGTTTATATTTTTAGTTTCTGTTTTATTTAAATCATTTTTTTTTAATTTCTCTTTTTCTCTTTTCTCCTTTTCTTGTGGCTTTATCAAAAATAGTTTCTTTACTAGTTAAAGGTAAGACTACGTACTTTTGGACCTTTATAGACCCCACATCTTAATAGATGTCTACTAGGATATTATTGTTGTTGTTTTAGAATGTTAACATGTTTTCTTACAATATTAAGAGTATCGTTTAGGCTATGCTAACAGTCTTCTACCTTTGCTAGGTAAAAACCAAGACAAGAACATGATTAAATTATAATACAAGTAAAATAGTTGTATGGGTAAAAGGTGTCATATTATGATTCTTCTTGAATAGTCTTAAATAATTACAAATTTTGATTTTTAATAATCATATTAAATAATGACCAAATAAAAGGTATTATATTAAAGAATTGAACAGACCACATGTTAAATAACTACAAAATTTAAATTTTATAGTCATATCTAACAATTATGATTCTTATCTAGTAATCAAGATATCATATATATATACCATAATTCACCATCTAAATGGACTCCATCTTAAAAAATAGTTAGCCACAATAAACATCATATACAAAAATTGTTAGTCAAAATGAGCTCCATATATATAAATAACTAGTTATAATGTGCTCCATATACAACAATAATTAGGCACAATAAGTTTAATTTGTCTTCTTTTCTTTTTCTTTTATGTAGGTTTTTATTTTACCTGGCTACTTTGATTATCGAGGGCATTATCATATATTCTCTTGGAACATGTTCGTGCATTATAACCACATTGCTTGTATACTTTACATGATATCTGAAGTCATTCCTGAATAGATTTATATGGGTTTTGTTCCTCTTTTACCTCCTTGTTCCTTGCCTTTTTAGTTCTTCCAGATTGTCTCCTATATTATGGTGGAAGGATTTCATAACCATAATTCTTGTTCGAATTTGGCCATAAATTTTCACCAAGAATTGGAACAACTTGACATGCATAAGTAGCTGCAAATTTTTCTTTGTTATACATCTAATCCACATAATCTTTTAGTTTGCCACCATCGTGTCTGATTACAACACAACCATATTAATAAGGAATTTCAATTAAGGCCCATCTCCTGCATCTACATTTTTTTTTGCCAAATCAACATGCTGAAAATTCACATGATCCACTTCAAACAATCTCCCACCACTAAAGTGTATTATCCAATTACTGGAAAGTTATTTAAACTTCTTTAAGGTTTTCTGAATCCTAGAACAAAGGGATTCTTCATGTTTCTTTATCCCCTCCTTTTTTCTTAATAAATCTCTTCATCATTGCTCTTCTAATCATCTCAATCTTTATGATAATTTCCTTGTCCCTAATCTTCTTGATGTAAGCATTGAAGCTTTCACAATAATTGTTCAACAACATATCATATTTCAAATCAACACTATAAGTATGCATTCACCACCTGTTGGTTAGTATTTTGTCCAACCAATCATGGATCAATTTGTCTAAGCCTTATAACTTTTTTACGTACTTGCTCAATGTTAAAAGAAGAATACCAATCATAACTTAAATAATAATATAGATTCGGTACATTCAAGTTCAAGTGCATTTAAATTAAATAATCATATACCTTCCGAATTCATTGAAGGTTATGCTCTAGCTACATTCCAGATTATATTCTTTATAACCTTTATTGTTTTAAATTTGGCTTGAAGGTTGGCATAGATATATCTAACACAATATCTATTTTTGACACCGGCTACAGCAACATTAAAGACATATTCTAACTCCTGTATAAATAAACAACAAAGAATGTTAATGCACTTGATGGATGATTAGAATTATAAATGAATGTTTATAAGATAAAAAGGAAATTCAATGACACAATTATACCTTTTGTTGGTCAATATGAAAACCTAATTGCAATCCTTGTAGTGTTGGATTTCTACTTATAAACATTCGAGAAACTATTTCCATAAGACTTGATTCTTAATTCTAACCACAACCTATGCGATCGTAAACATGATGTTATTTATATCCAATCAAATAGTTGATAGTGATTGCCCTCCATGTTTTCCTTTTAAGTGACAACCATCGACACATATCATAGGCCTATAACCAACCAAGAAACCCTTTCTTTAAGCATCAAAATATATGTACATGAAATAAAAAGTATATTTTGGATACTTGATTATGAAAGTACTACCCAAATTATAATTTAATATAGCTAATTTATAGCTCTCGTTTTCTCAAATTGCTTTCCCTTTTTACTAGCAAAAAACTTAAATGCAAAGTTCTTCACCCCATATATCTTCTTGCCTATAATCTCAATATTAAAACCCCTTAAATGTGCACCTTTAAGCCTTATAATATCACACATAAGACAATCTCTAAAATGAGGTATTTCTTTGCAATCTAAAGTGCCTTTTAGTTTCTTTTCTGGTATCCTCTACCACACTCATAGTTGGATTGAAATGTCTTAATTTGAAATGCAGTGCTATGTTGTGTTAGAGAGTTTGTATTCTCCACCCAAAACCTTTCTTACGCTTAGCAATTACTCTACATTTCTCATTATTGACGTACACAAAATTAAAATCCTTCTCAATTGCATACTACATTAGAGCTTGTCTAAATGTATTCAGTGAATCAAATAGCATACTAACCTTTAAATCAACCGGCTGAGACATATCATTATGTTCATCAAATTTTAGGAACTTAAGGCCTTCTTCTCCCTTCTTCTATAAACTGTCATTTCCCTTCTTCTATAAACTGTCATTCATGCTCCTAAGCTTATCTAAATCTTTATATGTTAGATCTATATGATTTGCCACTGATAGAGATCTCTAAGGTCAAATAGTGGTGATATGATTCGATAGCATTTGATGATACTTAGTTATGATATGAGACCAAAACTGAGTCATACATTGATCTTTACCTTTAACTAGGTCTTGTAAAATATTAAGATATAATGGGATAGGACCCGATCTTCTTCAACTGAATATGATGCACTTAGAGATTTATTTGAAGGTTTTTTACCTAAATTTGGGCTTACTTTTTTTATAGGTTTCAAAAAGTGATATATGTAATGATAGTTTCAGTTTGGCATAACAAGTCAAGTATTTATAGAGATATATTGTATGAAAGAAATAAGAATAACAAAGAATGGTTAAGATGAATGCAATCTGATATAATGGTTGCGAAGAGATAGAAGTAGATTTTTTGCAGGATTCCTTATCTTGTCTTGAATATTGTGTGAAAATATAAAATACCAATGAATGGTTAAGATTAATGAAATCTAATATAACTTTGCAAAGAGATAGAGTTAGATTTTTGCAGGATTCCTTGTCTTATCTTAGATATTGTGTGAAAAAGATAAGAATACCAATGAATGGTTGAAATGAATGCAATACAATCTAACGGTTATGTAGAGATAGTGTTAGATTTTTTGCAGGATTTCTTATCTTATCTTGGATTTTGTGTGGAAAAGATAAGAATCCCAATAAACAGTTGAGATGAACGCAATCTAATCTAATGATTGTGAAGAGACAGAGTTAGATTTTTTTACAAAAATTCCTTATTTTGTCTTTGATATTGTGTAGAAAAGATAAGAAATCTAAATGAACGGTTAGGATAAATGCAATCTGATCTAACGGATGCAAAGAGATAAAGTTAGATTTTGTGTAGAGATAAATGAGATAAAGCATAAGGCCATCCCCAACTATCACAATAAAATTTTATACTAAGAATATTTCAGGAATCTTTTTACACCAAATTTTTTTACACTCCAACCACTCTATGCCAAATTAATAATGTACACAAATATAATATTTTCATTACACATTTAACCTGCAATCCTCTGAGTTACCATATCATTCCCATAATTATCAATTAGTTCATAATGAGCTTCTTTATCTTTAATTTGCTTGTATCGAGCAAGTAATTCCTGAAATCTAATTGTATCGTCTTTATTTATATTAATTTCAAGGTTGGCATTTCCCTCCAATCTTGTATAGCCATTTGAGTATCACATTTGTTCTCAATGATCATATTATGCATTATAATGCATGCTAACATAATATCATGTAATATTGATTTTTTTCCAAAAACGTGCTAACTCTTAATAATTACAAATCGTGATTGGAGAACTCCAAATGCACGCTCAACATCCATCCTGCATCTTTGTAAATAACTTGTTTTTTAGGCCTCAGGGATCATGAATGGTTTATACCAGAGTATACCATTTTGGATAAATACCATCAACTAAGTAATATCCAGTATCGTACATTTTTCCTCGAATAACATAATGAGTAGAAGGTGTTATACCTTTGGCAAGGTTTGAGAACAACTAAGAAGCCTCCAACATATTAATGTCATTATTTGACCCTGGCAAACAAAATGTGCATGTCATACCCACAAATCATAATAAGCTAGAACTTCAAGAATAATAGTTGGGAATCGACTATGTCCACTATATTGTCTTACCCAAGTGGTTGGATAGTTTTGTCATGTCCAGCGCATGCAATCTAAACTCCTTAATATCCCTGAAAAATCATGTTTTTCACTAATTTTAAGTAGTCTTACAACATCATTAGTATCCGGTGCTTTTAGATAATGTTGTCACAAAGGCCTAATAAAACCTTTTTGTTCTTTCAATTGCATTTGATTGTCCAATTTTAATGTATTCATCAGCAGAATCAACTAATACACCATATGTCAACATTTGAAATGTTGTCATTACTTTTTGTAAGCTAGACAATCCTAGTTTACCACATCCATCTCTCCATTGCATAAAATAGTTGTCATGACTTTCAACAACACTTAACAATTCGTAGGAATAAATTCTGACTCATTTGAAATAGCCTGTGAAATATTGCTCTATTATATCTTGGATTTTCTGCAAAATAATCATCTTATATTCTTTGATCTACAACAGCACAGTCACGATAAATTACTCTATGATCAAAGAGTGAGCCTTTATGCTTTAGCTGGTTTATGACATTGTTCATATATAAATCAATTGCAAGGTTGTTATTAGTATATGGAGATAGTAATACTTTTTTGTGTTAATATTGTAGAAGTGAGATCTAACCCATCCTCCAATGATGAGGATCAAGATGACGATGATATATGAGAAGTACTAGCATTAGCACTCATAGTTTTAGATAATATGATGAAGGGATCAGTGATGAATTTGTTAGTGATTCATTACCTTATATAGTAAATAATTCATTTTATACTTTATCTCATTTATCTCTACACAAATTCTAACTTTATCTCTTCATAATTGTAGATCAGATTACATTCATCTCAACAGTTCATTTGGATTTCTTATCTTTTCCATACAATATCTAAGATAAGATAAGGAATCTCTGCAAAAAAATCTAACTTTATCTCTTCACAACCGTTAGATTAGATTATGTTCATCTCAATCATTCATTCGGATTTCTTATCTTTTCCACACAATATCCAATATAAGATAAGGAATTTCTGCAAAAATTCTAACTATATCTCCTTACAACCGTTAGATTAGATTTCATTCATCTTAATTGGTATTCTTATCTTTTCCACTCTATATCCTAAACAAGATAAGAAATCCTACAAAAAATCTATCTCTATCTCTTCACAACTATTAGATTAGATTGCATTCATCTCAGTCATTCATTCGTATGCTTATCTTTTTCATATAATATCCAAGACAAGATAAGGAATCTTGTAAAAAATTAAACTCTATCTCTTCTTCAACCATTATATTAGATTGCATTCATCTCAACCATTCTTTCTTATTCTTATTTCTTTCACAAAATATCTCTATAAATAGTTGATTCGTTCTATATAAACTAAAACCATCATTTCATATAACACTCTTTGAAATCCTTCACTGTAACTCTCTTTAAAACCTATTAAAAATGGCAAGCCTAATTTTAGGTAAAAAACTTCGAATACATCTCGAAGTTCATCATATTTAGTTAAAGAAGATCGGGTCCTATGTCATGTATATCTTAATGTTTCACAAGACTCAGTTACTAGTAAAGATCAATCTATGACTCAATTTTGGTCTTGTATTACAACTGAGTATCATCAAATGCTATCGTATCATATCATCACTGTTCGACCTTGGAGATCTCTACAAACTCAATGGAAAATCATAATGATAGCTATTGGAAAATTAAGAAAATGTGTTCAACAAATTGAAAACGTGAATCCAAGTGGTGCTTCTGAATAAGATATTATAAGTACTTTATTTATTTATTTACTTTGTATGAATTTAAGTATGTTTGATTTATACCCTAAAATCTATCATAAGTTACAATGTTGTATTGCAGTTTAAAAAAGCAAAAGATTTACTCATTCAAGATCTAAATTTTCAAAAAAGTCTCAAATTTGCTCATATATGGCCAATCCTAAAAAATATAGAGAAATATGATAATATTGATAAAGAGAAAACTCCTGGTCATCAAAAAAGATCTGACTACAATGAAATGTCACAATCTGAATCCCAAAAGTTAGATAAGTCAATAGGATCATCATCATTTTATATTAATTTAAATAATGATTCTAAATTTGAAGATGAATTTACTGAAAAAAATGATGCAACTGATCGTCCTATTGGGAGGAAAAAAAAAAGAAAAAATGAAAAAGGAACAAAATGAGGAAATGAAAAAACTTTTTACGCACATGAATAAAGAAATAAAAAAATGTTTCATGAAAGTCAATCTCTTCTCGAAAAAAAATTATGAACTTCAGTTATTACGAGCTCAAAAATAAAAAATAAAGTTACAACAAAGACAAGAAGAAAATAGAATTTTATGCAAAGATTTGAATTCCATCAAAAATCCAATGATTTGTGAGGCTTTCAGAAATTAACAAATAAAAATTTATGTAAAAAGAGCTTAAGAAGGAGAATTTCAAGAAGGAGTTGGCTCCTTTAGTGACTTTAGTCAATATTTTGATTTTGGAGAAAATAGGGATGACCTTCCAAACTATTTATTATTTATGATAAATTAATATTCTCAAGTACTTTAATTTTACTTTTAATTTGGTAGTTGTAATTTTAGTTTGATTGTAATCTCGATCAGTTTGGTTGTAGTTGTAATTTATTTTAGTCTGGTTGTAATTTCAAGCATTTTCGTTGGGTTTTATTTTTTTAATCAATGTTGTGATTTATTTTAGTTTTAAGTTTATGCTTTTTCTTTTAAATTTACCTTTTATTCTTAAAATATTTTATTAATGAATTTATAACACATAAATAAAAATTAAAAATAAATATTAAAAATAGACTTAATATTATATTCAATATTAATGTCATTTTAAAGTCTCAACAAGATCTTTGTAATAAAATATTTTATGTAAAGTTATATATATCTTAATTTTAGTTACTAAACAAATTATGTAAATAGATCAAAATGTAAGAATTATATAAAATGAATATGTAAGTAAGAAAATGATCAAAGATGTCATTTTATAACTTTTAGTGCATTTAATGTCTTACTATTCATTATACCAAAATAGTGATCTTAGGAATCCAACCTTGATGCGTTGGTCGGAGTGGATTCAACATATTGCGTTGGTTGGAGATGGCATAAGGATATTTTATTGGGCTTCACTTGTTATAACTAAAGTTTATACTTAAATTAGAACACTGAATCAAAAGAACGGCAAATATTCATAACATAGCATGTTTTGTAATACTTTCACTTCACACATATGTGCATACGCAGAGAAGCGGTGAAGCCAATAAAAGGGAAGCTAAGCTAATAAATATTTGATTCAGTAATCTGCAATAAATGTGATAACTAAGATGGATATACGAATGTAACAATGAAGGAAAACACGATAAAAATAGGGTATCTTGATTCCAATGCATAGTGTGCTGGGTCACCAACCCAAGGGAAAAGAACCTTAAATTAATGCTCCGTCTCAAGTTATCCGTGCATGTTATACAAATGTAACAATGAAGAAAATCAGGATAAAAATAGACATACCTTGATTCCTACGCATTAGTTTGCTGGGGCACCAACACAAGGGAAAAGAACCTTAAATTATTGCTCCATCTCAAGTTATCCGTGCATATCACCTGATCTACTGCTGTTTGGAAATGATTCATGTTCTTCCTCCTTTGACGGACCAGCTAATATCTTTACAGGATAAAGCAATGAAACCTGGCATGTCATGTACCGTTGCCTTTTCCTCATCATTTTCTAAATGTTCGTAAGATGAGCATAACCCTTTTCACCAGCAAGGGACTTCTTAGATTCCTGTAACATGAAACAAAAAAGTATTAAGTTGGCCACTGTAATCATTTTTATCTTGTTAGTTTACGACATCATCACTGGAAATATCATGGATCAATTTTAGCAACAAAATACACAATACTTTTTCAGTCTCTCAAAAATGTCTTGAATTTGAATGTTAGAAAGAGGAGGTATATTCTATCACCTAAAGTTGTTTGCTAGCCATAGAAAGCACAGTTCCAACAGCCAAAAGCCCCTGGACTAGCACTTCCTCTTCCCCTTTAGCACTAAGACCTTAGCATGAACTGACATGTTCTCCATAACCAATTTTCTAGCCTTTACCTTCTTCGGCATCTCCTCAAGCTCATTCAATCGACTTAAGGTCTCAGTTGAACCAGCCCAACACATTGCAGCCCTTTAAATCTGCAGATCAATCAATTAAGGTCATTAAATAAATAAACATGATAATTTTTGAAGCTCAAGAGCAAATCTTATAAATACTTCAATCTCAACTAATACTAGCTTATTGATGTTATCACTCATAGCTGGCATAACCATCATTAGGGGAAAAGGACAAACAAATAATTCATCGACTTTTCATACTTTCAGACACTAAATTTATTAATTAAAACCTTGAAAAGCTTAAATGTATAGCTCAGTCAATTTTCAACTGAATGTTGTGGTCATTAGCATAAAGAAACCTTACCCAACTAGAAAAGATCTTAGCCGGTTAAGAATAACGGACAGATTAATATCAAATGGCAGCATAATCACTCAGAAGATACTATTAAAATATTACCAACTGCATTTTATCACAAGGAAGAAACACCACACGAATATTAGTTGATGTACAAACATTCTATAGCCTAACATTCCTTCCTAGCTAAATCGATGAAAAGATTCTCCTTTTCTCCGGCGTATCATATATTAACAAGTACCAATTTATCAACCTCAAAACCAAGTCAGATGGTCTAAGAAAGTTTAGCTACACAAACTTGACAAAGCGTCTTCCATGCACACCTGTGCAGCAAAAAGGAAAAACTCCAATTGGCTGCAAAACGATTTTCATTTCTGAAACCCCTGTCCTAATTCATGAGATTCCCAATTTTCTAGGGACTCCTCTTACCCAGAATAACTTGGGCGATTAATCACTTTCTGACACTAAATTACTTGCAAAAAAGAAACACACAAAATAGAACTCTTATTTTCACTATCTAGTACTTAAAAATGAGATATTCACACATAACATCTCACAGGCCAAGACATGATTCAACTTATGAATCATTTAATGAAACGCAAAACCCTTGAACTTCACTCAATTGCAAAAACCTAACTCAATAAAATTCATAACTCCAAAATTCATTTCTTTACTTACATTAACTTACAAAAGAGTTCGGATCAGACTGAACCTCCACTGTGAAAGAATAATGTAAAAGGTAGAAGGAAATATCTCAATCACTTGTACTTCTTGACGGATGCTTTCGATGCATTAAATACTAAAGATTGAATAATTGAACATAGCTAAAAATAAGATACATGCGCATGCATGCTATAGTTATGCTAAAGTTCCTATAGAATAGGTCAACAGAGTTATTTTAACAGCCTCCCTTAATCACAACCTTTTAATCACAAGATTGAGGTTGCTCTTCAGTCAGTTGAGTGGTTGAATAGCCAAAGCCTTGGTAAAAGGATGCTAGTTGGTCTTGTGAAGAGATGAACCCGATGTCCAACATCTTGAGTGCTACTCGTTCTCAAATAAAATGGTAATCAACTTCAACGTCTTTGGTTCTTGCATGGAACACAGAATTAGTTGATAAATACGTAGCACCCAGATTATCACACCACGAACAAGGAGGCCTTTGTTGTGAAATACCTAACGCTCTCAACAAAGACTGAATCTAAACGAGTTCAACTGTAGCATTGGCCAACAATTTGTACTCAGCTTCAGTACTTGACCTTAAGACAGTAGCCTATTTCTTTGAGCCCTCGGATATCATATTAGCTCTAAAGAAGACTACATACCCTCCAATTGACTTTCTGTCACCTTTACAACTTGCCCAGTCTGCATCTGAAAATGCACTCAGCAATGTTAATGAAGATTTGTGGATTTTGAGCCCAACAATATTAGTAAATTTAGATATCTAATAATCCTCTTTACTGCTGACAAGTGTTGGGAAGTGGGAGCTTGTAGGTATTGACACACCTTGTTTATGGAGTAAGAATTATCTGGTCTTGTCAGTGTTAAATATTGTGAAGCATGTCCATGGACCTAATGGTGGTTCTACATGAAGACTATTAACGTGCATGCACCTGAACGTGAACGCCTCCTTGTCTGG
>JANSVA010000001.1:21136190-21150135 GCA_025504915.1 Erythroxylum reticulatum
TCTACTCCTTTAAGCTAACTTAATTCTAACTCTTTATTTTAATTCTAATTTCTACATTCAATACCCCATTCATACTTACTAATTTAAAAACTCAATTCTAAAAATAATAAAACAATTAAACCAATAATAAGAGTAAAAAAAAATTCAGGGCCCAACACTTGCTCCTCCCTTTAGTTTCTCTTTACCCCTTTTCTAAAATACACAGGTATACTAGCAACTAAAATGGCTTCCTATTTTTATGCTAGAGCATATCCTTGATAGAGAGTTTGAGCGTCCATCATCTTAATCGTTAACTCTGGCTCCAGTTTAAGGCCTTTTAAAAAGAAACCGATAAGATAACTTTCTATAAGAGTTAGTTTGTTAGAGTGTTTTTCAAATCGTGCATAATACTCCGTCATTAAACCTTCTTGTTTAAGCTCATTTAAATCCCTGAATAGATCCTTAAAATTCTCTTCTTCAAATATTTTTCTCAAAGTTGCTGTAAACTTTTCCCATCTTAACAACTCTTTATCTCTTCTATTTCTCATTATCAACTGATACCATTCTAGTGTCATTCCTTACACATATAGCAATACCACTAAGACCTTCAAATCATTTGGTGTACAGTTTATGATGAAAAACTACTCGCAATGATAGATCTAACATCTCACCTTCACAACATCAAATGTAGGAAAATCTAACTTACTAAAATTCTCCTTGCCTATTTTCTGCATAAGTTGTTGGAACATGGATTTGATTTCAATAATCTCCTTCACATTTCTCATCTGTGCTTCCATCAGGTTTTTCAATCCTTCTTCCAATTGTGTTACTTATGTGTCCTTTGTGCTTTCTACCATTTTGACATCATCGAGAATCGTCCTCTCTAATACTAATAGTTATGATATTTTAGTAACATTGAGAATTCACATAAATATGGAGAAGAAGAAGAAGAAGAAAAATAAGAAAGATTCAAATTTGCTTAATATTTTTGTTGTGTTTTCTATAGTTACAACAGCTAATAAACAGTAGTAAAACCTTTGAGTTTACTACACTTATTTTATTTTAAATAATTTGTTATGGTCATTGCATATATGATGCATTTATTCTATTTGTTGTTGTTGTTCTTTCAATGCCATTTTCTACTTCTCTCTTGTGTCGTGTTGCAACGTCGTCTTTCATCTTCCTTTTGCTAGAAATTTTCTTTATATTGGACAACAATTAATTACAATTTTAATAGTTTTGATAAATTTATGGCTAAGCGAATCAAATTTGATCTAGTTAAAAGATAACAAAGTAACTCGATAAAGGATCTAGGTTAATCAGATGAAGTCCAACAAAGAAAACAAGTTGTAATCAGTGCGGTCAAATATGTATTGGGCCTCTGATGAGGAAGTCCAATATGAATGCTATATATAGATATATATAAGGTTAAGGTCTCCTACAACTACTTAAGGAAGTCATGAACATTCAGATTATCTAACCCGTTAAGAGGTTCACACATTAAGAAAGTTGTAAAAAGGCATTAACATGCTGGTGATCAACTTTTGTAAAGGTTGTTGTGAAAACACGATCATTTCAGCTTCGAAAAGCTCGTCTAAAGTTATGAAAGTAAAAACAAGTATTTCTGGTGTTTTCTTCATTCATTTACTTTCACATTTGATCTTGGGCATGTAACTAAGGCTCGTGTTATGCACTACATGTGGTATCAAAGCGGTTACGAGATTATGTGAATGAAAATAAAGTTTTTTGTGTTTTCTCTATAAAGAACTCAGAGAAACCGATACATTTTTATGTTTTAAATTGCATGTGGTTGCTTGATTTCTTAATTGAAGTGTTTTGTACTAAAAAAAGGGGTTAAAAATGACCTTTGGGGGCCAAAAAAGCCACATAAAAGTTGCCAAATTTTGCCTTTTTTTACGACTCAACTACAAGAGAGAGGAACATGTGCCCAATAGTTCCCCTAAGCCTTACTGAGGTGGTTTGTCTAGTTAGACAACTGTTTGACACGTTGCGCAACAGGATCAAGACACTTGTCTGGTAGGTGTGGCCCACACACTAGAGGTTATGCCTGCCTTAGTGCGCATTATACTTGTGCACCACATACCCTATGAGGGTTTGGGAAAACGAGTGTGCATGTACTATACCCTCCTTACGTCTACGCGCACTACTGACACAGTAATTGACGTTGTCCTAACGTCGATGCACTAAAAGACAAAAAACTTAAAATTTCAGAATTCACTAAATTGTCTCCCGAGTCATTTTGGGTCAATTTCGAGGTCTCATAAATTCATAAAGTGATTTTTAAATTTTTCTAGATTTATTACATTAGTAATAAATAAGGTATAACTCTAGAAAAATAATATAAAAGTAATTAAAGCCAATTTAAGCGAAATTTCATGCTTTGGACTAGAAATAAAAGAGGTACCTATGGTTTTGGTATCTTATACGATATGTTTATTAATCGGTATTACATGATTATTAATCCTATTGAAAAAAAAATTATATAAAGTCTCAAATAAAATTAATTGATGATGTTTTCAACACTTGTATATGATAGTGAGAATGTGTATAAGGATTTGCACATATTGATGGTACATTATCATGTATTATATGCCCATATAGAATGTGAGGATAACATAAAGGTGTATTCCTTATGTTTGTGGATCTGTTTGATTACTAATGATAATGTAGTCACCACAATGACCTTTCAAGTTAGTATTTAAATTGTTCTACTTGCATGTTTAGGGATGTCTCTGGTCTTGTGTTTGACTATTCCACCCACAAGTATTGGCCTTATATGAGATTTTAAGATGTAAATAAAGGCATTAGATTGATAAAGTCATTGCTTGAGTGATCTATTCACCCATAGGTGGTAAAGTCATAAGAGTCAATGGTAGAGTCATAAGAGTCAGTGGTATGTCCTCTGATCATCTTTATATAGAGATTTTATCTGCATGTATTATATATTCAACCTATAGGTATTTCTTAATATGTGTCATATCATTCTCAGTAAAGATACTATTTATGGCTTTGAGTATTGCTATTATCATACATTTGTGTTGATTATTCTATTGTCAATTTTGTAGTCACCTTTTCAGTTAACAATAACAGTGTCGTGATTGAAACCTTAACTGGTTTCAATTTCAAGATGTGGAGTTTGCTTTGGAAATGGCTGACATTAACATAGATATAGTAAGAGAAAGGCCACCTACACCTACATCATATAGTTTAGACGATGCTAAAGTATCATTTGTAGCCTGGGAGAGGTCAAACAAAATGTGATATTTGATCATCAAGAGATCAATCCCATATCATCTATTAAGTGGACTACTAGAAACAAACATAACTAAGGGCTTTCTGAGCAATGTCTCCTAGAGGTACATGGTATATTTCAATGTTAAAATAAGCACCCTAATGAAAGAATTATTCTCCATGAGATACACAAGAGAATGGGGAGTAAGGGAGTACACATTATCATAATGGTCCACCTCCATAGTAAGTTAAAAGAGATTAACAATATCATTCCCGATTCTTGCATTATACATCAAGCTCTGAATACACCACCTCCAGAGTTTGGTATTCTGGTCACTACATTCAATTCACAGGATGAGACTTGAGACATCAATGCTTTGGTTTTCTAATGTGTTACTGAAGAGGAGAAGCTAAAGAGCACTGCTCATATGACCCTACTAGTAACTAAGGGAAAAGAAAAGGTAAAGCCTTAAAGGTTTAAAGATAAGAAATCTAAATTTTCTCCTCATTTTAATATCAATCAATCCAATATTACTAAAGGTCCTGTAGATGTTAAAAGGGACACAAAAAGTTCAATTACTAGAAATTTAAGTCCTGGAAAGAAAAGCAAGAACTGTAAGTAACTCTTTAGCTTGTATGATCTATGAATGTAATCTTGTTATAGCCATATTAAGTTCTTGGTAGCTAGATAGTGGAGCTTTTAATCATATTGCCTCCGCAATGCAGGGGTTCATACATAGTAGAAACCCAAATAAGGAGGAGGAAAAATGGATGGTTGGCAATAATGAAGAAGTGAATGTAATGTTTGTAGGGGATGTATGTTTGGACCTTCATACAGGGTTTGTACTTGTTTTACTTGACACATTTTATATATTGTCTTTTAGACGAAACTTGATCTCTGTATCGATTTTGGACAAAAAAGGTTATAGTTTTGTCATTGATGCTTTAGATGTACAATTATTTTTCAATGCAAAATGTATTAGTTGTGCCTTCTTATCATATGGATTGTATAGAATGTGTCTTGCCCCTCATGAGATGTATGCTTCTTCATATATTGCTTAATAGGTTACCAAAAAGAGACTCCTAATAAAGGATAACTCATACATATTGTGGCTTAAAAATGATGGGCCACATTTCCAGAGATAGATTTGAGAGATTAATTAAGGAAAACATTCTCCAAGCTTTACATTTTGAAGATCTGGAAACATATATTGATTGTTGCAGGGGTAAGTTGACCAAAATAAAGAAAAAGAGGTCAACTCGTGATTCTAGCTTATTAGATCTCATACATATAGATATTTGTGGAAATTATATAGTTACAATGTGTAATTCAAGATATTTTCTGCTTTCATTTATGACTATTCCTGTTATAGTTACGTGTTCTTACTTAAAGAAAAGTCTGAAGTTCTTAAGAAATTTAAGATCATTAAGGATGTTGAGAACCAATTTGGAAGGTCTATTAAGAATGTTAGATCTGACCATGAAGGAGAATGTTATGGCAAACATGGGGTTTTAGGACAAGAAAAGGGTATGATTGCCAGATATGAGGAATCATGTGGAATAGTAGCTTAGCTCACTATGTCAGATAATCCTAAGCAAAACGGTATGACTGAAAGGCTTAATCGTACCCTAAAGAATAGGATGAGGTCAATATAGAGTGCAACTAACCTACCTTATTACCTTTACGGTGAAGTTATAAAGAACGCCTTGTATATACTTAACAGAGTCCTAAGCAAATCAGTATCAAAAATTTCCATTTAAACTCTAGAAAGGATAGAAGCCTAGCCTTTCCCACATTTGTGTCTAAGGTTACCCTATTGAGGCACATTTATACAATCCTTATGAAGATAAGTTTCGTTTTTGTTCTACTCATTGTTATTTTGTAGGATATCCCAACCACTCTAAGGGATACATATTTTACTGTAGAAAAAGAGGGTCTAGAATTATAGAATCACAAATAGCTAAGTTTTTGAAATATGATCTCTATAATAAGGGTGGTCCTTCTCGACCTTCAAATGATAGCAGGATGAATACTACAGTTATTTTGTATCCATCACTCATATAGTCAGAACCATCGGATCAAGGTTTTAGTACCATGCTAATACAGGAATAAGAACTCATACCTATATAAACTAAAATTCCTAAGGTACAAGAACCAGTTTAATTAAGAAGATTCGTTAGAGTGAGAAGACCTGTTATTTCATCTGATTATGTAGTCTATTTGGGTAAACAAGACTATGATGTTGGACATGTTGTCGATCTAGTTACTTTTATAGAACTTGTTTTAGACCCCGTGCAGATTTGTGGTGGGATGTAATGAAAAATGAGATGCAATCTATGAAGCATAATGCTTGTTGATTTAACTCAAATTTGCAAACCTATCAGTTGTAAATGGCTTTTCAAGACCAAAAATGACTCTTAGGTAAAGTTGCATAGTTTAAAGCTTGATTAGTTGCTAGAGGGTTCACTTAGAAAAAAGGGATTGACTTTAATTTTACCTTTTCTCCAGTATCCTCTAAGGATACATTTAGAGTGAATATGGCTATAGTAGCTTATTATAATATGGAGCTGCATCAGATAGATGTTAAAACTGCTTTCCTAAATGGATACCCTTATGAAAAGGTCTATATGGAATAACTTGAAGGACTTTAGGATCAAGAAAAGCCTAACAAAGTTTGTAAACTAAGAAAATCAATATATGGTTTGAAACAAGATTCCAAACAGTGGTATCATAAGTTTAATGAGGTTGTTACCTCTTTTGTCTTTGTGGAAAATAAAGTTGAAAGGTGTTTGTAGTATAAAGTAAGGGGGAGCAAAGTTATCTTTATACTTTTATATGTGGATGATATTTTGCTCGCATCAAATGACTTGACCATATTGCGTGAGGTTAAGTAACTTTTGGCCAAGTATTTTGATATGAAGGACCTTGGAAAAGCATCTTTTATCCTAGGTATTCATATTCATCGAGACAGGTCTCGACACTCATTAGGCCTCTCGTAGAAAGTATACATTGAGTGAGTACTACAAAGGTTTAATATGATTAATTGTAAACTTGTTACATCACTTATCTCTTATGATGAGAGATTATCATTGGCACAATATCCAAAGAATGATATAAAGAAATAGGCTATAAAGAATGTGCCTTATTTTAGTGTTATTGGTAGCCTGATATATGCTCAGGTGTGTATTAAACTAGACATTGCGCTTACTGTTGGACTATTAGGTAGATATCTGACTAACCCAGATATAGACTACTAGAATACAATTAAACGAGTGTTGAGATATTTAAAGGGAACAAAGGATTGTATATTTACATATAAAAGGGTCAACAATTTAAACCTTATAGGGTATACAGGTTCAATTTTTGCTATATGTCTGGATGACACAAAGTCCACATCAGGATATATCTTTATATTAGTAGATGATGCAATATCATATAAGAGTGTCAAGCAGACACTCGTGACTTCCTCCATTATACATACAGAGTTTGTGTTATACTATGGGGCTACTACTAGTGTAATGAATATTGTTCCGTATCGACTGGTACTAGCCAAAATCTGTACCAACCGAAAAGCTAAACAGTATTAATGGTAATGGTACCAGTCATCGGTTCCAATAGGTTCCAGAGTTTTCATATGGTACCGACCAATACCATGATTTTTAAAAACTCCAGGGATTGATTAGTAAAAATTAAAAAAATTTAACCCCCCTCCTTTACTCAACCCATCTGCTTCCTCTCTCTCATTTTTCATTTTTTTGTTTCTCTCTCTCAGACAGTCTCCTCCATTCTCTCTTACACTCTCCACTCTCTCTCTCTCGTTCTCCTACCCGGCAGCTGCTTCTCCCTCTCCAATGACAATAGAACCATCGCACAAATTCCTTCACACCACCACCTCACCACTTCTAGCCCTCCTCCACGCGGACCACACCACCACCGAACCATTTTTAGGCTTCAGGCCTCCTCCACACGGCATGCCACGACCTTCCAACTTCATTTATCCATCGTTGCCTGCCACCGCTGCTTCTGGAATCACTAGATCTGGAAAAGATCTAGATCCAAACCTGACCTGACTAAAAAACCCAGAGTAAATACATTGTGAATTTTTTTAGGTGTGTTTTCAATTGATTTTTCTACTTAATTGCATTTGTTATGGTGAATGGGTTGGATTGTCGGAATTAAATTGTGAATTGGATTTGTGATTTATGATGGGTTAGAATGGATACCCGAATTGGAATTGAATGAAATGATGCATAGTTAGTTTATGTCTGGTTTAGTTGTGGATTAGTTTATATGGGATTTATCTCAAGTTTTTTAAAGAAGTTGGTGAATGAAATGCACGGGCATGTATGAATTGAAAGTTGAAAATTGAAACTTAAAACCAAGAATGAGAATGTACAGTAATCTTGTTAGTATTTAAACTTTAAAGTAAACAATTAATTAATATAATATTTTGTTACATATTCTTAAAATTGGTATAATAGTACTGAGTATAAAAGTATGCCATTGCTAATTAATAATGATGCAGTTATGGAGGAGGAGGTCCCTTATTGTATAGTAAATTAGTAATAAAAGTAAAATCTAATCAATTATATTTTTAAATAATTAACATTTTCTATGTGTATAGATGATTTATATAATTGTATCTCTATTTTCTTCATTTGATAAAAGCATGGATCGTTTGATTCTTTCAATTATCCATTAGCAATCTTTTGCAATTAAGTTGTCAAGTTGATTAGTTGATTAATTGGTAATCACAATTAAATTGTTATGTATCTCATATAATAGACCAAGAAAGCTAGCAAATTTACTTTCGGATACCATACACCTAAATTTATCAAACCATTGGTCAGTTTTATCATAAGAAGAGAAAAGTTTATTCTTTTCTTTTCTTTCACTTTTCAAAGAGTCATGAAAAGATGAGGAAAGAATAGCAATATAATAGAAGGAAAAATAAGTGTATTTTGAATTGTGTTGGATAAAGTTGAATTATGTTGGATGAAATTGAATTGTGTATGACGTAATTATACAAAATGAGTTATATTGCATATGATGGACATGTGTATTATGTAATTATATATGTTGAATACTTGAATTATTAGTTTTTGACTTATTGATGAATTGTATTGGAAAAAGTGTTGGATAAAATTGAATTGTGTATGATTTAATCATACAAAATGAGTTATATTACATATAATGGACATGCATATTGTGTAATTGTGTATGATGAATACTTGTTGGTTTTTGACTTATTGATGAATTTTTTGGATAAAATTAAATTGTGTATGATGTAATCATACAAAATGAGTTATATTACATATGATGGACTTACATATTGTGTAATTGTATATATTGAATACTTGAATTATTGGTTTTTTACTTATTGATGAATTGTATTAAATAAAATTGAATTGTGTTTGATGAAATTGAATTGTGTATGATTTTGATATATGTCTTCATTTAGTGTTATAGATAAATGGAAGGAAGTTCAAGTACTCCTAATCAAATCGCTTCAAGAATATACAGTGATCTAGTTTGAACTCATGTTGCATTGATCCCGAGTCAAAAGAGCCATATAATTGGCTTGTTTTGTAATAAGCATTTGAAAGGTGGAGGAATCACCTAATTAAAGAAGCATTTAGTTGGAGTTAAAAGAGATGTGAAACCCCGTACAAAAGTAAGTCATAATGTGAAGTGGCAAATGAAAGTTTGCTTGAAGAATATCTACACAAGAAAGATAGAAAGGAAAGATTGAATTATCAACATAGTGAGTCACATCTCTTGATTGCATAACACTACGAATTGAAGGTTGAGCTCCAGGAGTTGTTTGTGATGCAAAAAAATTCATCATCTGTCTTCTTCTTTTCTTAGCATGTTGGTATAATACAGGTGCAACATTTAATGCTTCTCAATTATATTACTATTAACCTATGATGGATGTCATAGCCTCTTACAGTCCGAGATACAAAGCTCCTTTAATTGATGACTACAAAAATAAACATTTGAGTTGTGTAGTTTCTAAAATTAAAAATTATTTGGATGAAAGAAAAGTAGATTGGGGTACTTATAGGTGTTCAATTATATGTAATGGTTGGACAAATAATAGACATAAGCCGATTATAATTTTTTTAGTTTATTATGCAAGTGGCTCAATGTTTTTTAAGTCTATTGATGCATCTAGCCTTGTTAAGGATATTGATACTTTATTTGAGATATTTGATGAAACTGTAAATAAAGTGGGGCCAGAAAATATTGTTCAGCTCTTTACTAAAAATGATTTTACTTATAAAGCGACAGGAAGAAGGTTACAAAATAATTATAATTATTTTTTTGAACTCCTTGTGTTGCACATTGCATTGACTAAATGCTGGAGAATATATAGGATGCTAGGTAATTTCCTATTATTAATGAGACTATGAAAAAAGTCAAAAAGGTGACCAAGTTCATCTATAATCATGCATGGATATTGAATTTAATGAAAAAGGAATTTACCAATGGTAGGAATTTGTATCGTTCTGCTGTGACAATATTTGCAACGAATTTCTTATAACTTCAATCTTTTGCTACAATGAAGAAAGAGTTAAGACAAATGTTTATAAGTGATAAGTAAGCTGCATCTTGGTATGCTAGGTCTAATGTTTGATTGAAGGTTTCCAAAATTATACTGGAAGATAGTGAATTTTGGTCTTAATGCTAATTTGTTATCCGAGTTTGTGAGTCTTTAATGAGGGTGCTTCATTTGGCTAATATTAAAGAAAAGATAAGTATGAGTATTTTTTATGTCATGAAGAGGGCGAAGGAAGCAATTAAGGCTACTATGAAACATAGGTTTATACACACCATATCTTGTAGTCATCAATGATAGATGGGAAAGGCAAATTTCTTCTCTGTTGTTTGCAGCTGGGGCATTTTTTAATCCTATTATCTTTTTCAGACTAAATTTTACAAAAAAAGCTAAAGTTAATAGGGAATACTATTTACTATTATAACAATTGTTGCCCATGACATGATGGAAGATATCCTAAGCTTACAAATTGAGCTTTATAAGTAGTGTTATGGGGATTTTGGAATGTCGATTGTTGTTAGACAAAGAGCAAAAGTTTCTCCAAGTATTAGTTGTTTTTTTACCTGTTGAAAATTAATTATCACTTTATTTTGTTTATAACGCTACTTTTAATATCTTACGAATTAGAATTTTTTGATGGGACCAATTCAGAAGTGGTATTCCATAATTGCAAAGGTTTGCAATTCAGATTTTAAGTCAATGTATGAGTGCAACAGGCTGTGAAAGAAATTGGAGCATATTTGAATTCATCCATTCCAAGAAAATGAATGGATTAGAGCACAAGAGATTGAATGGCATGTCCTCTTCGTTTAATTTTTCTTTTATTTAATGTATATGCTAGATTCTATATATGTAATGTAATTGTAAATATTTTTATTTTAGGTTTTACTTCTACTTAGTTGTTTCCTTATCACGAACTCTTGCTATAAATTGTAATAGTATGAGAGTTAAGAATATTTATTATTCTTTTTATTTAATGTTTGATGTAATTATTATTTATTATATGATGAAATTGTAATATTTTAAATATTTTGTGTTATTCTTAATTTTATATTTGTATGATGACGATTGTCTTTTTTCATATTTATTGTGGTTATTATTTATATATGAAATATTTGAAAATTATTGTTATTTCATATTAATTATGGTAATTATTTATTATTACGATTTTTGGAGGTAGGGTTTATGTAAACTTATAAAGTATAGTGCACAATATGGCAATGGACTATTTTGCAATTTTTAAAAAATTTCAGGGACTATTTCATAAATTTTAAAAATTACCAAAATGATACCCAGTATTGACTAATATCAATATAGTACTGTACCAGAATCTAATCCGATACTAGGGTCAATACGGTATTTATAACATTGGCTACTGCACATATTGTTTGGCTCAGGAACTTTATTTTAAAGTTGTGTATGGTTGATTCAATAGTTAAACCCATTCGATTAATCTTTATGCTATGTTATTCAGTAACAACAACAAGAATATCATATGGAATAAGCATTTGGAAATCAAGTATCCGACCATCAACGAGTTAATCCAGAAAGGTGACATGAGGTAGAGCATTTGAAGAATGAGGATATGCTTGATGATCCTTCAACTAAAGAACTTCACTCATATGTTTTTGAGAGACAGGTATATAGTATGGATGTGTTAGAGTCTTTAAACCTTGTTAGTTAGGGATTATTGTGTTTGCCCCTTGTACATTTGTATGTATTTTCATGAATCATGACATTATGTTTTATGAATAAAGATAATCATCATTTTGCTCTCAGTCATACATGTTATATATATTGTCATGATAGAGTAAGATTTGTGTCGATCTATATATATATATATATTGACTTTAAGCCTACGTCATGAGGACACACACACACACATATATATATCTAAATCCATGAATTTTGATATGACATAAGGGATATAAGTGTTAGATCTTATAAAGGTTTTCTCTAATGCAATTTAGCATTCAATAAGAGAAAACAATTTTTTCTAATGCTGTTTAGCATAAAGTTCAAAGAATTTGAGATCTACAAACAGAAAATAGAAAGATGATATATTTCAAAGCATACAGGTTTCATCCTAATTTGTCACACTTCATTTTCGCATTCATGTTAGTGAAATATTAGATATGCGTAATTGTATTGGATCTGTATCACACATGACACGTGCATTTAATATTTTTCGGTATCGAGAGCTTACGGGACAGAATGATGAAATTTCATTATCCTTGAATCAAATATTTTTTTAAAGTTGGTCGACTTATATATTGATTTGGCATAATCATTTTGTATTGGTTTTTATAATTGCTAAAACTACTATAATTAATTATTGTCCAATTGAGAGAATATTATAAATTTTCTGAGTATTGGACAACAATTACTTACAATTTTAATAGTTTTAATAAATTTATGATTAAGTGAATCAAATTTGATCAGGTTAAAAGATAATAAAGTAGTCCAATAACGAATTTGAATTAATGGGTGAAATCTAGTGAAAAATGGACGTTAATTAATGTGGGTCGTACCTATATTAAGTCTGTGATGAGAAAATCTAATATAAATGATATATATATGGTGAGTAAGGCATGGAAGATGATAATATCAAGACCATTGCTGGAAACAATTCTCAACAATCACGCTCACCACAAAGAATCTTAACATTCACGACTTTTTTTAGGAGCTGCATGAGACTTCATATATATATATATATATATATTCGGAGCTATTAGAGCGAGATCCACTTTTTGGGGAATATGAGTCGAAGCAAAAACAAGAATATTTCTACTGGAACATCTTTCACAATCCCTGGAGAGATATTTCACTAATAGACCGAGGGATAAGTAATTCGACTCATTCACATCCAGATCATGAATGTTTGGAATCCATATTATGCAAGGAGACATTGCTTCCTAGATGCCGAGGGTGTCCTTGGGGTGATCTCATAGTTCCTACGGGGTGGAGATGATGGGGTCGGTCTATGGATTTTCCTTCCTTTTGCCGCATTTCGTTAAAGAGTTGAAGGAAGATAGTGCATCAAGCTGTTCGCAAGGGGCAACGTAATATATATATATGAAGTCTCATGCAGCTCCTAAAAAAAGTCGTGAATGTTAAGATTCTTTGTGGTGAGCATGATTGTTGAGAATTGTTTCCAGCAATGGTCTTGATATTATCATCTTCCATGGTTTACTCACCATTTCTCTACTCTCGAAAGTCACAGGCGAAAAATATGAACTATGCATGAAAAATACCCATCACTCACTAAAAATAGTACAAAAAATAATATCCCTCAATACAACCTCAATACGATTTATTATCATTCTTTGCGAGCACGACTTTTATACGTAACATCTTGAGATCGTGTAGCATTCTAGGGATTGGAGGGCATTGAGTTGGAGTGCGTTTCGTATCGTCTCTTTTTGGGGAAAACATAGGAAAAGGAAGGAGATGACAAATAGAGCCAGTACTGGTAATGCCGTTAACTCTGGACAGATAACACGAAGGTTCATATTTGACGAGGTCAAGTACACATAACATATGGTGAACCCGCCATATTTCTTGTTGTCCTTCTGATGATTAGCATAATTCCTTGTATGCCCCGTTAACACTGTATTTGGTTGCTGTCCTTATAGGTGGGGACAGATGATAGGGACATAAAAATCTTGTACTCCGTAGTGTTTGCTTGCTGTCCCCATCTATTTTTGTCCTGTCTTCGGAGTACAGGGACAGAAATTTTTTGTACCTCTCATGACTATCGTACAATATTTCTCATCTCCGTCTCCAAAACAAAATACATAAGCAACTTCCAAAAATACTCCTTCCTCCACATAAACAATTTTTTATTCTTCTTCTTCTTCTTCTTCTTCTTCTTCTTATTATTATTATTATTATAAAAGTTGAACTAATTATTGTTAATTTTATTATACAAAATTTTGAACTTATTATTATCATCATCATCATTATCATCATCATTATCAATTTATTATTATTATTATTATTTATTATAAATTTTAATAATAATATTTAATTATCATCATTAATTTATTTTTATTAATTATTAATAATTATAAGTTAATTACATTATTATTATTGTTATTATTATTATACAAAATTAATTTTTTTATAATCATTATTATTTATAATTAATT
>JANSVA010000001.1:21150235-21164477 GCA_025504915.1 Erythroxylum reticulatum
TTATTATACGAAATTAATTTCTTATTGTTATTGTTATTACTATTATTTGTTAATTTTTTTACTAATACAAATCATTCGTTTTAAAATAATCAATGAATTACATCTTTCCAATTATATTATACTGTAGGGGCATTTTTATCATTGACACTGTTTTTATGTTCTATTCACTGCAACTAAATATATTTCTGTCCTTAAGTCGGAGACAGTTTTTCTGCTCTGTCCATCACAACCAAACATCTCACTGTCTCCAATTTTTGTTTTGTTCCGTCTCTAAATTTTCGTCTCGTTCCGTCTCTGCATATTAAAGACAGTAATCAAACGCAGCGTAAAAGTTAAAAGAACTTCAGCATTTTTATCGTAAAAACATGTATCTGATTAAAAGTACAAAATTTCAGTAAATGTTAATTAATTTAAATTGTAATTATGAAAATATAAATTAATTATAAACAATCTAATTTTGACTCAATTATTCTAACTATTTGTGTAAAATAAACAATAATTTTAATGATAAAATATCATAATAATAAGACAATTTTTTATTATTAATGTAATCAAATAAATGTTAAATAAGAATTTGCATATTTATTAATAAATATCAATTATAATTGAATTAAAAATATTTTAATCGCCAAATTAATAATAAAAAGGAGCTTTCTGATTAAATTTTTATTACAATAAGTCTTTCATTTTAATAATAAAATTATTATTATTATTATATTTTAAAAATAATTATCATATTAATTATGTTTCATAAGCAGATTAAATTAACAAAGAGAATCCCAATTTTCATTAAAGTGGACAGTTTATAATATGAAATTTATTTCCAATTTCACAAAGTTATGCTTTTCTTGAACAAGGAGTAAACTGGTATTAAGTCTATTAAAGCTTAGCGAGAGGCTAGTGGCGATAGAATTGCTCAAAATGCTCAGAAACTTCTAGAGAGACGTAGAAGACGTTGAGTGATCGGCGAGCATAATCGAATCGGAATGGCGGCGACCGGAGTGTCGTTGAAGTGCGGCGACTGCGGAGTTCTCTTGAAGTCAGTGGAGGAGGCTCAAGAACATGCGGAACTTACCAAACACTCCAACTTCTCTGAATCCACCGAGGCTGTGCTCAACCTTGTTTGCTCTGCTTGTGGCAAGCCTTGCCGATCCAAAACTGTAATTAACGCAACACATTGACGATTAAACTTTCCGTTTTTTTTTTTTTTATGCCTTTGGATTTCAGGCCTTTTCAGGTTTCAATTTTATGATCTGGGTCCCTGTTTCATGAAATTCTTTAATATTGGTAATTGATGTATTCTTTTAACGTCGTGATTTCTGGTTTTAGGATGAAAGTTGATGTTTGACTCTTCAAGAGCTTGGAATGCCTTTAATTGAGGATTTCTAACTTTAGTGATTTCCTATCTGTAATACTTATTGTCAATCAGTTTGGATCATTTATGACTGTTATGTGCTGTGGATATTTTTGATGAAGGAGAGTGATTTGCACACGAAGAGAACTGGTCACACCGACTTCATGGATAAGACTTCCGAGGCTGTAAAACCCATAAGTTTAGAGGTTCCAAAAGTGGCAATGGATGTTGACGAGCCTGTCAATGCAAGCACTTCTTCCCAGCCTGACGGTACAATCTCTCTGTGCCCTCTAGTTGTTATGCAGTAAGCATTTCGTACTTTACTGTGTTGTGATAAGCAAATGATGACACGTATGAGGTTTTGATTTCCTAAGCATCTATTATTATGATTCGTGTCTGCATGACTGTAAGTTACTTTTCTCATTTCTAGTTTGCGTAAATTTAAAATATTGGTTTGGAAATCATCTTATACCAACAAGTGGCTAAATGTTAAGACAAGTTATACCATCGTTGATGGAACTTAAATGGGCACTGAAAATGTAAATAAGGGTTCTCCTTGTCCTTTGATATTCTGTTATGGACTTTCCTGTATTTGTTGCTGAGGAAATATGTTTATCCTTTGTGTTTATTGTCTTGAGCGAAATGATTTTGAGCAGATATATTGCAAACATGTTGTAGTAGTTGGAAAAATTATTCCTCATGTTGTTGATGAGATAAGCAATTGGAAAGAATAGATGATGCTTTTAATCCGCCATTTCGTTTCCAATGGCACGGCCCTATTTGGCTGAGATTTTATTCAAACCTCTTCAAATTGATAGTTTTTGGTAGGCATGTGTTGATATGCTTGCTTAATTCCTTGCAATCTCTCCTATAGAAATGGTTGCCCCAGAGGTTGACAAAAAGCTTCTCGAGGAGCTGGAAGCAATGGGTTTCTCAACAGCACGGGCAACTCGTGCCCTTCATTATTCTGGTGAGATCATTGCTTTTATATTCATATTTCTTGATCAAACTTCAGAAGTCACAATTGGCAATGATTGATGTTCAAATTCATTTATGAAATCGCAGTCTTTGTAGTTTTAATATAATGGTTTTTTTAAGCTCCATGTAAAAGGTTTGAGCATTGTGATGTAAGACAAGTTCTCCTAACAAGGAATCTATGGAATAAATAGATAGCTGGAGATAGAATTGCATATGTTGAAGATATAGATTAGATAAGATCAATCTTATGGGATAATATTATTAGAAACAGAAATCCCTATAATCAAGGGATTTCTGCTATAGACTTCTAGATGTAGTTTAGCTTAGATTGATACCTATTTTCCTGCTGATTAAGTTGTGTATATATATAATATATCCATGTATATTAAAGTCTTCCTGGAAATCTTAACATGGTATTAGAGGCCTAACATTTTCTGGAAGTATTCTTTGTTTTTCTCGGTACAGCCTTCATTGCTGCCCTAGTTAGCCTTCATTGCTGCTCATTCTTATCAGATTTCTCGATCTCCATAACTATTGTTTTACCCAATTTTCAATCTTTCCCCTTTTTTCATCATGGAAAATTCTAGAACTTCTCAAACCGCTATTTCCAGCCCAGATGAATCTGTCTCTGTCTAGAAAATTGGGGAACTACAAAATGTTTGTGCCTCCAACAGACTCAATGGCAAGACTTACCTCAAGCGGTCGCTTCTTGTTCGCAACTATCTCATAGGGAAAGGGCAGCTTGATCATCTACTAAGATCAGGACCAACAACAGGGAATTCAGCAACAGAAACATGGGAAGAAGAGGACTCCATGATCATGTCATGGTTGTGGGACTCCATGGAACCTTCAATCAGTGATACGTGCATGCTTTTAACCACTGCAAAGGAGATTTGGGACTGTGTTCAACGTACGTATTCAAAGGCTTGCAATGTTGCTCAAATCTATGAAATTAAGATCAAAGCCCATGCCACCAAGCAAGGAGACAAATCAGCCATAGAATATGCTAATACTCTGCAAACTCTGTGGCAAGAACTTGACCATTATCAGGTCATTGAGATGAAAAGTCCTGAAGATGTATTTTTGAAAAATTTCATAGAAAAAGAGCGTATTTATGATTTCTTGGGTGGATTAAACCCTGAATTTGATTAAGTCAAGGTTCAAATTCTTGGAAGGGAGTCCATACCCACTAGAAGAGGTTATTTTCCTGATTAGAGCAGAGGAGAGCAGAAGAAACGTGATGCTTGAGCCCCAGAAGATGGATGGGTCGGCAATGGTGATAAAGACAGATAAACAAGACAAAGAAAGGAGTGATCAAGACCAGCCTAAGCAATCTGGAAAGGGCAATGTGTGGAAGGAACATAAGGATAATCTATGGTGCGCTTACTGCAAAAAACCGAGACACACAAAAGAGAACTGATGGAAATTGAATGGGAAGCCACCAAGTCGTGAATGGGGAAATCGAGGTGGTTAATCACGACCGCTGGCACATTCGGTTGGAGAGAAGGAAGATGAAGAACATCCAGCAGTAGGATTCCAGTAGCAAGGAGTCTTGAAGAGATTGAGAAATTAAGGAATGGAATGGACTCGATCACCTTGAACCATATCAAAAAGCTAAGATAAATACACCTTCATCCTTCCTTAGTTCTTCGAATAAAGATTCCATTTGGTTGGACCATCCCCGTCTAGGTCATCCATCATTTAGAGTTCTAAAAACTATGTTTCCGCACTTGTTTCAAGGATTAGATATCTTTGAATTTCCTTGTGAAACTTGTGAATTGGCAAAACATACTCTTGTATCTTTTCCTATTAATAATAAAAGAGCTTCTCATCCTTCGTGATTCATAGTGACATATGGGGTCCATCCACTATACCCAATATTTTTAGAGCCCGTTGGTTTGTCTCTTTGATTGATGATTGTACTCGGGTTACATGGTTATTTCTCCTTAAACAAAAATCTGATGTAGGGACTGTTATTCCAAATTTTCATTCAATGATTCAAAATCAATTTGGGGAAAAGATAAAGGTGTTTAGAACGGACAATGCTAGAGAATATTTTAACCAAGTCTTATCTCCTCACTTCCAATCATATGGTATTATTAATGATTCATCCTGTGTTAATACCCCTCAACAATGGACTCACTCCTTACTTTCAATGGACTCACCCCTAGGGTATTTGGGTGTATTGCTTTTGTTCATATCCATAGACAAAATCGGGGGAAGCTTGATCCTAGAGCCATTAATTGTGTGTTTCTAGGATACTCATCAACTCAAAAGGGACACAAGTGTTACAATCCGTCTACAAGAAGGACCTATATCTCAGCTGATGTCACTTTCATAGTGTGCAAATTCTTCTTCTCAAAGTCCTATCTTCAGGGGAAGAATAGCATAATGGAAGATAGTCCTTGTTGTTTCTTTGAACCAATAAATAACCTAGACCTCAATCGCACTCCAACTCTTGTCCACTAAACCCAACCAAATCCTATTAGCATCACAGAACCCGAGCCAAGTCCAGACACAGAACTTCTTAGTTAACTCCCATTCTAGCCAGAATTGCTCACAAGTTTCCAAGTTTTCCTCAAGTATACTCAAGGAGAAAAGACATTCCAACATCGAAGCAAACTACAGACATTCCAGGACTGAAGCAAGTTCAAGAATCAGCTCCTAGCCCTAGAAATGAGATCACCATGAGTTCTCAACCATGCTCAAATATCCAAACAGGTAAACATTCCACTAATCCAAGTGATGATTTAGACCTTCCTATTGCTGTTAGGAAAAGAACTAGGGAATGCACCCATCAATCGCTCTATCCACTTTCCCACTATATCTCCTTCGCTTACCCATCAAAAGGTTTATTGTGAGTTTAAATACAATTGCTATTCCTAACACTGTTTTTGAGGCCTTATCAAAAAAGGAATGGAGAGATGCTATGAGAGAAGAAATGAATGCTTTGGAGAAGAATCATACTTGGAAGGTTGTTGACAAACCGAGAGGGAAGAACATTGTTGACTGTAAGTGGATCTACACACTAAAATACAAGGTCGATGGCTACTTAGGGAGATATAGGTTGGTAGCTAAGGGATATACTCAAACCTATGGAGTGGATTATTAGGAGACATTTGCCCCAATTGCGAAGATGAACACAGTAAGGATCTTGCTATCTTTGGGAGCTCATTTTGACTGGCAGCTTCTTTAGTATGATGTTAAGAATGCTTTTCTTCATGGAGATCTCAATGAAGAAATATACATGAATGTTCCACCCAGATTTACAGAAGATACAGGTAACAAGGTGTGTAAATTGAGAAAGGCTCTCTACGGACTAAAACAATCTCCAAGAACCTGGTTTGGTAGGCTTGCAAAAGTGATGAAAGAATCATGATATAAGCAGAGTCAAGGGGATCATACTCTTTTCATGAAACACTAAAAAATAGGAGGGGTGACTATTATTTTGGTCTACGTGGATGACATTATAATAACAAGAAATGATGAAAAAGAGAAGCTGAAATTGAAGCAAAAACGGTTAAAAAGAATTTGAGATAAAAGAACTAGGAAAACTAAAGTCTTTTCTCGGTATTGAAGTGGCATATTCAAAGCAAGGGATATTTATCTCTCAACAAAAATATGTTGCAGATTTATTAATGGAAACTGGGAAAATTGGGTGCAAACTAATGTATACTCCAATGGATTCAAATTACAAACTTGGAGAAGCAAAGGAACAACCAGTAGTGGACAAGAACATGTATCAGCGACTAGTGGGCAAGCTAATATATTTAGCACATACTCGACCAGATATAGCACATTCGGTGAGTGTAATCAGTCAATTTTATGCCCGACCCAAGAGAATCTCATCCTCAAGCTGTCTTCTGAGTCTTACACTACTTGAAAGGCAGTCCAGGCAAGGGAATATTGTTTAAAAGGGGCCATACACTATCCTTAGAAATCTACATGGATGTAGACGATGCAGGATCTCCGGTTGACAGAAGATTAACAACAGGCTATTGCATGTTTCTAGGAGGTAATCTAGTTAGATGGAGGAGTAAAAAACAAAACGTAGTGGCTCGATCATTAGCAGAATCTGAATTTAGGGCTATTGCACAGGGACTATGTGAACTATTATGGCTGAACATCATTCTTGATGATTTAAAAATCAAACGGGAAGGTCCTATGAAGCTCTATTGTGACAACAAGTTTGCAATTAGCATAGCACATGATCCTGTACAACATGACAGGACAAAACTTATTGAGATTGACAGACATTTCATCAAAGAAAAGTTGGAAGAAGGACTAGTGTGTATGTCCTATGTTCCTTCGGATCATCAACTAGCAGAAGTTCAAACCAAAGGGCTAAATGCTTCAAGATTGCATGATCTTATATGCAAGCTGGGAATGGAAGAAATCTATTCCTCAGCTTGAGGGGGAGTGTTGAAGATATAGATTAGATAAGATCAATCTTATGGGATAAGATTGTTAGAAATAGAAATCCCTATAATCAAGTGATTTCTGCTATAGACTTCTAGATATAGTTTAGTTTAGATTGATACCTTTTTTCCTGCTGATTAAGTCGTGTATATATATATATATATATATGTATGTCTGTATGTATCCGTGTATATTAAAGATATAGAAGTCTTCCTGGAATCTTAACAGTATAGATAATAGAAGAAGAAACAACAGAAAAGAAGGAAGAAATAAAAATTGGGAGGAAGAATAATGCAGGATCATCTCGTCTGTGGCTGTAGTAGACATCTAATAGAAGTAGATTTCAGGAGTTAGTGGTTTTATTTTGAGCTGAACTCTAATAAGGTCTTATTTGAATTGATAGTTCTATCTATTCGGCATTTACTTTTCTAGTTAGATTAAAGTTGGATGTAATGATATTGAATCCAGGATGTTTAGACTTCATTTTTTGGGTTGCGGTTGGTTCCCCTTGGGTGAGGATATCCTGGATAGATCCTATAGAATGTGAAGGATCATGACAAGGTTTAACAGAGTCATCAAAAGCTTCCTCTAGAGGCCTTTCACCTAGAAGCTTAAGAACTTGAGCAAATTAAGACCTAAACTCCTAGTAAAGGAATTAAAAGAGAATTCTATGGCTCATTTTAAAATTTATAGAACAATTGTCATGGTTGGCCATGTGCATCTTGTCAGTGTGAGCTTGTCCCATATTTCGTGCTTGTATCCTCTTAGTTGAACCTAGAAGATTGGTGTATAATATCTGATTATGAGTTTTGCTCTTTTTCTGCAGGTAATGTCAGCCTAGAGGCTGCTGTCAATTGGGTAGTTGAGCATGAGAATGACCCAGACATAGATGAGATGCTATTGGTACGAGTCCTCTTATATCTTATATTTTCATCATTGTGGTGATACCATTTCATTTTATTTAAGCCCTTGGTATGAATCTCCTCATATCTTCTATTTTCATCATTGTGATGATATTGTTTCATTTTATTTAACTATTTGTGTACACGGAATGTTACTGGATGATATGCATTGAAGTTACTTAATAGAATTGGGGGTGACCTTACGGGTCATGGTGTACTAAATTTGGTTTCTGCTTTCTATAACTGAATTTTTTGTTCTCTTCAATTTGTCTTTTACAAACAGGTGCCTGCCAACACTAAAGTCGAGGCTACCAAACCAACTCTTACACCAGAAGAAGTGAAGCTGAAAGCACAAGAACTGAGGTATGATGTACTAGCAATTCATTTTGACTACTGTATGTAATGGTAATTGGAATTGATTTTGATGGAAGTACCTTGATATACTATGTTTTGGTAAGTTGCAACTAGACAGTACATAAAAATAACGTCAAGGACTCTAACAACATTTCTAAAATGAGAAGTTCTAACTCCGTTACAATATATTTTTGTTAGAAATTCAGGTAATGATAATTTAAAGCCTCATTTTAGTAATTGTCCAAATGAATCATGTAAGAATTGGCAGGCTGCTAAAAAGGACCAGAAAGGGGGAAGGCTTTTATCAGCACCACCCGCTCCATCAATGCCACAAGTTTTTTGTTCTATAAATGCTATCAGTTCTGTACTACCTGTCAAAGAATGCTTACGATTTCAAATACCTTCCATGATGACTATGGAGTTTAATTCGAGTGTTCCTGAGTATATTTACATGTTACATTCCTTTCCTATTTATTCTGGTAGTTTTGTGTTCGAATCTCTCTATTCCTGTAAGTGGCTTTGTGATTTCATACGGTTCCCAATATTCTTTAAATATTATAGGGAGCGTGCTCGCAAGAAAAAGGAGGAGGAAGAGAAGAGGATGGAAAGAGAAAAGGAAAAGGTTCTTAATTCCATATCTATTTGCAGCTTTAGATCATGTGTAGGTCATGTATTATAACCCAAAAGGAACTATTTGCAGCTTTAGATCATGTGTAGGTCTGTATTATAGCCCAAAAGGAAAGTTCTTTTTTTTTTAAAGATCTGTTGGCTGACAGGAAAACAAAGCTTCTTTGACAGTTTTCAATCTTAAACCAACTTTCAGTAGGCAATTTATTTTTAGTTCTTAGGGAAGGCGAACTTTTCTTAAAGTCTATGAACATACAATATTTAAAAGCTCCTTTATTCTTCAATATATATATTTGAAAGCTTCTTTCAATCTATTTTCTTGGATCATGATTCCTGAAGTCATTCACTATCTACTTTATGTTAATGTTCTACTTCATTATTATATTAGGAGAGGATTCGAATTGGCAAGGAACTCCTAGAAGCAAAGCGAATTGAAGAAGAAAATGAAAGAAAACGGTCTGTATCAATCTATAGCAACTATTTCACGTACTTGTTTTCATTTCTATGACAACGTTAAGTGCTATTTTTATGCTTTTTTTATTTGAATTAACAAAAAATTAAAATCTGCAGGTTGATTGCCTTACGAAAAGCAGAAAAAGAGGAAGAGAAGAGAGCTAGAGAAAAAATTCGTTTGAAGTTGGAAGAAGACAAGGTTCATGTTTTTTCTTCATTTTTTATCCTCTTATATAACAAGAATGGCTTGTTGAGGTAGAAAATTTAGTTTGTTTTTACTTTCATTACATAACTTTCCTATAAACTCTTCAAAGAAAAGAGAAGAAATTAAAAATTTGTTAATATGAAAAGACTGAAGCCTTTATATCACTTATAAAAAGCAAAAGTAAAAGGGTATGATTAAAATTCTAGTATATAATAAGGATTACACGTTCCATCAATTTCTTTTTACTACTATAATATCATATAATGTAGTTTTTGCTAGGTAATGTCTAACTGTGGTTGGATGCTTCTCAGGCTGAAAGGAGGAGGAAGCTTGGATTGCCACCAGAAGATCCTGCAACAACCACTAAGCCTATTGTGGAGGAGAAAAAGGTACATAGGAAAGTTCATTCATTTAACAGATATGTGCATCCAAGTGTCTGACAGTTATTTCACCAAATATCTGGCAGAGTATGTTGCCTATTAGACCTGCCACCAAAGTTGAGCAAATGAGAGAGTGTTTGCGATCTCTTAAACAGAATTACAAGGTAAAAAATATTATGCTTTTGCGACTTGAAGAATATACATAAAAATGATTGTTCAAAAATTTACACCCATCATGTGGTTTGGTAAAATAGGGAATGAGACGGTAGGAAGATGGCAGTAAGATTTGGGGAGATGAGGTTTTAAACAGTGGGATTTCTCGATTCACTGTTATTTTATGAAATCTATGACTGGGTAACTATTTAGCTTTAGGCTATTTTAAGTAGGTTAGTCTTTAGGGTTTTATGTGTTTCGTGCACAAACTTGGTTCCTGATTATTTCCCAATTTCTTCTGTATATCTGGTATGTATCAACAATATGTACATAAACCAACTAAGGTATTTATTAGTTGTAAAATGTATGCAGCACATGTGCACCCAAAAGTTATTTGCTTCTTCAAATGTTATATTGTGTCAGATTTCCCTACTTTTTCGCCATCGATTTCAGTTGTTGTTTGGTACTATCCTACTCAGTTGTTTAGCCTTTGTGGAACAGGATGATGATGCTAGAGTTAAGAGAGCATTCCAAACACTCCTAACCTACATAGGGAATGTTGTGAAAAGTCCCAATGAAGAGAAGTTCAGAAAGATTAGACTCAATAACCAGGCATTTCAGGTATGAAATTATGTTACTTCTTTGTCATTTGGAACACTATACGAATATGCGAATGGGTTGGTATTAGTTCCAAGTCGTGCTTGTTTGTCAAAATAGAAAGAATTTTGGATATAAAATGAGCAGGAAGGAATATGTGTTCATAAGTTCTGTTGCAAATTTTGTAATTTATTCTTTTGTTATGCATAATATTGACACTTCTTTTCTTAATGTCTTCTTTCCTAGTGTATATTGAACCAAAAGGCAATTATATATTTATATGTACTAATTATCTAGCCTTTGACAAATTGGTTGCTATTATAACGTTATTGCATATTTTAATACCCTCATATACGTTGTTGTATTACAAGAACCGAATCGAAGCATTTCTTGCTCTGTTTGACTTTTTATGTGACAATGAACAGGATAGGGTTGGTTCATTGAAAGGTGGTATCGAGTTTCTAGAGCTGTGCGGGTTTGAGAAAATTGAAGGCGACGATTGTCTTTTCTTGTCAAGAGACAAGGTTGACGTTGCAGTATTTAACTCAGCTGGCTCGGAGCTTAACTCTGCAATCAACAATCCCTTTTTTGGAGTTCTTTAGTTTCAAATAAATTAAAAAAAAAACAGCCCTTGTTTTTATTTGAATTTGTACACGTAAGTCTAATTTCAGGCAAATATTTGAACATTTTCATCCATGTTTAATGACGTTTTTTAGTTAAAGAAATAGACGAACCGTACACATGTTTAAGGCCCGGTTTAACACATTGCTTTCAAAGCATGAAAGATCCCAAGTTGAGGTAGATGTTTGTTCAAAAGGTACAAGTGTAGCACTAAACTTTACCTTCCGTAAGGAAAGGAATCTATCTGCTTGAACAAAAATTAGTCTAAATGTGGATGGTTTAAAAGATTAGGACCTGTCTAAGACATTTCGGGAGTTAAAAAAAAACAAAAGAAAGAGAGAAAAATGTTACATGGAAAAATCTGCAACTTCTAGATTAGTTGCTAGTACAAGCAACCAAACAGGCCACAGCTGGACCCTCTTGTAACCATAACCCAGCAAGTAAGCCTCCACTCACATGCGAAAGTCTTAGACGGGGATATTAGCATCGGGACAACTTTCTACACCAAAGAGTAACTGAAGCACAACTGCTTCTTTCTATACCAAAAACACCCTTTCTATTAGAAAATCTGGAAAAGAAGATATACGAGTGGAGGCATAATAAGACATGAATTAAACCCAATAGCCCTACTTGTATGTAAGTCAGAAAACACGAGAACAGTATTTGTTTCACTAATATTGAATGGTTGCAAGTAATATTGGAACAGCAAGAAGTCCGGAAGACATGGCATCTGATTTGTTGGAGTTTCAACAAGCACTATATCTTGATCATCAAATATATGCAGTATTTCTCAATCCTATGCCTGCTAAACTATCCTCTACTCTCCTCCTCCAGTCTTCCCCATCCAAATTCAAGGCTCTCAAATGAGATATGAAAAAGGCCATTATAAAGCCTCCCAGCGCCCACTCGCAACTCAATTTGGATTATTTTGTTCTCAGCACGAATATCATTAGCATAGCCAATCCTCTTTCTTTTCATTCTTCACCAACAAAACTACATTTGAAGCTGCTCAGTATATTGGAATCCATATATCAAATAATTGAGAGATCAGTTTATGAAACCAAAATATAGATACATGTTCCTGTCTACCCCACTCTTATCCAAGCAAATTTGCTTTTTTTTCCTTTGTTCCCCCCATAACAAGAACTGGCTAAATGCTAACAATGCGCCTATAAAGTATTTCATCATCACTTTCATCTTCCTCTTCAGATAAAACTTCAGACCATGGTAGCTCCAACTTCCCACCCATACTAAACAATGGACCAGAACTCTCGGATTCAACATAACCACCTTCCAGCCTCTCCTCAAATCTCTGGTCACTACAGTTAAGGAACCAATTTAATGAATGTCTAATTCCCTTTGTTTGCAGCTTCTGATACCTGGGCTTGATTCTGGATTCTAAACTGTATGTAAAGTATTCTGGGAATTCTACAAGCTCTTTTAGTGGCCTCCCCATTTCACTCTTGAAAAAGTAATAGCTATTTTTCATACGTTCAACCTTTAAAGCGACTAATTGCGGACATTTTACAATCATTTTTGCTACATCTTGCGATGCCAATCCCCGCCCCAGAAGAAACTCAACAGGTTTCATAATCACATGTTGGTTAAGGCTTACAATCTGTGGCATCTTCTCTATCACCTTAGCAAAACTTTCTGGATCAATCTTAATCTTCAAGTTAAAGAAATACTGATGTGAAGAAAGCTTTGCTTTCAAAGGTAATCCTATTATTTGTGGATACTGAGCTATAACTGAAGTTAGTGCTTCCCTCCTAACCCCAAAACTGATAAGACAATCAACATTTGGCTTAACAGTCTCTTCAAGATCATAACCAAGTACATATGTCCTCTTCTCCAACATTCTTGCCACTATCTTCTTCGGCAAACCCAACGAAACTAGGTAATCTACAAAGGGTTTAATAGTTGTCCCCACTCGCATCCCCAAGAAATACGGATACTGAGTCACCATTGGTCCAATATCTCTTGGACTAACACCAATACTAACAAGATAAGCTACAGATGTACTCATTGTCCCTTCAAGCTTGAACCCAAGAAGTTCAGGATACTTATGTAGAACATAACCAATATCCTGTTTTTCCACATCAAGCCCACGCAGAAACTTAATAACTGGCATAAGCTCCACAACCACACTCATGTGCAACACTTGCGGATAGCTCTTAACAAATTCACCTATTTTTGGCCTGCTTATACCAATCTTTTCCATGTAACCCAAAACAGGTATCATATTCTTCCTCACACTACAGCTAAGCATTAAAGGAAACTCATTAATATCATCAATGGTCAAACCCAACCTCTGCAAAAATTCAACGCGTTCTTTCATGACTTCTACTGTGGATGGGAGTTCTAACCTCTCCAATTCATCTGGCACAATCCCCAAACTCTTGAGGTAGTCACATATTATGACACGATTAACAAGCTTTTCTCTCTTTCCTTGAACTACAGACCATGAAACCGTGGGCATCTCATACTCGGGAAATTTAGGGGCCTGTGTCGAAAAAGATGAAGAAAACGATAAAACCCGGACAGGGTTTTGTGTTTGGTGACATTGGGCAGATGGGTCTTGGAGGATTTTGATTGAGGAAGATAAAGATGAGAAGTTTGTAGAAATCTGCTGCGAAGAAAAAGGGTTGAGAAATGAAAGTAATAGCTTTCTTCTTCTAAGCGGTGAGAAGCTCATATTATGTCTATGCAAACGTAATTTCACGGAGAAACTTATGAGGAATCTCGGATATGTCACCTGAGAAGAGAAAGTATCAATAGCACGGGTTCGGTGAATGGTGGTGATCGCCGGTGCCTCGGTGGGAGAGAAGGGTCAGGGACGAATACAGATACAGAGAAGAAGGGCAGGGGACCTAAACTAAAGGCTGCGTTTCAATGTTTTGTGTTAAAACATTGTGAAAGTGTGACGATTTTTATATTTTCATTTTCATTTTAATAAAAAAATAAAAATAAAAAAATAAAAATAAATATAGCTATATTTTATTAATAATAATTAAATATTAAATAAAATAAAGAGATAAGTTATTTTTTATGAGTTAATTAAATAAATAATTTTATATTAATCTCTTATATAATATTTATTGGCAATTTTATTATATTTTATTGGATAAAATAATAAAATTAGTAAATTTTATTATAAATTAATATTTTTATTAATATATTTTAATTATTAATAAAAATT
>JANSVA010000001.1:21164577-21195011 GCA_025504915.1 Erythroxylum reticulatum
AAAAATTTTATGATTTAGAATTGAATATTCAAATCTAAAAGTATTTCATAAATAAATATTTAAAATTTTAAAATTTTATTTTAAAGATACTTCAAATTTAAATTTAATTATAAAATATTAAATTTATTCATAATTTTATTAATAATGAACATTAAATAATTAAATAGTATATATTTAATTAATAATATACTAGAATAAAAATATAAATAAAAAATTCAACCAAATATATTTTTACGAATTTGAAAACAAAAACCAAAAACTAAAATTTTTACAACGCTAGTTAAAGCTGCTAAAAATAACAATAAAATGAAAGCAAAAGTAATATATGGTAATCATAAAGTTAATAGTAATGACATGACATTAGATCCATTAAATATATGGCATGTATATGACAAATTAATGATAAGTTGGACAAATACATAAATCAAAGAAAATTAAATTACAAAAATCTTGGTTAGTTTGTCATTAACCATAGAACTAGGAAGTATCTTTCTAATTACAAAAGCAGTCTCTTTTTAATTACAAAAGCATACCCTTTTTCTAAAAGCGCACAGTTGAAAACAATAGAAAAAGAAAATATCACTTGAATAATCTTAAAACTAAAAAACAATGAAGTTGTTCTTGTACTAGACTTGACGGTAACCCTAACTGAAGAAGATTGTAATGTTGAGATGCTTTTTTGCAAAGTATGCTTCTATCTTTAAAAGCAATCTAGCTCATCCTATACAATTCTCTCACCCAATGAGAGTCTGCTAGTACTAACTCATATCCCCCCGCCCATTTTTGACAAACTTCGACACACATCCACTTCCTCTTATTGACCTAATAACTCATTTTCCATTTCTTTTTTTGACAACCATTTTGACAGTCACGCTTTCCCTTTTTCTCCGACATCACCCCTCTTCCCCTACCCCCCTTCCGACAACCTCTAACCTTCACACCCTCCAATAACCTGTCCGACAACCTTTGACATTCATCCTCTTACTAACCCGACAACAACTTTCTCCTTTTCCACCCCTTCCACTCTACAGACAACTTGACCTAACCCCTCCTCTGACATGTCAAACTAGTCACCCAACACCCATTACTCTAACCTAACCAACCAAACCAAATCTTACATCAATGGAACTTCCCATAACCAATCAACCTTATTTCTAAGCCGATATAGAAACTTCAATCATAAACATAACATACTTTCCACTACTAGGAGGAACTTCAGAAAGGAAACAACAAGGACTGGAGAAGGAGAAGACCATATGGAGATCCACTGTAGGGGATTCTGGGAACCTAGGCAGACTTAAATTTGTGAAGACAGATTAGAATAAACCGATCCAAGCCCCGATTAAGGTGTTACAACAAGGTGCTAAAAAGTGGAGCACCTCTCTTGTGGGTTTTTTTTTTAGAGAAGAGGTTAGAATTTCTAGTTGTTAACAACTGGGTGAATGTTACATAGAGGAATAAGGGGTTGGTGAATACTATAGTAAATGAAGATGAACTCTTTGTATTCAAATTTAACTCAGTATAGAATGCACCAAAAGGTGTTGGAAGCAGGATCATGACACATAATGGGGCATTCAATTCTTATTAAGAAGTGGTAGTCTGGAGTTACCTTAGACAGAAGCAAGCTTGATTCAATTCCCTTATGGATGAATATCCACAAAGTTCCTTTGTAGTATTGGTCTGTGGAAGGTATAAGCTATATTACTAGTAAGATTGGTAAACTTTTATGTTTAGATGAAAATATTGCCTTAATGAAGAGGATTGGGTTTGCTTGAGTATGTATAGATATTGATATATCAAGGAAGCTTCTGGAATAGAAGGAGAGGTACCACTTGAAGTGTAGAATATTCATAACATGATTTAGGAAGAGAATCAAGCGATAGGAAATAGAGGACAGGAAAAAATCAGGAGGAGAATAATATTACAGGGATTGTAACACAGACAATAGGGGATAATCAAGGGACAGAAAATAGGGAATAGGCGATAAACTTGAAAGAGACTAATATGATAGTGAATAAAACACATATAATTGAGGATAAGGGAGCATGATAGGAAGAAAAGACAATTGGCACTCCAATGATGGAAAGGGGGAAGCTTCTGGTACTAAGAGCGATAGAGCATTTATATACAAGGGTATGAATGGGAAGTATAGATGGAGAAGGTCAGGGAAAAAGAAAAAATGATTAGGGTAGTAATATAGAATGTTAGAGGTCTTAATAGCCTAAATAAACAACTTGCGGTTAAGGAGTTTTTCAAGAACAATAAGCTAGATTTTGTTGCGGAAACCAAAATAAAGAGGGAGCAATTAGAAAAGAGCTTATAGCGCCTAGAAAAAGGTTAGAGGGTAATGTGTAACCATGATTATCATTTCAATGGGAGAGTGATAAGAGGTTTCAATCCTCAGAAAGTGGAAGTAGTGAAGCAACTTGAAATGATCAATTAATACATTGTGGTGTCTTGATTACAACTACTGGGACAATGATTGCAATTATAATGATGTATACAACAAATCATAAATTCCAAAAACATGTAAGGAATGCGCTGGAGAAAACTAACAATACAATGAGTCTCCTATGGATAGTTATCGGAAACTATAATTGTACTTTCAAATTAGAAGAATCAAAGGGAGGGAGAAGCTAGAATAGGTGGACTGTCGAGAACTTCAGGAAATGGTGGAGAGGACAAATTTGCCTGACTTGAAATGGTATGGTAACTCTTATACCTGGAACAATAAGCAATCAAGGGTATGGTTTTTACTGAGAAAATTGGGCAGATGTATGGTTAATGATAAGTGAATAGAAAAATACCCAATAAGTAATAATATGTTTGATGATCCAATTGTATCATATCATAGACCAATAGTAGTGGAATTGTTAATAGGTGACAGGAAGAGGAAAACCCCATTTAGGATATTCAATCACTTAATGAACAATCTTGAATTCAGAAACATACTCAGTGAGACAATGTAACGGGAGGTCCCAGGCTCAAAGGGGTACGAACTCGACATGAAGCTAAAAGCCTTACAAAACATACTGAAATTGATCAGTAGAGAAACAATACAACCATAATTAAAAACTAATCCTGATGCTTTGGAGGAGCTAAAGAAATGTTAGAAGAGATTATTGGACAACCCAGAAGATCTGCTAGTGAGAAAAGATGAATATGCATTAGTGGAAAAGTATAACCAACTGTTGATTAGTACCAATACCCTACTAAGGCAGAAATATAGAATGATCTGGATGAAGGAGGGTGAGGGATGTACCATGAATATACATCGGTGGAAAAGTATAACCAATTATTGATTAGTACTAATATCCTACTAAGGCAGAAATATAGAATGATTTAGATGAAGGAAGGTGAGAGATGTATTGAGTATTTTATGAGTTCAATTTTAGCTAGGAGAAAGAAGAATGTTGGAAGATGAAACAGGATAAGTTCATGAGGACCTAGAAAGTAAGAAGAGGCTTACCTTAGAGTACTTTATTAGGCAGTATGGGATTGCAATGCCAATAAGGGCCATAATAGAAGAGGTTCTAGCAGGTCTTAAAAAGCTTAATAAAGAAGACAAGGTGGAGTTGGTTAGGGAAATAAAATAAGGGAGGAAATAAAAAAAATGTTATCTTCTCAATAAACCCTGAAAAAGCCCTAGGACTTGATAGATGTAATAGGAGTTTTTTTTTTCAAAAACATTGGGATATTATAAGAGAAGGAGTGGCAGAAGTAGTGGGAGAGTTCTATAAGAGATGAATAATTCTTAAGGAATGGAATAAAACGTTTGTGTGCCTTGTTCCTAAAACAAGCAATACGAGGAAGCTAGAACAATTTAAGCTAATAGCCTGTTGTAACTTTCTATACAAAACTATCACAAAGATACTAAAAAATAGACTAAGAGCAAGCCTGGAAAAGTTAATTAACCCAAAACATAATACATTCATCAAGGGGAGATCGATGGGTTATTTTCCTATGTTCAAAAAATGGGTAGAGGAATGTATAACCACTACTTCTATAATAATTTTAGTGGATGGAGAGCCTACAATCTTAACCAAATCAAAAAGGGGTTTAAGTCAAAGGGACTCATTATCACCTTACCTATTTGTACTTTGCACGGAGGTTTTGATAACTCTCCTTATGAATAACATACTGAGGCACCCAAAATTTCGTTTTAATGGCATATGTAAAGGTATGAAGCTCACACATCTAGCTTTTGTAGACGACTTGTTACTATTTTACAGAGCTGAGAAAAACTCAATAGATCTAATCTTGTAAGTGATGAAGGAGTTCTAAGAGTTCTCAAGCCTAAGATGTAACCCACAGAAAAGCTATTTCTACTTATCATGCAACTCAAGTAGAGAGGTAGCCTCTAAAGCTATCGAGATGGGATTAAAACATGGGAAGTTGCCTTTCAAATACTTAATGGTACCAACATCTAAAAAAAGAATCAGTGCTATAGATTGCAAACCTTTGTTGGAATCAATTCATGGAAGAATCAACCAATGGGGTAATAGGTTCCTTAGTTATGGTGGTAGGCTACAGCTAATTCAGATAATATTAAGCAACCTTACTGATTATTGGATTAAACATTTATCCATCTCAATAAGTATACTCAAGGAAATAGATAGGAGCTTTAGAGAATTCTTGTGGAATGACTCAAATTAAGGTAGAAGTAAAGCGAAGTTTAGTTGGAGCAAAATTTGTAGACATAAGCAACAAGGGGGCCTAGGAATCCATTCTATAAGGATGATTCATAGGGTAAACAAAGGAAGGAACTTGTGGTGGTTGTGTTATAAAAGGTAGGATTTGTGGGTGAAATGGATACACAATGCCTTCATAAAGAATAAGAGTATTTAGATCTTCAAGTCAAGGCAGGAAATGTTAAGATCTTTAAAGGAAATCCTAGAGATAAGGTATTGGATGCAAAATCATGTATTCCACAAGATTGGGAATAGAGAAAGCACGTATTTTTGTATGATAATTGGCATTGTATAGGTCCCTATATAAGGTGGAAGAGGTACAACCCTTGAAATTGGTGGTGAACCTAAAACTAAAGTGAGTATGTTAATTAGAAATAATCAATGGATATGGCCCTTCCATAATAATGGAAGTGCCAGACTTATTATGGAAGAGTTGCTAAGACGCCAGGAGGGAGAGCAAGATGAAATTCAATGGCTAGTTGATAAATCAAGGAAGTTCATTACAAAAGCATACAAAACATTATTGCAGACTACATAGAACACAAGGCAGGAGTGGACAACTTTAGTATGGGACAGTGAAATCAATCCAACTCATTTGTTCATCTTATAGATAAGAATCAATGGAGCATTGCTTATGAGGAATAAGATCAAGTTCTCCATTAACAAACTGCAATGTGAGTTATGTAATACTGAACTGGAAAATCTGGAACATCTTATGATTAGATATAGGTATACCAAACAAGTTTGTGGTCGAATGCAGATTATTCTTAACATGGATAGACCAGTAGACGCTTGGAGTGAAACTATTGCTTGGTTGGAAAATCTTAGAGTATATAAAGCAACATATACTCTAACTAAAATTATGTAGTTTAATTTTTCTTTATTTATCTGACATGTCCTTCACTTGTCAAATGTATCGTACATGTTCAATAGTCCTACAAGCCATATAAACACATTTAACTTTAAGGTTAAAGATGTGTTACATTCACTACCAATTAAAAGTTCACACATTTTATTACTATTTTTTATAGTTTTGATTAGTATCATAAAATTGTGTAAATTTCATGATTTTATTATAATTAACCCTAGAAACAAAATAGACCTTTAATGTTTAAGTCTTTTCTAAACTCTATAACTCAAAGTTACCTCATGCATTGAAAATTGTAGCAAAGAATTGGTAAATTAAAGTATATACTATCATTAAAAATGGTGAAAAAGTATATTGTGTAATATAATAATTTGTGTAATATTTTAGATAAAATTTATATTAAATATAGAATGATCTATTCATAAAGGTTAAAGAATCTCTATAAAAATTAGTATCAAGATAATATATGGTAAGGAAAATTATATTTTAAATTAAAAACCTTTGTCTAATTTTATAATAATAGCCAAAACTATAAAATATTAATCAAACGCTTAAAGTGTTGATTTGTTGTAAATATAGATCACTAAGATCTCTACTGTTATTAATGTTGATGTAGATTGCCAGGTAGGATGCTACTTTGGATACTACATAATATTTACATAATTATATAATATAAATAATCAAACTTAAATTAAAAAAACCCTAAACTTCTCCATTTGTCTATTTTTTTCATTTTTGAAACCCCTTTGTCTCATTTATTTGGTATAAATACATATAAGTTAATGTAAATTACATTTATTTGCATGCTAAATAAAATAAGAAGATTAAATGCTTAGAGTTTTAATTTATCGTATAACCCACTATTAATTTTGATGTTAATATTGCTAACCTAGATTACACGTAAAATGATTTATACATCAACACACATGTGATATTTATATAATTGTATAATATAAATAATTTTAAAACTCATAAACTTCATCATTTGTCCTATTTTTCAAATTCCATTTTCTCATTTATCTAATATACTTGAGCTCTCCTATTTATGTTAGATCTTTAAGGCACATGTTTATTATTAATTTAGAGAAAGAGGTGGGAAGATGGTTGAGAGTGCCATAACCATGAGAGACAATAGTGGTAGTATAAAAATGACAAGAATGTCAACATATTAACCATGAGGGAAAAGTCACAAAAACATGATAAAAAAGAGTACTAGGAGGAACAAGGATAAAATCCTCGAGATATTTAGCCATGAGTGTCATAGATAAGGAATGAAAAAATAGAAAAACTAGTAAGTAAGAGCAAAGAGAGATAAGAAAGAGTTGTTTCTTATTGATTTAGGGAGATAAAGATCAAATGACTTTCCTATGTTGTTCTTTACTTTGCCTTCTCAAATTTTCTTCTTCCTTATGAGATAAATTTGTCATTTGTGATTATTGAACCTTGAGCTAGCAACTCTTTCAATCTTAGATTCTGCAAGAGCATAGGAAGTTGTTCATATATAAGGTTCATATGATCAAGCTACTTCCTTACCTAATACACTTGTGACCAGATTAGTCTTTATTTTGGCAATGTTTACGTCAATTAGATATATACATTAAGGTTACATACTTTTCGGTAATATTCAAGAAAGAACTAATAAGTTTTGGTTTACTAGTAAGAGAGGAAAGGTAACTAATGACTAGTTTTCTCTTCATCAAGTTTAGGAGGATTTTAAGGAGTTATTAGCTAGGGAGAAACTTTTATATTGTCAATAATTTGGTATACAGTGGTTAAAGGTTAGAGATAACAACATAGTCCTTTTATGATTTCATAAGTTAAAGGTAATGCTCGAATAACATTCGTTCTTTAGTTAAATTTTTTGTATGGGATTATTAATGATAGGGGAGTCTTTGATGCATCTAATACCTCATTTCTCCCTCATCGATCATTCAGAGTTGAGTTCCAATCCTTGACTTGTGTTCGGGAATATAAGGACCAAGGTTACCATAGATGAATATGATGATTTGGCACCCTTATTCTAGTAAGGAATTTCGAGTGGCTCTCTTTTAAATGCACCTAAATATGGTGCCAGATCTAAATGGATTTTCTCTTTTATTTTATCAAAATTTTTAAGCATGACATTTACAAGTTAGGTCAATCTATTTAAGAGGATTATTGTTTACACAGTTACATAAGCAGAAGCTTGATTAGACTTATTTCAAAGAAAAGGAATTTAGATAGTCTTTTCAATTGCCTCTTAATTACTTTATGTAATGTCTGCTATAAGATTGTTTCACAACTTTGCCTAATATTTTAAATTAATTATAAATAAGTTAGTGAACAAATTTAATAGTGCTTTTGTTTCGTGCAGACTTATTACAAACATAAATGGTATAAAAAATTCTAAGAGTTTCAAGTTTCTCAAGACTAGTAGGAAAGGTAAGAAGTATTTTGCAACGATCAGGAGGTCGATCTTGCTAAGGATTATGATATACTTGACTTCAATTCTTTTATTTGTTGTTATAGTTATGAAGGCATTTCAACATTCTCTTATCAAATTCTATTCAATATGGTATTCTAGATACTTTTTTCCCCGCTAAAGGGTTGTAATAATGTGATCCTTTATTTTCATTTATGTTTGTTTTAAGCATGCAAGCACTCTTGGATAAATTTATAACTGATAAATGCATAGATTACCTCTAGATTATTAATGTTTTTTGTGGTAGTCATATTATGTCACATTTATTCTTTATCAATGGCTCTTATTTTCCTTTGTTGACTCATTTGTGCTCTATCTCAAAAGGGCTTTTTGGCTCTTTTATTAGGGTTTAAGCTTAGAAATAAACCTAGGGTAATCTTCAATTTTCTTTAGCTAAAGTTCTTGATCTTTTGTTAAACATTCAATTTTGGAAAGTTTAATTATGTAGATTAGAAAAATAATTTGACAATTTGGTTTTGCAAGAGAAACTAGAAAAATAATATGATAATTTAGGTTTGTAGGAGAGGCTAAAAAAACAATCTTTATCTATGACTCCCTTAACTGGGTATTCTATTAGAATAATACATGTATTTATACATGAACACATAGGCTAAACTAGGAAAGGAATCCCTATGATTATGTTAAAATTCCTATGAATAGGTTCTTTACATTAGCTATATAATCCTTATGATTACGTTATAGTTTGTAATAGCTATAACAACTACTATATTCTGTAACACTCCCCCTTAAGCTGGAGAATAGATATTGATCATGCCTAACTTATTACCAATATAATTAACCCGATTCTTCAGTAATGCCTTGGAGAACACATCAACTAATTGACTCCTTATTCTAACATGTTGAGTTGAGATTGATCCATCTTCTAGTTTTTCCCTAGTAAAATAACATTCGACTTCTATATGCTTGGTTCTCTCGTGGATTGTTTGCAATATAGATAGCTGCTTCGTTGTCACACCATAGTTCATTGGTTTAGACTGAACAAACCTAATCTCACAAAGCAAATGACGTAGCCATATAAGTTCACAGGTAGTCTACATTGACCTATATTCAGATTTTGCACTTGATAAGGATACGACACTGTTTCTTACTCTTCCAAGAAACAAAATTGCCTCTAACGAAAATACAGTAACCTGCGATAAAGGTCTATATGAAAGATCTCCTCCACAGTCAGCATCTATGAAACCTTCTATAATATGATGACCATGATTTCGATATAAGATGCCACATCCTAGTGTACTTTTTAGATATCTCAAAATATGAATAATAGCATCCTAATGTAAGGTTCTAGGAGATTATATGAATTGACTTACAACACTTACTAGAAAGGCAATATTAGGACGGGTAATAGTAAGATAATTCAATTTCCCACAATCTTCCTATACTTTTCAGGATTCTCAAATAAGTCCATCTTTAGCCTTTAACTTCACATTTGGTATCATAGGCGTATCACATTTCTTAAACTCAATAAAACCAGCATCATTTAATAAATCTAGGCGATATTTTCTTTGAGATAGATATATCCCTTTATGACTGCAAGAAATTTCAATTCCTAAAAAATATTTTAGTGGTCCTAAATCCTTTGTCTAAAAGCCAGTTGCAAGGAATGCTTTTAACCTACTGATCTTAGCTTCATCACTTCCAGTGATCACTATGCCATCCACATATACAATTAGTAAAATGCACCTAGAACTAGATGATTAGAACACTGAATGATCATATGCACTTCTTCATAGGCCAAACTCAATCACTACAGTAATGAATCTTCCAAACTAGACACAAGGAGATTGCTTCAAGTCATATAAAGACTTTCTTAATTTGCACACTTTCCTTACCTCCCCCTGAGCAACAAATCCAGATGGTTACTCTATGTAAACCTCTTCATGTAAATCCCTATGTAAGTATGCATTCTTCATATCAAGTTGGTGAAGTGCCCAACTATAAGTGGCAGCTAAGGTGATAAATAATCAGACAAAAGAAAGTTTTGCAACTAGAGAAAAAGACTCAAAATAATCCACCCCATATGTCTAAACATATCCTTTAGCAACCAACCGAGCTTTTAATCAGGCAACAGAATCATCAGGATTCATTTTAACAATGAACACCCACTTACAGCCAATAACTCATTTATATGAAGGAAGAAGCATAAGATCCTAAGTATGATTATGCTCTAAGGTCATCATCTTTTCTTTCATTAAAGCTTGCCAACCAGCATAAGTTAGTGCTTCAGCAAAGGATGTTGGGACAGCAATAAAGTCTAAGGAAGCTATAAAAGACTTGAGGAGGGAGACAAAGCATGGTAAGATATAAAGGAAGAAATAGGGTAAGTACATATGTGTTTATCTTTGTAAAGTGCAATAGGAAGGTAAAGACTAGCATCAGGTAAAGGTGAGGAATCTGGAGACAAAGTAGAATAGGTCGATTCCATGTCCTGGCCTATGGGAGGTGCCTCAATAGAATGTTGCACACGTCGAGAATAAACTTGACAACTAACAAGTCAAGAGGGAGGAGAAACTACCTATTCACGAACAATATAAATAAGAAAATCATCCCCTGAATTGCTAGAGTGCGAAGATGAGGGCACTAACGAACCAAAGAAAGGTGTATTCTTAAAAAAGGTAACATCAGTAGAGACCAAGTAAGGACCCAAAGAAGGACGGTAACAATGATATCCTTTTTGTGCATGAGAATATCCCAGAAAGACACACTTAAGAGATTTAGGATCTAGTTTTGAGAAATGTGGCTATATGTTTTAAACAAAACAAGTACACTAAAAAATTCAAAGAGCAAGACGGAATAATGTATATAAGGGAAAGAGAAAGGAATATGGAAACTAACTGTCAAGAACAAAAGAAGACATTCAGTTGATTAGGAAATAAGTAGTGTAGACACCGTCGGCCTAGAAAACTTTTGGGACCTGCATATGGAATATTAGTGCTCAAGCAACTTCTAATAAATGACGATTCTTTCACTCGGTTACACCATTTGGTTAAGGGGTAACAATACATGATGACTAATGAATAATACCATGATGAGAGAGATAAGATTGAAAAGAATACGACACATATTCTTTATCACTATCACTTTTCAAAACACAATGGATTTGTTGAATTGAGTCTTAATTTCATCATGAAAAGCATAAAATATAATAAACAAGTTTGATTGAGATTTCATAGGATCAAACCAAGTGACCTGAGAATAATCATTAATAAATGTCATAAAATAAAGAAACCATATTTGGACAAAATAGGACAAGGTCCCTATACATCAATATGCACCAAATAAAAAGAAGACTTAACTCGTTTATTTAGTCTAGGAGAATAAGATATTTTATGATGTTTAGCAAATTGACAAGCTTCACACTCTAATGTAGATTCTCGTTTAAGAAGAGGACATAACTTTTGTAAAACTGTGAGAGACAGATGACCAAAACGACAATTAAGTTGGAAAAGGGTAGATGAGCTTGTGCAAGCAATGGATCGAGGTACTAGTTCAGAAGTTGAATCAAGCACATATAGGCCATTCACTAGACGTCTTTTACCAATAATTTACTTCATCCCAAGGTCCTGAAAAAGAAAACAATTGGGATGGAAAATAACACAATAATTGAGATTTTTAGCGAGTTGGCTTACAGATAATAAGTTAAAAGGGAATTGTGATAAACATAAAACAGATAATAATGGGAGATATGTGGTTGGGTTTGCTATCCCACGCCCAATTATAGAAGCGGTAGATCTATTGGCTAAAGTGACATAAGGTAAATTAGTAGTAGACTGGAAAGAAGAGAGGATACCTGTGCTACTGGTCATATAATCAGTAGCACCTGAGTCAATAACCCAACTACAAAATGAGGTGGAGAGACAACCAACTACTTGTCTTAGCCAAAACTGATGTCCCAGAGGATGGTTGCTATGAATCATAAGTGGATGAAATTCGTTGATAGGCATTAGTTAAATAAGCATACTCATCCACTGAAATTGTGATAGACGGTAATGATGACTAAGGAAGCGGTAGGATGCCATCCTGAGTAGCCATATTTGCAAATTCTCTTTATTATTCTGACTCGAGTATTTGGAAGGCTTACCATGCAATTTCCAACAATTCTTCTTGATATGCCCCTCGACTCCACAGTAATTACAGGTACGAGGGGTGCTACTATTCCCAGTAACATAACCATTGTTGTTTTTGTCTTATTTGAAACGTTACTTAGCAACGCCACTGTGTCATTGGACACTATATCAGAAGACATGCCATCATCTTAACAATCTCGAAGCAAATGGACATATACTTTTGCAAAGGAAGGAAATGTCTCATTAGTTAGCAATTTCACCTGTGCCATCTCGTATTTAGAACCCAACCCTGCTAAGAAGCATTGTAACACATTCTACTCCTTTTGTTCTTACATTTCCTTTATGTCAGTAACAATAGGAAACATAACATGTTTTTTTTCAAGGGCTTCTTTCACTTTTAATACTAAAATAGGAAGTGGTATTTTTGTTTCGCTCGATAAATCTTTAACAATAATTCATACACATGAGACAGATCTTGTCTGCAAGCATACATAAATTTTAGATATTACCATAGTTCTTAATTTTACACTATCACAATGATTCATAACATCATAAATAGTTAGGTCTAGAGTATTCTAGATTTGATTAAATAATTTATAATCCTCCATTAACTATTTCTTTCGAGTGGCAGCATCAATTTTAGGAGTTGGATTACTAGTTAAATGATCTTCCAAATCTACCATAGTCAGAAATCTACAAGTAGTCCTTTTTTATTGTGCATAATTTTTCCTTCCAGTCAATTTTCTATCAGTAATTTTGGATGAACCCAACGTAATTTCAGTGATAGTGTTCTTATCACCCATATCACTACCCTATTTAAATTAGTGTCAAATGACACTATCAATCAAATAAAGGAGGAAAAGAAAAGGGCAACCTTAATGTAGAACAGTTAAATAAATTCAGAGACATTCATACAAGGAAGGAGGGTGGTGAAGTACTGTCGACACTTACCACCACAAATCAACAGTGCCCTAAAGAAAGTGACTAGATATTTAGACAAAGACAAAGGAGGTGAGGTTGAAGGAAGAAGTTGATGCGGTAGAGGGCGGCTTATGTGTCGACGTAACGTCTCAATATCCTATATTAGGGGCTAGGACCCCAGAATAGTGTAAATGAGAGTATATTGAGAAATTAGAAGTGCATTTCATGCACCATATGACATATTTAAATATGTGAATTGTGTTGATATTCATGAAATAATTGTACATGCATTCATTGATATTTTATAGGTATAACTGATTTATAAATGTGATTAAAATGAGAATTATGGTTTTTATGTGTTGAAAATTTAATTGGAGAGTGTCATTATTATTTCTGAATTTTTTAGTAAATTTTAGGAAATTTTAAAAAATTTGGAGTATTTTTGGATTAGAAAAATGTTGAAAAATGGACAAGTGAAAGCATGACATGTGGACTGATGGCATAGTGACAAATGGCCTACATGCAATGGAGACATGTGGCTGTGAATTATGGAATACACGTAGGTCATGTTTTGGTTTGGAAGCGTACTGTAGCTTGTCTGTTCTTCATTGGAATCACCGAAAAATACCAAAACTCTTTCAATTCTTCATCATCACCAAAATAACTTGTTGATTATGCTTGAGTAATTGGCCAATGATTCTTACATCAAAGTAAGAATTTCAGTCCATATCAACTATTGGAAATTGAGCTAAACCAAGTAAGTTGACTTTTAAGTTTATGATGCCGTAAATGGTTTTTTATTATGTTTAAGTATGTGTGAATGAATTCATACATGAGTGGGGGAAGAAGAAGTGATTTTAGTGATAATTAGTGAATTAGAAAGTTTGCAAAAAGTGTTAACGAAAATGAGAAGATGCAGAAGATGGAAAGTGCAGAAAATTGGAGTTAAGTGGAAAAATGCAGAAAAATGATAACATGCGTGAATAATGATCTGTTTTGATGTTTATGTTGAATATTGGATTTTTGATTTGTTGTGTTATGTTCAACTAAAAGGGATGTGGAAAAGATGATTCATGCATAAGATGTGTTGTAGTGCTTCAGGTAGGACTAAGATGATAGAAAAACGTGGAATGAAGGTGGAAAGAAGATGGAAAAAATATGCAAAAAAATATGAAATATACGTGAATGATACACAATTTTTGATGTTTGTTTGTAATTATAGATTTTGATTTATTATGGATGATCTGAACTGAATTAGGGGTCAAAATAAAAAGAATTAGGGAAGATATAAGTTTGAAATTTGGGAAAAAATGAAAGAAGAAGAAGAAAACATGCGTTTTGTTAATCTAGAGAGAGAAGAGAAGAGGAGTTGTACTAAAGGGAGACTGTTCTGAACATCCTTTTTTCTTTTTATTATAACTTCTTCTCCTGACATCCAAATGACATGAGACTTAAACCAATACATTGTTCTTCATCTCCACCAAAATTTATAGCCATCTGAATTAATTTGGAAGAGATTGATTGATGAGTTAGGATGAAAATATTGAGGTGTGCTGAAATTTGATAATTGGAATGATTTCACTGATCATGCTTTGGTATTTTGATTATATCTTGATCAGTAGATCTCCAAAAGAGATTATTCTTGATTTACATTAAACTAGAGACATTTGGCTACAATTTTTAAGAAGAAATTGAATTTGAATTCTATCCTTAAGGGTCTTGAAATTTAGATTGAAATTGAGTCTTGACTTAGGCTGTAGCACTACTAATGATATAAATCATGTCTTGTTGTTATCGAATAAACTGTATTGATGTAGGCCGAATCAAATAAAGGTGTCTCCACAAAAGTTGTAGCTTATTTTCTTATCTTTAAATCGGTATAAAGTTTGTAATTTTAGTATATTAGAATTGAGAGATATGGGTTGTATAACTTTGAGTGCATGACTATGCACTAGCCAAAATTTCAAATGTACTCAGTCTGTAGTATTTTGAGCATAACTCATAGAATAATGAACCCAATTGTATGATCTTGATATTATTAAAAATTGGAAACATAGGGTAAAAACTATTTAGAATGTGTTGTCAAAAAACTCCATCTTCCTTGTCATAATGATCATATAAAGTTGACCCAAATGTAGGTTTTGAGATAAAACTAGAATGATTAATGAGTGTGTGAATTATGGAAAATATGGAGAAAAATTAAAGTTTGCATCAGTTTATTCAAGATATATATACCCGAGAATTTGTCATTGAACATGCGTACTACATGATACATTTATAAATATGATTATTTAGTTAAATGAGCCATATAGTAATATGAAAATATATTTGCTTTCATATGAAAGAGCAAGGAGAACAACCACTTCCAAATATTGCCAAGACTTCAAGGCAATAAGCAAAAGTAAGCAATTGTGAGTAACCTAAGATGGTCTCACCTTGACTTGTTTTGTTTATTATTGAATTGAATTTGATATTGATGAATGTATACTGAATTGTGTACTGAATTTTGGACATGAAATGTCTAAGGAGTTTTGATGCATGATTAAAAACACTGGAAGTACTACTTGAATGTGAATGAGATTGACTACATGGTTTTCAACTTGAATGTTCATTACGAACATAGTCTGATGATTATTGTGAACAATAAGATGAATGCAAATGTAATTGATCAAATTTGATGACTGAAATTCAGGAATGTATTTCATTCTAATGCATGAAATATAAAGGCAGTTGTGACTGATGTTGCTAGTGGAAAAGAGTTTAAAGCTCAAACATTCGTGATTAAAGCCCAAGGCTCAATGTGTACAAAGAGCCCTGTATCTCCAATGGATAAGGGACAGTATGAAAGGGCCCGGTACTCACAACGAATACAAGACAGTGAAAAAGGCACACAGTCATAACAAGGAAATAAATGAAATCAAGTCTCATAACATTGCATACACATATGATCTAAATAATTTGAATGATTGCAATCTTTTGAGAACTTTGTGTATGAAATATGTGATAATTTGTCAATGTGTATGTTCTGTAAAATTGTACCGAAATGATGAAAAGTTTGAATTTTGTTTTTGAAATATGACAAATGTGATCAGGTGTTATGTGATATTACTTGACAAAAATCAAGTTGATGTGAATTACATAATAACATAATTTGTTGTGTGTTGTATGACAAGAGTGAACTATTGAGGATGGTTACTTTGTTGAGTTTGCAAAACTCACCAAAATTGCAACGTTGATAATTTTAGGTTCGAGAGAACGATGACCTAGCTTTTAGGACTACATAGAAGCGATTTTGTATAACTTGTAGAGATCAGATATGGCTCAAAGGTCGGTCAGCTGGGACTGAAGAAATAGTTTGTGTTATCTTTTGTGATTCCTCATTTATGTAGCATATTGTGTAGACTGAGCTGTTGATGCTCATAGGATGATGTTATGTAAGCATGGATGTTGAACATAATGCTGCAATGTAACTTATGGTTTATGATATAAAATGAGGAAATTTTGGCTTTTAAAACAATATGTAATTTATGACTTAGCTTACGATGCCGTGTTATAAATTGAAGGTGAAATAGTTAACACATCATTTCTGTTGGGCATATGCATGTGTATTCGAAGGGCGCACATGCATGTGTATTTAAAGGGCGCATATGCATGTGTCAGATGAGAGTAGGGTGTTACAGTTGGTATGTAAAACATATGTTTGGGATTGTGGCAGCTTGTGTAAGTCATGCATTGGAAATCCAATGATTGGATTTGAAAGGGTGGCCGATCGACACCTATAGTACCTTGTGAAGAAGGAGGTGAGAACAAAATCTCAACGTGTCTCACCCACAGACAGCATTGTCGAAGACAAGTTTTCAAAAGAGACCCAAAAACTCGATCAGGCTTTGATATCATGTTAAATTTGCAATAGGTCTATGGGCCCACACAAGGAGGAAAGGTAAACTGCACACAAGCCGAAATGAAGATCCATTTTAAAGCTAACTAACTATAGGTGGAGTAGCCCACTAGACTTATATGTTAGTCTTCCTTCTCTTCTTTCTTCAGTATGGGACACCCACATATGAATATTTTAAGAAAAACTAAGAATCTTCAACTATATTAAAGATAGAATTTTGAAGCATTTAAAATCCTAGAAGAGAATATATTTTTCTTTGATAGTTAATAATTGCTCATTAGAGGGTTTTGGTAAAAAAGCAACAAGGATAACAATAAGATTAATTATGTAATCAAATTCATGATGTAAATCTAGATTCTTTGGAAGTTTGGGTATAGAAATATGTATGTTTTTAGTTAGGCTTCAATGGCAAAACAAATTTAACATTTGATAAAAGACACATTCTCTCTGAATTCAAGAATATTAAGAGTTAAGTACTTTCTAAATGGGGACTTGTTCGGTGACTAGAGGGGAGTCGACCCCTCTTTCATATGGGCTAGTCGCTTTGGGTGTTGAAAAATGATCATATTTTGAGATTAGGGAATAGAAATCATATCAAATTTAAGAGGACAATTACCTATTGAATGCCCTAGATCTTAAAATTATTTCCTGAAATTGAATCCTAGACTCCAAAGATATTGTTTTTAAGCTTCTTGATGAGTCAACTAGGTGATGAAGTGTTCTAAATAAACTTTTTTACATTTTAGATTGAAATAAATATAAAATTCCAATAAAAGTGCCTTTAGTTGAGGACAAATTAGCTTGAAACTATAAACGAAAGTTTGGGTTACACATGGAGAGCTTTGAAAGATGCTCTTCCAATTAAATTTTAGTTAATTAGAAAGTTTACTTCAATTTTAGACTGGTGCTAATCTTAGATAGGTGCTAACGTTATTGTAGTTTTTAATATTTTATTCTATTATAAACCATTACATTCTATTAAAAACTTTTAGTCTAGCCAAACATAACCTTAATGTTATGCTCTTTTGCTCACTTTCTATTCAAATATGGTATTACATTTGAATTGTTATATTACTACATAATAATTATAAATATAATATAATTGTAATAATTATAAATGATATAAGTATAGTTATTTTTGTAATGTTATGACAATTTAGTCATGATGAGATTTGTTAAGCTTTTTTTGTTTGAATATCTGTTTACTTAAAAAACTAAAAAGGAGAAATTAAATAAAAGTTTCAATTTTTAACGGGGAAGAAAAGAAAAGGTGGCACCTTCTATACTGGTGTGTCTTCCAGTTCTGCATTCGCTGCCACGCTGTTGCTGTCACGCTTCGTTTTTCTCTCCTCTCTCTGTCCCTATGAGACGAAAGAGAAAACAAAGGCTCACACTGTTTCTCTCTCTCTCTGAGTCTCTTGTATACTTTTTCCTATGCGTAAACTTGCGATGGTGAAGAAGAAAGTACCTGATTGGCTCAACAGCTCACCTTGGTCCACCACCGCCGACAATCGCCTTCTCCCTCTCTGGTATACTTGCGATGGTGAAGAAGAAAGCACCTGATTGGCTCAACAGCTCACCTTCGTCCACCACTGCCGACAATCGCCTTCTCCCTCTCTCCTCCAACGACATCACCACCGTCACCGTCGCATCCGCACCCGACCCCGACCCGACTCCGAAACCTGAGCCCAGATATCAGAAGGATTCGCGCACCAGCGTTAGCGGCAATAGTGACAATAGCAGCGGCAATAGGAATCACGACAATAAAAGAGAAGTTGCCGACGGCCAAAAAGAAGAAAACGGTAGCTACACTGTCGCCGGACCCTCGCCGGAGGATGTTTTGCTCAGACTCAGCTCCTGACTGAGGTTTGTTGGCAATTTCTTTGCTTTGGTCTGATTTTTAAAATGAATTTTATACGAGGAAATGTGAAAATCTGTAGTTATCGAGAAAAGTGATAAATATTAGCGAATTGAGGAGGATTGCGTCTCAGGGAATTCCTTTTGGTGCCGGTGTTCTATCAACGGTCTGGAAGGTACTAGAATTTTTTTCTTTTTAGCTTTTTTTTTTGGGAAGTTTTCTTTGTTATTGGAATATTTCGGATTTAGTGTTTTGTGTACTTAATTTATGAGCTTTCCAAAAAGATTGCTTTTAAAATTGTAGTTGTAAGATTTGATCTGATTTGATGTAAACAGAAGAAAACTATTTATGTTTATTTGGGAAATGGTCTTTTCTTGTTTGCCTGAATTTGGCAATCCGTGTTTATCTTCAACTTAGTTTACTGGATTGTCGCAGCTCTTGCTTGGATATCTGCCACCTGATCGTTCATTTTGGTCTTTTGAATTGACTAAGAAGAGATCTCAGTACAGGCATTTCAAGGAGGAACTTTTGATGAATCCCGTAATTCCTTTTGGTATTTTTGACGGATTATTATGAGTAGAAAAATTGAAGTACTTTGAGATGAGGAATTTAAGTGGTTTTGAAGAACTCGGGCCGTTGGTTTGCCATAGGATAACTTGATGGTGATTCTCTCCGTATTTTTGTTTAAAACTGACATCTTATTATAGTGAGTTGATACAAGTTTTAAAGTGCGAGTGTATGTTGTGACGTAGCTTATAAAAGGAGTGAATATTTGGTATGATACATTACTATAGCGTGGCTTGTCTGTCTATCTGTGCTGCTGTTATTGCATAAAGAATTTGACACGTTTATTTATTATCTTTTCAAACCTCCTTCAATAGGGAGAGCTGATGTTATTCCTAATTACAGTTGTTCGTATAAAGTTTAAATATTTAATTGTTTCTGTGACTGCTAGTCAGAAATCACGAGAAAGTTGGAGAAATCAGCAGGTTGCGACAATAATGAACCAAAATCTGAAAATGTTGGCGTGCTTTCAAGATTGGAAATAATCCATGGGGAACATCCATTGAGCCTAGGGAAGACCAGTATCTGGAATCAGTTCTTCCAGGTACTCAATCAGATATATTATGGATGTATACTTTAAACCGATTGGAATTATATGGTAGGATGTTATGCGCACAAACCCAGCTGTGGAAGTGCTGCCTTGTAATGACAAGTTTACCAAAGGAATCATGTATTAGAGATGTGGCTGGAGGGAGAGGAGTTGAAGTAGTCAAAGAATTCCAGCTGTGCTTTCAGTTATTTCCTTTTGTTTTGTTCCATTTTAGTTAATTACTCAGCATGTCAAGTAATGGCTCCTGCTTTGTAGGAAGCTGTTATTTTCCTTTGTGTACTCAAGCTGGAATTTAGAATGGAAGTGGGATCTGAAAATTTTCAACATCCAAATTCTGTCATTAAGAGATCAAAAGGTTCTCTCATTTACCGAGCCTTTATTTTCTTTACAATTCAGCATAGGTCCTAAAGGCAAGAAGTCTAGAAAACATTGGCCGCTTCATGCCCAGCAGGTTGATTTTACCATCAATCGTCCTGCAACTAGATTCCAAACGGGGTACCATAACAATTTGGTATTAGAGCGGGAAGTTATGGGCGACTCATCTAATAGCTTACAAATGCAACTTGAGACTTTCATGAAAATGTATCAGGAAGATCGTCAAAGAGACCGATTGGAGTGTCAGCAACTCTCCGCCCGTATTGAAGAGCTCTCAAGGGACTTGGCTGCCACTCGGGTGGAAGGGCAACAAGGTGAGACGGGGAGTGTTAACTGCAGGCAATGAGACCCAAGTCAAGAACTTAACCAATTTGACTCTAGAATACGAGCCCCACGATATGGGCGACTCGAATTTCCCATTATGACGGTAATCACAACCCGCTAGCTTGGTTGAGCCGTTGCGAACACTACTTTCGACACCAAAGAATTCCAGAGGAGGAGAAGGTGGAGATTGCCTCTTACCATCTTGATAGGGATGCGCAAGTATGGTTTCTGAAACTATACAGAGATCGACCGGGGGTTACTTGGGACGAATTCAAACAACACTGTCACCTTCGATTTGGACCCACTATTCAAGGCAATAAATTGGGGGAGCTTGCTAAGCTGCGTCAGTTGGGCATGGTCGAAGAATATCAACACCAGTTTGAACAATTAGTTTCTAGAGCTAGACCACTCACCACCGAGCAGGAAGTCGAGATATTTATCAGTGGCTTACAGGAGTATATAGCGGTAGAGGTGGAGTTACACTGACCTCGGGATCTAATTGGTGCAATGAGCCTATCCCGACTTTTTGAAAGGAGGGGAAGCCCAAAAAGACCCATACCAACATCAGCAAAACCAACAACAAACACCATAGCCAATTTTCCAAATCAGAAAAACTTCAAGCGCCTAACTTGAGCAAAGATGGAGGATTGAAGGGCACGTGGGCTATGTTTTAACTGCGATGAAGTCCATATCAAGGGCCACCAATGCAAATGACTATTTTGGCTTGATGGTGTTGAGGAATCTCTACAAGGTGACAAGGAAGAAGGAGAAATCGAAGGATAATTAGACCCGAAAGTCTCACTGTATGCCATCAACAATGAAATGGCAGGAGGTCGAACAATGAAAATTCAAGGAATCAGGGGGATTCACTCTCTGATGCTACTAATCGACACCGGAAGTACCCATAATTTCTTAGATTCAAGATGGGTCGGCAAATTAAGGCTATCATGGGAGTTGGTAGAGAAACTTCAAGTCACTGTGGCGAATGGCAGCACACTAAAAAGCCCATGTCAGTGTCGTGGGGTTCTGCTTACTTTGGGACACTGCTTTATTTACTTGGATTTTTTCTTGCTTACCTTGAATGGAATTGATGGGGTGTTGGGAATGCAATGGCTACAGTCGTTGGGTCCAATATTTTGGGATTTTAAATCCCAAACAGTGACTTTTGAAAGGCATGGCAGAGTTCTAGAACTGCGGGGAATTGATAGTTCGCCTTCAATAAATTCACAACTAAAAGTCATAGAAGTGGCATCAAATTTTGAGATGAAATTGAACCAACTTCTCACAGAGTTTGCATCAGTATTTCAAGAACCCTAAAGGCTTCCTCCGGCTCGAACTCATGACCACTACATCAATTTAGGCCAAGAACTATTCCAATAGCGTCCAGGCCTTATCAATATCCACTTGCACAGAAAGATGAAATTGAAAAGCAGTGTCGAGAGATGTTGGCACGTGGCATTATACGACCTAGTCAGTCTCCTTATTCATCACTTGTTCTCCTTGTTTCTAACGCTAATCACACTTGGCAGTTTTGTGTGGATTACCAGGCCTTAAACTTGAAAACCGTTAAGGATAAATCCAAAATGCAACACGATAAATCCACGCATTCGGGTCGTCTCCGTCAAAGACTGGCATCTCCACTCGCCTTGTTCGACAGTCATGTCGAGGTTCCCCCTATCGTACAAATCCCGGTGGTAGTTCTTCCGTAAAGTCCCTCCATCCTTCTCTCTGGTGTTCTCGTTCACGCTCCCCTCCCATCGGTGGCCCACGTTGATCACGCTCTTGTTGAGCAAACCCATGAGGTGGTTCCCGGTGGGTCGTATTATTCCACCCATACTCCGGTGGAGGTTCATTCCGACCGATATTCTCTGGGAGATGTCACCGGAACTCATTCACTGGTTCGAATCCTGATGGTGGCCCAAGACTCCAAGCTTGTTCCATCGGCCCCTTCCCTTTGTCCACGTGCGGCTTCTCTTCATTTCGATCATTGCCTGAACTCTCACCACTCTTACCGGCTTCTCTGTGGCTCACAAACAACTTCATGATCTCATGTAACTCTTCATCTCGAGCTAGGATTGCTCCTAGTTTTTTTGCAATTCTTCTTTCTCTAGTCTCCGTTCTTCCCTCAATAGCTCAAAGTTCTTTCGAAAATCTTCACGCAAGCTCTCAATTTCCTTCTCAATTCCATCCATTCGATTATCTCCTTTCTTATTAGCCATAGATAGGATCTTTGCTCTAATACCAGTGATAGATACTCTAAAAAGTGAGAAGTATGTCACTGAAATATTATTAGTAGTAACTCAAATCTGTCAAGTTACAGGATAACTTGCAGACAATTTCGAGAGTGTCTGCTCTCTCCTAGCCTGAGGCTCACCAGAATTCTCTTAGTAATATGATGATCCTCCCTTTTCCATATCATTACATTATTTATACTAACCGGGCTACTTACATCAGCCATGCAACAAACTCACTACTCTCTCACTCTCTCATGCACGTCATATAACCATCAGCCCCTGCCTCTAATAGAATTTGGTAACTTTACTCGGTTACCCTTCCTTTTGCCCTTCTAGAATAAACCTGTGTAATAGGAGGTCTAACAGTTACATTAGCATCCAGTAATTACAATAAAATGATAATTTCTGGAGGCAAATGGTGAACAGTCTCCAAGGTCACTAGATAATAATGGGAATAACTATTTTTATACCTATGCTTTCAATAGTTTGTGGTAAGATTTGAATTTAGTGTTCTGCAGTTAGGTGATTCCATTTTGTTTATCATTTTCTGTATTGAACTTATGCAGGCCTGTGCTGAAGCAGAAACATTCTTTTGTTTTGTTGAGGTATTAGGTCGGTTCCGGGATCACTTCTGTCAGCAACTTGACAACAGTGTTGTGGGAATTCGTTCAACAATAACAAAGTTGTCACAGCTTCTCAAGGAGCATGATGAACTATGGCGCCATCTTGAGATCACAACTAAAGTAAGATGTGGTTCTATTTTCCTCCTTGACAAAAGTAGTTAGTTTTGCCTGTCGTAAGAGCATTATCCTTCGAACTTGGACTTTTGTCGATTTCCTTCGAAATTTACATTTGGCTTCTGTTTCCGTACCAGAGAATGCAGGATCTCTAAACTCATGATTATATTGACTGATTTGAACTTAATGATCTCCCTCAAGTGGGATTACATTATCAGAGCTTTTGAATACCAGTCAAGAAGTTCTTATGAAAATTGTTTTGGGTTTACATTTAAATCTGGCATGGGTGCTCTCTTCACTGCCATCAAATTGGTGTGCCATGACATCTCCATTTTTCTAATGATTCATCAATTCACTTAGGGTCGACCATTTGATTTGAATTTTTCTAGCTGCTAAGCTTAAACAATAGGGAGATCTCCCTCTTATAGCATAACAGTGATTCTATTCATGAGTTTTGTAGTACCTGCATAAAATGGGAACTATGATAAACAATTATTAACTGCCTTCACTTATTAGGCTTGACTAGTCCACGCAAAGTTGTTAGACCATGCGTGGATGCAACATAGAATTGGTTAGTCCTATTCATAACTAAATTTCAAGAGTTATATCATTTATTAATGCAATACTTGTTAGTTGCTAGTCAAACAATTTCCAAGGTATTCTTTCTCAATTGTTGTACAATCTGAAGATTTTAACTTTTAGGTCCTTTATCTGTATGGATCAATTGTCAAAGATTTAACCTTTGTATTAATTTTTCTAAATAACGACATTCAAAGGACTTTCTGCTTTGTGTTTCGGAATGACAGGTCCACCCCCAATTTTATGCGCTTCGATGGATTACACTCCTCTTGACGCAAGAATTCAATTTCGCAGACAGTCTCCGAATTTGGGACACTCTTCTAAGTGATCCTGAAGGTCCTCAGGTAAATTTCAAAATTTTAGTGGTTCATTATAGTCTGTGAAATAAAATTGAATATAGAAAAAGAGAATACTTTTATAGTTGATGACTCTCTGTCTCTCTGTCTCTCTTATTTTGTATGCTGAAGTTTGCTGAAGAGAACAAGAAGTTTCGAATATGTTTTTATTGATTTCTTATTAATGATTCGCTGGTGGGATATGGACATATAACAGTTGTCAGTATTGATGCGTTGGTGTTGAGAATGATGGAAATTATGATGTTGGAATACTGACTAATAGGAGACTGTTGTTTCGGATATGCTGTGCAATGCTCATTCTCATTCGGAGGTGTATCCCTAGCGGGGGATTTCATTTCTATTCTGAAACTACTTCAGAACTACCCACCAACGAATATCAGCCATTTGCTGTATGTCGCTACCAAATTACGTTTTAAACCATCCAACTAGTTTCTAGCGACTCCTGTTTCTGTTTCTTTGGTTGTATACTTGTACGTTACTGGATGCAGATGTTGAGCAAAGCAGTAGTTATCGTTCTCCTCTTTTTTCTTTTTGTTGTTGTTTATTTTCATATTGATATAGCAAAGCTTTGTTTTCTAGATCCGAAAGCTAGTTTCCGACAATAGAGTTCTGTTAATGTTATTTAAGAATTCCGTATGTTAATTACTGCTGACTATTTTGGCTTGAGCTTGGTGTTGATAAGCATAATAATTTCCGATAGTAGAGCTTCGTATTAGGATTGGGCAACTGACATAATTGAAAAGCAAAACCTTCTTTAACCAATGTGAATCTGTCAACATAGATGTCTACAACAGAATGATTGGACCCATGAATTGTTCCAACAATTTTTGTAAATCTGCATAATAAATTGATCAATCATAGTTTATAAATATTTTACATAAATATGCGACTCAATCAATGCAGGAGGCATACTTTTTCTTTCGTGGTCAGGAAATTTGCAACAATTATGCGGTCAATTGAATGTTTTGGTGTCCCTCGTAAGCCTGGTTGACTATGCAACATCCTGTTTCTTGTTATTATATTTTGTTATTACGCGGAGGAAATGGCCATCTCTTGAGTCTTGACTAGTACTGCTTTCCTTGGCAAGTACGTTTTTTGCCTTCTTTTACAGCTTTTTTTGTGTTACCCTTCAACTCTCCCTCTCGACCGCAACTTGTTCTTGGCCCTTATATTGCATAACTTGGAAGCTTACTCAATTTCCTGATACCCACTGCCTCCATGTACCCATCAACTCTATGAGAAAGAAGACGACTCCTGTTTCATCAAGAATAATGATTTTATGCTATTGTTGACAGAAGCAATCAGTGGCTGGCTTCACAGGTATGCGCAGTCCAAATTTTCCCTTTTGATCAAATAGTAGATCCATGTCCTAAAAGAACGATCTAAACAACACTTCTTCGTCTTTTAGCTGAAGTCCAATACACGATTCTTGCAAGTGATGTGGTGAACTTGACGTGTAATCGAAACATAGTCTTCCTCGGTTAATAAACTCATCCCCGTGAGCCTATATTTTCTTATTAGTGAAAAAGGGGCAAAAAGGATGAAGGTTATCCATAAGCTGCATCCTCAAGCTCTTATCGAACATTCCTATTGTGGAAATGAAATAGAAACTATAGATAACGTCTACCTAAACTAAAGTTACGTGCTCTTTCCTGCACATCATATAGGTGGTCATCACAGAGTTAATGACCTACTTGCTCTTTCCTGCACATCATATAGGTGGTCATCACAGAGTTAATGACCACAGTGACCTAGAAAATTGCATGTTTCTACCAGGCAATTTGGGAGTCATAGGTGCATGGTTGAACATAGAAATGATGAAACTGCTAAAATGGAGAATGGGGATACGGATCAACTTGGCATTTCTCATTATGTCTTACCTACCAGATAAACTAGTTTACTCTCATGTTTTTGATTCAGTTGTGTTGTGACAGTACTTTCTTGAAGGTGATAAAATTTGCAGCCATAAATTGTATGATTGAGGCCAAAACAGATCTGTTTCGTGTGCTAGAAGATGAAGGGTTGATCATTGAAGATCATAAACCAACAGCTAGTACAATACCTGAGCCTCCATATTCTTGCCAGTCTCAACCCTGTCGTCAATCTCTTGGAAGAGAAACAAAGGTTGAACCTTTGAAACAAGAGCATGGAACAAAGATTAGAACAAACAAATGACAAAATTCCCCAAGTGATGCCAGGAAGTCCGGATATTGTCAAACAAGAAGCATGAATGCAAAACATCCACTCTTTTCTTTGAATGATGATGCTATAAAAAAAGATAGTCAATCCAGTGTATTTAGCATGTCAACTACAACTCCGTCATCAATCAAGCCTTCTAAAGAATTTACACAACCAAAACTGCCAAATGTATTGCCTTCAAAAGAATCAGGTCCCAAGGCAATGGTACCTAGAAAAGGTCTGGCTCCCCCTCCTCCACCTCCCCCTGGTGTTGGCAAGTCCCTTATGCGAAAAGGGTCCAATACTCGATTGAAGAGGTCTACCAAGATGCCTGAATTATTTCAGGCTCTGAAGGGCGTAATGGAAGAATCTAGCCGAGCTCTCAAGTCAACTGATAGGAGAAAGATGCAGCTTGGAGGTTCACCTGGTGGAAAGGAAGGATTGAGTGCTTCTCTAGCAGAATTGACGAAAAGGTTGGCTTTTTTGTTTCACAAGGAGAAATCGCATAATTACTCAAGTAAATAATATAGAAACTAACTTGATTTGTTTTTTGCTTTCCCTATTTGGTAGTTTAGATCAACATATTTTCAGCAAATAGAACGAGATGCTCTTAAGTACGGAAAACAAATCGGGGAACTGAAGGTAGCCATCAATTCTTTTAACACCAATGACATGGTAAAGCTGCTGAAGTTTCAAAACAATGTGGAATCCGTTCTTGAAGTACTAACTGATGAATCACAGGTTAGAAGATTATAACTTGAACTGATTCCAAGTTTATGAGTTCATTTAGTGTTACAATTGCACTTGTAAGACTACAGGTGCTAGCAAAGTTTGAAGGATTTCCCACAAAGAAATTGGAAACTTTAAGAGTAGCAGCTGCATTGCACTCAAAATTGGAGACAAGCATCAGAACCCTGAAGAATTGGCGGGTAGTACCTCCATTACCACAACTTCTTGACAAGGTTGATTGCTATTTTAGAAAAGTAAGTTGTATTCAAGAATGAGTGGAGTATGATATATCGGCATTGCCGTTTCTGTAGTTGCTTATGTTTCTTACGATTCAAGATCAAATTAGAGTTGGATGCTTTCGAGAGAAACAAGGATGACGAAGTAAAAAATTTCAAGAGCCACAACATTGATTTCGATTTCCATGCTTTCACAAGGTTAAGAGAAGCAATGTTAGATCTTTCCTCCAACTGCATGGAGCTAGCACTGAAGGTAGGCAACACGTTCATTAAATTGTTCAGCGTCCAAAACAAAAATAAACTACATGGTCGTGATCGTTGCAACAATGTTCACTTCTCTTACAGGAGAGAAAAGAGGTGAGAACAACAAACAACAATGTGGCTTCTGCATCCAAAACTGATCAGGAAAGAAGAAAAAGCAATGAAATACTTTGGAGAGTATTTCAGTTAGCATTTCGGGTTTATGCTTTTGCAGGTGGACAAGATGATCGTGCTGATAAGTTAGCCAAGGAATTGGCAAATGAAATCTTAGTTCGGTCAACAGACTAATGATTCCAATGCCTTAACAACAAACTATGGCGAAGATTTCAGACGGCAGCAAAGTTAACATAATGGATTGCAGCTCCAGAGAGTTCGTCTGTATAAAAGTCATAGGTCTAAAGATAAGCCTTACCCTCATTTTCCATGACAACTAACCTGCAGAATCTTGCATCTTTGAGTGACGCAGAAACCACACTCGCCCTTTTAAGGCATTTATCTCGTTCATTTGCACGTAAGTTACTTTCTTGCAATTAGTTGCAATCCAAAGCTAACTATACACTTAACTAAGACGTGTTCATAGCTTGGATGAGTGAAGCTCTTCAGTCCATCTTACGCGTCACGTTATACACTCTGACTTGAAAACCATGATTTTCACCAAGTTACCTCGGAGTTATAATTTACTAGGGCTTTAGTGGAAACTACTTTTCACATTTAAAACTGAAAATATCTTATTAATTATGGGTAGCTCTTATTAATGTTAAAATCTCACTAGTTATATATGAAAATCAATATGTATGGAGTTACTCATTGGTTCCTTTTCCTTTGGGTCGTCTTTATTGAGCTACATTAACAACTGTTTTCAGCGAGGGAAGAAAAGAGTTTGTGAAATTGTGATTCCTATTGCTTGTCATTCTGCCAAAATCATGTGTCTACATCAAAACAGATCTACCCAAAAAGAAAAACAATAACAAAAACAAACAAACACCTTTTATATGGACCAACTGTCATTGTCACTGGGTCTTGGGCTTTTGAACCTTCACATAAAGGAAAACACCCATGAAATTGATGACTTTGGGATTCCATCCCAACTGCTCGGCACGGCAAAACATCAGGAATGTGTTGGCAAAATATGAACTGAAGCCCATGAAAAAATGCCACAAAGCATGTCCCTGGGGGTTAAAACGCCACTGGGAAATAGTATCACAGCATATTCTATCACAAAGCCAACAGAGACTCGCTATGAATACAGAAACCAAATACAGTCTCGCCAGCAGCTTCGCACGCCTATCCTTTGTGTGAATATAACATTTGTACATCCGGGGTATGCAGAGAAGAAAGAGAATCAAATAATGCACCTTGAAACCAATGCCAAAACGAACCAATGCATGGATGACTGCAAATGCAACTCCATATAAAAACAAGAAGGTCGGCATTGTACTTCGATAGTGCCAATCTGGTGAATAAAGGATGTAAAAATACAAAAGCATTTCCCATACCATTGGTGTTTCATCTCCTAACTGTTGCCTGTGAAGCAGAGGCAAACTATCAATACCTTTATGTGTATATTACAAGCATAAATATGCAGATAATCGTAAGCCAAGTCTTAACATAGCTTTACTGTAGTTTGTACAAGTTCGAACTTACAAGCAATGATACTGTGTCACGAATGTAAAAAAATCACAGAAAAGAAAACATTACTTGCATTTGCTGCAATGTGGCATGGTATAACAGACTTCCAACAGCAAGTATGATGTTAGATATGTGAAGTATTGAAAACCTCTTCTCAAAACGTTGTCTCAAAGCATTTATAAGGCCAACAAATGCCAAAAGAATGCTTGTGATGTTTGATATGGTATTGAAGAATTCTGCAACATATGAAGAGTAGACATAATTTTTCTCACACCAGTCATTAGATGTTACAGGAACCCAAAAGCTTGATATTCCTTCAACCATGTCTAGTTCGGTGTATGTAGGATGACAAAAGTAATAAAACTCCTGTTAAGATTCGTCCATATAACCTCCAAGGCAAAGAGCTATAAGAAAAATTGAAATCAAAGAAACTGAACTAGTTGAGTCGTTTTGATGATACAGTGCCCTGTTAGCACCACAAAACATATTGCATAGATTTTATCACAGTAAGATCAAGAAAGAACGACAAAGAATAAAGAGCTGCAAAAACTCTTAATACCAAACCAACTAAAACTTCTTTCCTCGAGTCTCAATTTCACTCTGAAAATAACAAAACAAAATTTAGCAGTTCCACGAATTTTGAGTTTCAGTATATCAGCACAAAAAAGTGTTTGTCTATGTCTTCTCAAACGGCAATCAACCAAGGGATAAACAACTTGTGACATGACAACCATGCTAGATGTGAGTAAGGTGGGCCATCTAAACAATCAACTAATAAGAGAGGCTAAAAGAAAATTCAAGTCTAAGTGAAGAAACACCTACATATAGTGCGACTTGTCAGATATATTGGGTCATACGGAATTTCCCCGTTCTCTCTCCCGATCGGGATATCCTCTA
>JANSVA010000001.1:21197272-21207871 GCA_025504915.1 Erythroxylum reticulatum
TATTATTTCGGGTAACTCAAAATTTTCGGGCCCGGTAAGTTCGGGTTATTAAAATATTGGGTTCGGGCCGGACTAGTTCGGGTAATTACAACTTCGGGTTCGGGCCAGGTAAGTTTCATTTTGGGTTCGGGCCGGAAATTTCGGGTAATTACAATTTCGGGTTCGGGTTCGAGTTCGGGTAAGTTCCATTTTAGGTTCGAGCCGGAAATTTCGGGTTATTACAACTTCGGGTTCGGGCCGGGTAACATAAAAAAATTCGGATCATTCGGGCTTTACCTGAATTATGCAAATTTGGCCCGATTAGCCCGAATGCTCACCCCTAGTCTTCTCTCTCGTCATGTAACAGGAGAAGGAGATATACGAATGTATTTGTATATGCGGGAGTGTTATGCGTGTACGTCTGTACGAAACCTTATAGAGTACTCTTCTTCTTCTTGTGGTGGTGCTGCCCGTCGGTTGTATCAACTCAACAGCCGTGTTGTTTTAGGGCTAAGAAAAGTTCCGTTGACCTGGGGAATTTTATTATCTAATTGACTCAACATCTGTTGGTTATATGTCATCGCGACACGTGCGTTGGAATCCCACTTCTGTTTGTATTATATTCACTCACTGCGTTGTTTGCTTTCCCTTGTATTCATCTGTCTTCCTCCACTACGATAGTTTCAATTACACGATGGGTTTGTTTCAAATTAGTAGAGTTCATTGCTTTATGCTTCCTGCAATTCTAGTAAAATCACAGCTTTTGACATAAAGCATGTTCATGGCTTCCCAAGACTGGTTGATTAAGTACTGTTCTTTGCAACCAATAACAATGTTTACGACATAAAAAATTGATCTCAAGGTAAAGAATCAGTCAAACATTTTTGCTCTCAGTTTTATGAAATTTCATTTGTCTACCTTATTGAGCCACTAGTTATGGATGCAACTTTGCATACACCAGCAGAAGTGGTGAGTGGAATATCTTTGTAGCAAGCTATTAGATCTTTGTTAGTTTGCAGATCTACTTGCAGCGTCTCCCAAACCTTCTTCTTTGGGTTTAAGACATCATCAGGCTCGCCTTCAAACCCGGGGAATGTAACTCTCTCACCAACCACGGCAGATTGCGGCGGATCAACCAATTCAACCTGAGAAGTGTCAGCGGTAATGAGATTAAGACAGCAGTGTGACAATGTCATATAACCTTCTCTGGACATGTTAGTACAAGCACTAAGTGTTACAAGAAAATAGAAAGCTTGACAATGCTGGTTATCGAGGTTAAGGTCTGAAGTCCCGCTTATGACGTAAAGGCGATTACAACGATTTCAAATTTACAAAACCAAAGCCGAAGGAGATGCAAATCAAGTTGAAGTCGTTGGGTTTATGCATGCTTACCTTAGTATGGTCACTGTTATTGGCAGCAAGAACCATGGCTTGTGACTTGATGCCCCTCATGGTTGCCGGCTTTAGGTTGCAGAGAACACAGACCTTTCGATTCTGTGAAATAACATGATAATCAGTGTCATGGCAGTTGGATCAATGCACGTCTTCCAATAGCATATATCGATAATATAACAAAATCTCCATTAACATCTAACAGTTACCTGCATCTCCTCAAGAGGTATATACTTAACAAGTCCACTAACCACTGTTCTAGGCTGTGCTTCACCCACGTCAATTTCTTCCACGTATAGCGAATCAGCATCAGGATGTTTCTGAGCTTTCTTTATTAAGCCAACACGAATATCAAGTCTTGTTATGGAAATTTCTTGTTCAGCAGTACCTTTCGATTTGACTTCGGTAACAGGTTTTTTTGCTTGCTGCTTCTTCCCAGCACCATCTGTAGGAAAAGAGCAACCATTTACAGCCAGCTACGCAGAAGATAATTCAAACCAAATATTAAAGTTTTTTTAAGAGGAATGAGATCGGCAGAAGATTTTAAAATTTAACCACAAAATGACCAACAAACCAGGAGTTATAAAAACAGAAGCTTCATGGTAAAAATGCTAACAAAAACAGAAATTTCAACAATCAGCCTTCCAAACTTCCAAGTATTAGCCATACAACGTTTGTAGATTTAAAGGATGCAAAATTTTACTAGCTTAACAACTTGTAACCTGAAACTTTGGTCTTCTTCAGTTGCTCAGCAATTGCATCAGCTTCAGCCCGTTCTTTCCTATCAGCCTGACTTCCAGAAAATTTATTCCTGAAGAATTCTACTTCTTCATCTTTCTGTAAATGAATATATATTTAACAACCACAAACAAATGAAAAAGATAACAATAGCATTAGCCCCCATGCCTCATCCCCTCCTACAAAATTTAGCATCTGTTTCAAGCATAACATGCGGAAAAAAACAACCCCTATGAGGAATAAAAAACATGTGTAAGGGACCTTACCAGTTCCTTGAATAATGGCTCTGGTTTTCCAATTCTATGACCAGGAGTTACGATCTCCCAAAGTCTTCTGTACCCTTTCTCATCACAAAGAGAAGCTTGTTGAAGAGGCAAATCAAGCTGCTTGAAAACCTTGAAACGCCAATGCAACAAAGTTTCCCCCGATAAAAGTTAGATCAAATACTAATAAAAAACAATTGAGAAGGTAACAAAAGCTCAATGTATAGATGTGCAGAGCAGCTAAATTACCTCAAGAGAGAAAGATGGCATGAAAGGTTCCAGCATACAACCAAGAAGATACACTAGCCCAACAGAAGTCCTCATCACTATGGAACAAGTTGGCTGGTCCTCCTTGTACAGCTTCCAGAATTGACTTTCCTATAGGATATGGATAGAAAACATTCAGAAGTCATTTCAACAAGAAAAATTGAAAAAAGAAAATAAATATATTCTGAATGATAGAGGACTTGCTTGCAGATATGCATTGCCCTCACTCGATATGCTCATTGCTGTTTTTAGTCCTTGCTTCAACTTAACCTGATACATCACAATCATGAAAGGTTGAGAAAACGTTAAGATTTGTCAAAGGCTACACAGCAGAACACAAATACCTTCTCCATGGCTTCAATATATTGCTCCAAGTGTTTACCAACTTCTTCAGTCAATTTCTTGGTCAGAGCATGTGAGTCCGCACCGGGAGCATCAGGAACAATGGAACCATAGCCAGCTCCTGCAAGTTTGAAATTTCCACTTGAGATGGATAGTGAATACGGTTCGAGTGTAATTTTGCATTCATCAGTATTTTGGAAAGGCATAATAGTCCAATTATATGCTGGTCATATCAACTGCATCAATTACAACGATACACTTCCAAAAGAAAAAAACAGGTACACAACAGGGGTAAATTTCCATTTTTTCTCCCCTGCAAGTGCTACTCCAACAACAACTTGAAATATCAATCCAAATATAGGCAATAAAAACCAGTAATGTTCTGTAAAAAATTTGTGATGTCACATGTGGGTTCCAAATCTAGCTGATTGGGCTAAGTGTCAGACAACTGCTCTACCTGAAGGTTTAGCAATGAAGCTCAACACCCGATTTATGAAGTTGCCCAAATTATTGAGCAGCTCGCTGTTGAGTTTTGCTTGCAAATCAGACCATGTAAATAGTGTGTCAGATACCTATTTCAAAAAACCAAAGACATTAGCATTTGGTTGGTTGCATGCTAAAGTAGTGACCCTAAGCATGGCCAGGATTACCTCTGGCCGATTAGTTAGCAAATAGTATCTCCACACTTCTACGGGGATGTTTGTATCTTTTGCATCATTACCAAAAATTCCTACTCCTTTACTCTTGGAGAACTTTCCTGAGGAAGTCTCAAAACTTAATACATAATTGGTGGTCAAAAAACAAGGCAGCATAAAACTGGAAGACTATTTTGTCAAACTGTTTTCTGGACCAACCTGCTTCATAATTTAAGTATTCAGTAACACTTATAGTTTTCATCAAGGTCCAATTTTCACCAGTTCCAAGAAGCGTTGATGGAAACATAACCTAGAGAAAGAAGGTTTAACAGAGGAATTACACATTAATGATTTAAGAGGAAAAAATACAACATTATTCAATTAAACTCCATTTGTCTCCCAGAACTAAATATAAGAGCTTAGTTCAAAGGAAGGAACAGACTGTCATTGAAAACAATAACATGATATAGAACCTATACAACAAATGCATGAAGATGCACCTGAGTACTAGCAAGAAGTTTTAAGCACAATAGTTTAATCTTAACATGCTTGAATTGTAGTCCATAAATACTTGGTTCTTCCAACATCCTACAAGTTTTCTGCTCAGACAAAATTAATCCTCTGACTTCCCATGCAGGGAGGCTATTTTGAGGAAAATCAGCCAACATTAAGAATGACCAAGTTTTTTGTGAAACTAAGGCAGCTTGTCTAGCATTTGTACCAGCTAATTTTAACTGGAAACATGATTATGAGTATTCCACATGAGATTTTAACAAGTAATATCATGAAACATAAAACAAACATTAGTTTTGGGATGATGATAACTGCTCCAGACATTCCAAGCTTCCCACAACTGTCTAAGGAGCTAATTTGGATTTACTGTTTATCAGTACTAACACCACAAAAAACCTTCATAAAGAAAAGATCTAGACATTTTGGAAGGCCATAACCTCCAGTAAAGAAGTTAGGAGAAGATTTGAAACGCATGCAGCATTTAAGAATGAATATTCTATATGTTTCACCATCTTGTATCTCCACAATGTAGACAACCAACTTAAGAATAGCAAACTTACTGTATGGAAAGGTACATTATCCTTTCCCATAAACTGAAACAGTTCAACATTTTCAGGATTCTTCCACCACTTCTCCCAATCTTCTGTATAGCACTTAGTTATTGAGACATATCCAATAGGAGCATCAAACCAAACATAGAAGACCTACAAACCAATATTGGAAGTGACAACCAGTACAGTGTTTAGTGGGAAAATAGCATAATTCCAATAGAGCACCAGTACAGTGGTCAGACATAATAAATGAAGCATAGAGATAATGAAATCCATAGTACTATCAAAAAGAAACAGGAGAAAAAAGAAACTTCAAAAAAGAGAAAATCTTTATTTTCGACCTCACCTTGATTAGATCAATGCAATTCTTGATGCAACTAAGACTTTCCTACCAAGCAATATCAGTTCATGAATTTTATTAAGAGAAGCATGCATATAAATGGCTGGGAAAAATCATATGGAATCTGAAACAGGCTTTTATGCCCTAAAATAAGATTGGATGCCATTCCTGACCTTGTCCTTGTACTTTTCCAGTGGAACTGGAACCCCCCACTTCAGATCTCTGGTAATACATCTTTGCTTGAGTCCTTCTTTGAGCCATGCATTTGTTGCTTGAGTTGCATTTTGGCTCCAAGATCCAGCAACAGACATTTTTTCAATGTATTTTACCAATTTATCCTTTAACAGTGGAAGCTCTAGAAACAAGTGATCAGTATCACGAATGCGTGGAGTGGACTGACAAACCTGTTCAACTAGTGTAAATGAGAAACTGAGGATGAAGCACAAATGCTTCATAATATCTGTTGCTGCATGTGAGAGAAAGGTTCATGTCTTATGATCTATTTGCAAGAATAGATAATATTAGTTTTACTAGGTGCAAAATATTATTTGAAGCTGTCTAACAAGTTTCAAGAGAGAAAAAGCATCAGAATAACTCTCTAGCTGAGCCATAGATTAAATTATTAAACAATAGTGGACCTTGTGTAAACCCTCGTATAACCAATACATGAGAACTAAAAGAAAGGAATAGAATAAACTAAGCTCTAACATATGTAGCCTGTTGCAAGTTTGCATCACGCATTTCAGATCCAAATTACGGAATGGATGATTCAAATCAGAAAAGACAAAGACTATAACCAACCTTGCAGCACGGATCTTTTAACTCAGTTGGGTTCAAAAGTTTTCCACATTTCTCACACTGGTCACCTCTTGCAGAATTATAATTACACCCTTCAGTAGGACATGAACCTTCAACAAGCCGATCAGCTAGGAACTTGTGGCATGTGTCGCAGTAAAGCTGATCAAGTTAAGAATAATGAGATGTTAAGACAAGTTTCAGAAAGTATTAGAAGGTGTGAGATAAGGTAACAAAGGAAAGATTAAGAAGTAAAGAAGTGCTTTCTACCTGCTGCATAGTGTTTTCAGAAAGCCAGTTGTTCTCCCACAACTTATTGAAAATTGCCTGACAAACTTCTTCTTGCTGCTGCGTTGAGGTTCGTCCAAACTTATCAAAACTTATGTTAAACCATTTATAGACTTCACTATGAATAGCATAGTACCTAGAAGAAATCAGCACGATTATGTCAACCGAAAATGTGAGAAATGAAATCGCAAAGAAAAAAAAGAAGATGTGAAATCGTTAAACCAAAAATTGATGACGGGCATTTCACAATTATACAACATCCAACAAATAAAACCCAATACATATTGACGAAAAAAGACTAAGAATGGACCAGAATCAAGGGGTTTGGAGACAGTAACTACTTGTCACAAATCTCTCTAGGGGAGCACTTCTCCTCCAGGGCCTTGGTCTCAGTTGCGGTTCCATACTCATCAGTCCCGCAAACGTAAATGACATTATAGCCTCTAAGCCGGCAATAACGAGCAAACACATCAGCACTCAACACAGCTGCCACCACCAATTCAATTAAAAAAAAGAAACAAAAGAAACAACACTAAATTACACATGCATAAGAGCTAAACAACCCAACTCAGATTTTTAAAGGCCAAAAAGCTTTCAAGTTTCACAGTAAAACAGATTCTTGCTTCAACAGACTAAACTAAGATCAGTCACCAGTTCATGCATTTTCACACATATATTTATGCATATACACAAAGAGATGAGACGTGTCATTACAGCCAATGATGTTGCCGAGATGAGGGACGTTGTTGACGTAAGGTAAGGCGCTCGTTATAAGAATGTTTCTCCTGCCGGGAAGAGGGACCTTGGGCGGCGCCGTCCGACTGTCAGCCATTTTGATATCCACCAAATTCCGACAGCCGAGGTAGCAGTATAGAGTTTGGTTTGGTCGTTAATGTTAATAGTTACGTCGTTAAATTAAAGCTAAGAGACGGCGGTTTCCTCATTTCGTTGCTTTGTTAGGGCATATTGGTATGCTTAATTGTGTTTTACTTATTACCCTCTGCATCGCTCTATTTTACGATAGTGCCTACGCACGCAATAAAAATTTATTCTAGCTAAAATGTGAAATTTGGAAAGATTTTTAATAAGATAGCCTCATTGATACGTTGTTTATGCCTGGAAGAGAGCTTGTTTCATGTTATAATATAGTGTGTATATATATATATATATAACATGGTAAATATTATTAATAAAAGATAAAAGAAGTAAGCAAATACATAAGTTAAAAAAATACAAGTACAACAATAAACAAGTCAGCTATTATAAGAAAGTAATTAGGCTAACTAAAAAATTATTTAGGCTAAAGAATTAAGAGAAAAGTATCCGTAATCAAAATATTAAGATTAGTTATTGCTTTGAAGGAAAATATTTAAAAGACCTAAGAGAAAAATAATGATCTCTTTATGAGAGTTTTTTATCTATGTCCTAGTAAGCTAAAATTTTCTATTACAAACCATATATTCGGTAGGTTCTAACAAAGTCATATCATTCTTAATCACTTTTCTCCGGTTCTTCTTAGGCCTTCTTTTTTTCCCTCTTATAGTCTCTAAGTACTATTTTTTCACATCTATTCGTTGGAGCATTAGAGTGTTTCCTTTTAACATGTCATAATTACCAAAGCTTCGCCTATTTTAATTTTTCATTAATACTAATCACCTTTAATTTGTCTTTTACCAATACATTCTTAATTTTATCTCTTTTAGTAAAGTTACATATCAACCGGACTATCCTCATCTTTGTCACCATTATCATCTTATGACTATGAACTTATTTAACGAGCCAACATCTGCCCTATATAGCATAGTTGACATAATCACTAAATAATAGATTTTACCTTTGAGCTTGAATAATATCTTATCATATAAAACTCCTAAACCACTTCTTATTAAATCATTATGATCTGATACAGTGGACTATATCTTCACCAATCTCTCAATTGTTTTAGATGATAGACCATAAGTAATTAAAACACTCTTTCGTGGTATAACTTCTGAATCAATTTTTATCACTATATTGAAAGACATCCCATAGCCCAAAAAGTCACACTCTAAGTACTTAGTCTTAGTATTGCTCAATTAAAACCCATTGACTCTAATATATCTCTCCAATGTTCTAGCTAGACATAGACGCTATCTTTGTCTCATCCACTAAGATAACCATCATCACACCCAATTGAATCCTACACCAATACAATGTCTGAGGAGATCTAATAGTACGCAACCTTACCCTACAAAATAGATAGGTTATTTCCAGTAGACCCACATGCAAATTTGACATGAACAATTTAAAAGAAATAAAATAATAAGTAAAAAATTATTCTGATGCAAGTTTAGAAGACAAAGTACTTAAGAAAATAGCAGGACAAATATACCTAATATGCCAATGAGGTCTGCTTATACCTGATATGCTGCCAAATTCTACTCTCCTTGTCTCAGGTTGTGTTAGGCATCCTTGGGCAGGAGCCATGTGAATATGCTCTGTAGCATTCCAATGTTATTAGATGTCCCCGAAGGAATAACTAACTGCTATTGCATCCTAATAAATACAGGTTAGTTTGTGACTATGAGTTAACGATATGGTTTTAATCGAGGCATTAAGGTGGAGCGACGAACCACTTCACCAGTTGATAGTCAGGTCACTAGAGTTGGTAATCCAAGGCGTAAGATAGAATGACTTGTCCACGACTAACAACTAGTTAGTGACAGAGTAGACAATTAGGCGAGACTTCCTAAAAGGTAGATGCAATGCAAGAAATTTACACTATACAACTTCATAAGACTTGCACGACTACATCAGCTCACTTTAAAGGATATCATTTACCCGTATCTTAGTACGTCATAGTTTCCTATTACTGGCCAAGTCCTCGATAAGAGCAACACTTGCCATAACCTTCTTGATCACCTCTTCCCAATTCTTGTGTGGGCTTCCTTTTTTTCCTCTTGCAGTCTCGAAGGGTTATTTTCTTACAACATTGCATCGATGCATCAGGGTGTCTCCTTCTCACATATTAGAACCACCTAAGTCTTGTCTCTCGCAACTTTTCATTAATACCAACCACCTGTTGTTTGTCTCTCACCATACGATTCCAAACCTTATCCCTTCTGGTAATGTCACATATCCACCAGAGCATTCGCATCTTTGCTACCAATAGCTTATTGATATGTATGTATGCATTTGGTGGGCCAACACTTCATCCTATATAAAATAGTTGGTCGAATCGTCATTTTATAAAATTTACCTTTAAGCTTAAGTGGGATTTTCCTATCACATAAGACCCCTAATGCATTTCGCCATTTGAACCACTCAGATCTGATATGATGGACTATATCGGTATCGATCTTGCCATTACTCATCCACTAAGACAATATTGTCAACAAACAACATACACCAAGACATATCCCCTTGAATATTCTTGATAAGCTCATCCATCATTACTATAAACAAAAAATGACTCACAGAGGAGCCTTGGTATATTTCAATATCGATAGAAAATTTTTCTATATCTTCTCTCATTCTTCTTACTCTAGTCGTTACCCTTTCATACATATCTCTAATAACCCACATATAAGTCATAGGAACTCCCTTAACTTCTAAATACCTTCACAGATTTTCCTAGGTATCCTGTCATATACCTTCTCTAAATTAATAAAAATCGTGTGTAGATTACTCTATATTTTCCTGTAATATTCCTTTAATCTTCTAAGGAGATGTAAAGTTTCTATTATGGACCTTTCTGGCATAAAACCAAACTAGTTCTTTAAGATAGGAGCATCATTTCTCACTCTCTTCTTAATTACATTATCTTATAATTAATATTGTGACTAAGTAATTTGATGTCTTTATAATTGTTACAATTTTGGATGTCCCCTTTATTCTTATATAGAGGAATTAATATACAAGTCTTCACTGATTCGACATTTTAGCAGACTTAAAGCGTTAAAAAGTTTAGCCGGCCAAGTAAGACCTTCTATGCCTAGGTTCTTCCACACATCTATAAGTATCTCATCAAGCCTTACTGCCCTTATGCTTTTCATCTTCCTTAAAGCTCTTTTAATTTCTTCCCTTATAATATGCCTGCAACGAGTCAAGTACATCTTTTTGGTATGGTAATTGGCATTATAAAGGCCCCCTATATCAAGTGGAACAGGTTTAGCCTTTAAAATTGTTGGTGAGACCAGAAACTAAAGTGATAGTTTTAATTACAAATAATCAATGGATATGGTCATTCCATAACAATAGAAGTGCTAGCCCCATAATGGAAGAATTGCCAAGATGCCAAGAGGGAGAACAAGATGAAATTCAGTGGTTAGCCGATAAATCAAGGCAGTTCAGCACCAAAGCATGCAAAACACTTCTGTAAAATTCGTAGAACACAATGGTTGGAGTGGACAGAGCTAGTATGGAACTGTTGGACCACAATTTTTTAATTATTATTGATTTATTTGTTTCATTATTTTTAGAATTGAGTCATTAATTTGATGGGCATAAATAGAGAT
>JANSVA010000001.1:21218660-21231710 GCA_025504915.1 Erythroxylum reticulatum
TAAGGAATTTAATAATTATTATTAATAAAAATAATTAATAAATTTAATAATAATAAGAAATTTAACAATAATAATAATAAATATAATTAATTTAATAATAATAATTTTTAACAGTTAATACAAAATTAATAGTAATAATAATTAATAAGAATAAGAATAATAAAATTAATAATAATAAGGAATTTAGTAACAATAAAAATAAATATAATTAATAATAATAAGGAATTAAATAATAATAATAAATATAATTAATAAAATAATAAGAATAAGAATAATAGTAAGTAGAAAATTATAATAATAAGAATAATAAAATTAATAGCAATAAGAAGAAATAAGAATAACAATAATAATAATAATAAAGATATTTTGATCTTTTAGTTAATTATTCCTTTCTTATTCTATATTTATATTTTCAAATCAAACACTAGTATAGAAATTCTTTAATAATAAATCAAACAAAGTAATAATCATTATATTATACTCCTTATCTTTTCTATTTTTAAAACTAATTATTCTATTGTTTATCTATTCTAGCCTCAAACGGGGCTGTAAAGCTTATACCCAACACTTGGAAAAACAACCTAACTACAAAAGAGCTCACGTGCTCTCTAAAGTTATTCCACAGACGGAAAAACAATTCCACTAATTGACGCCCTATTCAACGAACAGCAAATTGCTCTAACGTAGGACTAAGAACAATGTTTGCAGGTCTAAATTACACAGGTATCATTTACCTGAATATTAGCACCACATGGCATTCTAATATGTTGCAACCTGATTATGACCGGAAGCATAAAATATAGCTTGTGTCCATACAATAACATTTTTGCTACAACGGCTTTCAAATCATTAATGTAAACCAACTACAATTTCACTAGAACAAAAAATAGACCACTACAAGGAAACGCCACAAATATGAGGTTTGACTGTATATGGAGTCGATATGTAGTGTGCCATTTTACATTCCACCAGAACCCTTTGCCACTTGCTTCAAAGTATCAGCAATCTCACTGGCACTTGCCATTCCGTTTAAGTAGGCAATCAGGGGGCTCTCCTGAGGAACAATGTCATCTCTCAAGTCCATGGTTTTGGTTCTTAGCAGTTCTTCAGAACCCCTTGATACCACATCCTTCATGATTATGGTTTTATGAGCACCAGATATCATCTCCTCGTAATCAGTATCTCCAGTTTCACCAAGAAATACAAACATATTGGCGACATTCAATCTCCATCGAACGAAAAGGTACCTAATTACCAAAAGCACCAGAAGAAAGATGTTAGCGTCCTGATCCGATTCAAAAGAATGACTCTGCTAAGATCTGCATATAATTATAATCCACAGCATTAGATGTTTAAACAAAAAGACTTTGATAAGAAGTTGTTGGGGACCAGAGATTTGATGCCCGTGTTTGTCCATGACCTTGAGAAGAACAATACTCGTGGTATGATAATAAGAGGAAATATGTTCTCAAAAGATCTTTTGAGTTTGAAAATGGTGCTTTTACACATGCTACTGCTCTCTTCTGACCAGGTCCATTGAATTTCAATGAAACCTTTGTCGTTTTCAAGAATGGAAGCATGCTCATACAATTACTATTTTACCTTAGTGCCTGTGCTCGAGATGCAAGTAGAGGAATGATTTGAATTCTTGTCGAGCTCCTGCAGTACATTGGGTGGCAACGAAGGCCTCGCATCCGAAGTTTCTGCCTCAAATCATACACCTTGTTAACCTGCCAAAGCAACTCAGTGTAAAAAACCACCTATAAAAATCTATCAATCCCATACTTCCAAAAGTTCAGTCTTGACATACCTTATTGCTATCTTTGATAAAGTAGGCAATGCAATGGGCATTACTGGATTTCACATCTTCCTCAATGGGACTGGAGGATTCTTTAGATTTTTCATCGCCTTCAGGCGTATTCATCAGCTTCCCAATAGTCTTCTTTAAACCTTCGCAACCCCAACGGTAGTCAATGTGTGTTGCATAGTCCTGATCAGGAAGAAGCTTTCCATCTTCTTCAGTATAGGTTCCAGGGTAATAGAGTTCACTTCCACTGCTGCAGATCAATGCATCAAACTCATTTACTTGAATCTTGGCAGATGATAAGAATCCTACAGTTTCTGACAATGGCATAGCTGTCGAGAGAGCAAGCCCAGATGTTCTTGCAGATAATGAGTCCACTCGAACAGCCTTAATTATGTCCTGCACAATCTGTATCATCTTCCTATCAGGAGCCCCTAGCTCATCATAGCAGTCAACTGCTACAACAATAAGCTCACGTCGTCTCCTCAATATGGGATACTTGCTGGTAACAGTCTCAAGCTTTCCACCTTCAGTATCTTTCTGGTTTGATTCCGTCTTCTTTATCTTACTCAGGACCCGTTTTACTTGATCTTGCAGCTCTGGGTCACCAACAGTAGCAGCTGAATAGTCCAGAGATCCATTTAGTGAAGATTTTTCTCCATCAATCGAAAGCCTAAGGGACATGTCTTGCACATCCTTGAGAGAATCATTCAGTGACGACTCATCATTGGCTGTTTCATCTCCAGGAGTATCAGTTTGCCATTGTGGATGCCGCATCCGACAAGCTGCTACTCTGGTCAAGTAGGTGCGGCAGTGTTCAGGCCATGAGAAAAGATGTATATTCTTCCAACCATTTTTTCTGCAATCATGCCATAAGTTCTTTTCTGATACCAATTTAAGAAGTGCATCAGCAATAGCTTGCTGATCATGAGGGTCCACAAGGAGACCATTGTTCAGCGCCTTCAAACACAAAGAAGCAAAAAGAGAAAAAGAACATTACTTGTGTTATAGCTGATAAAACAGGAGCACACAAAAATATATAACCTAAATAGCATTTTCAATCAATTCCCGGTACAGTTCAGAAATGATTTTCCTGTTCATGTAGCTCAAACATGATCAGGAGGCATAGAACAGAAATGGAGGTTGTCGTACCCTATGGATATCAACTGGCCCACCATTTTTAGTAGCCACCATCGGGAGCCCATGAGCAGCTGCCTGCATCATCCGACAAATATGAATTAAAACTATTCTTCCTCCAACAGAGAAAACTGAAATAGGAAAAGATGCTATTTTAAAACCAACCTCAATCAGAGTGAGCCCAAAAGGCTCTACAAGTGCTGGGTTTATGAAAACTCCCTGCCATATAGACGAGGCCAACGACTAAGCAAAGCTTGAGGTTAAAAACTTTACAGATTCACTTATAAAACATATTGTCAACTAACCTTCGTTCTTGCAGCAAGCCTGTATATTTCTGGAACATCAGCCTGCTTGTGATGCTTTGGATAGGCCACTAATCCATAAAGGTCATATTTGTCAATCAGTTTAAGTACTGTTGTAAGCACGCTTTCATTTCCAGAAGACATTTCATCTATATCATCTCTGTTCCCCATAATCAGTGTCTGCATGATAGCATATCAGTTTCTACGAGGATCATCATGTCAAACAAATCAACTAACTAGTTTCAAAGTACTCACAAGGTTTGCAAGCTCTCTTAAGGGACGACACTCTCCAAATGCCTTCAAAAGAGTGGTAATATTCTTCTTTGGATCAGGCCTTGACAAGGCCAAAATCATGGGTTTATGTGGATTGGTAAGGAATCGCATGACCTGTCAAAATACGTTATCCATGAGCAGCCATACCAGTACCAGTAATCATGTGAAATAAGAAGCAAGCCTTGACGAGACACTGACTTCAGCCCATATAGCTGGGATTGCCTTTGGGGAGGATCCATCAGCACTAGTCATTAGTGTTGTGAGTTCTCCATCAATCTCAGGAGCATCTTCTTGGACGACAACATTGCTGAAGTCCATGCCAGGAGGAATAACCTGCAAACAAACATTGTACTATCCTATTACAAAATTCAGAAGGATCATTAACATTTCAACAAAGAATTCTACTTTTAAATTTTACTGAAAATTTCTTTTTCAAAAGGAATGCGGACTTCAAACTAGAATGCATCGTATACCTAAATGACAGTATCAGCCGTCAAGCTGGTAGAAAAGTAGCTTCACAGTCATTCCTTATGGACAATATGGATAATCTAATGAATTGAGTGCACGTGATTTTTAGAATGTCATGAGAATCAATAACCGATTAAAGTGTATCAAAATTCCAAAAATCAAATGAGATACATTCTTACCACCATACGTGGCATGTAACGACCATGGCAATCAACCCCACGTCTAGCACGAGCACGTAAAACCTTCTCAAGCTTAACGTCAAAACCATTATAAAGTCCCCATTGCTCTTCAATCTCCTGTTTGGTACTTGTGATCACAAGCTCGGCAGCGTCAAGTGAAAGCTCTTCGCCTTCTATTCTCCTCAATATCTTATATGTTGAATTGATATCCTCCTTTGATTGTCGTCCCTGCTTAAGGAGCTGCTCAAGCTTATTCCTCCCAAGCGAGTGTCCAGTCAATACCATGGGGACATTCAATGCACCTGATAAAAGAGCAGCGCTATCACCTGCATCAGCATAATGTCCATGAATAACATAAGGCCAAACAGCCTGGCCCCCTCCAATTTGTTCACCCAAAACCTTTGACATATTAAGAATGTGAACAAGTGCTCCATCTACAAATTCTTGGATATAGGGCCAAAGTAACTCTTTCCTTAGGTACTTGTCACGAGGACCAAATGGAATCCTAATTATATATGCTCCACTGCTTTCTCCCACTTCATTGCCATCAGCATCTTCCAAGCCAGCAGTTAGCATCTCTGTTGGTTCACCATAGCTCCAATCAATGTCCGGACAAGAAATTTGACGAGTAAACAGATCTACCCTGTACACTCCAGGCATCCTAGAAAGTGCTCGAGCAAGTTCTACCACATACTTGACCTGAAATATTTATTTAAAAAGGTGTAAGAAAGTCACATTGCAGAAGGTTTTATTAATAAAATGAGAGTTTCATTTGTATGAAAGCAATATTTACTTGTCCACCAGTGTCAGAATCTCGACCAAGCTCCATATTGTCTCCACGAACCAATCCATGTAAACTAGAAAGAGGAAACGGTAACAATAATGTTTCAACTACCTAGATCTGATTGGTGCTTCGATAGAATTTATTTTAAAGAGACGTGTGGGAACAAGAAAGAAAAACTTTACGTACCAAAATCAAATAAAGAATTTCCATTTTCATAATTATTTCTAGTTTATTATTTGAATCATATGAAAATAGCTAAAAAGTAAAAACAAGGCACATATCTAATTACTAGAAAAGTTTTACAGTCATTTATTTCGCTGCAGATAGCATGTTGTCTACTAGAATTATGCTTCTAAAATGCAGTTCACCTTTAAAATGTGTCATTAAATGCACTGCTTCAAACTGCGTTCCTTGTTGATGGTAGAAAACTTTCCCATTTCCTTCCCTTATTGTATAGCACTATGGTAATTGAGATGAAACATTTGAAATGAAATTGGAATGGAAACCATACAAGTCAAGCTGTGTTAAACAATTTACTTGAAACAAGGGAGAAAAATGGCATACAGCAAAGTGTTCTGTTTACCATTGGACCCTGATTAAATTTAATGACAATTTGGTATCCAGTATGAATAAATCATACAAGAAAATGATACCTGATAAGCACAATATAGAGCTTTTTTTCTTTTTTATCGTCTGACCACACCTCCAAGTTTGAGAAATTTCTTTGGAACTTTTTCCTCGGGGTCTCGCTTTGCACCAGCTCCCCTACACCATCTCCTTTCTCACCTTCAGACAAGTCCTCAGACATGTCTTCAGTTGCATCTTTTCGGCCTTGCTCCCTTTCCAGTCTACGGTTGGCCAACCTTTGTAGTCCCTCCCATTCCAACTATAAACAACAGGTGTATCAAATTTCAGATTGACAATGAAATGTTATTGAAAATAAAAAAGCATGTGATTCCTTTGGCAATTTGGTGAGATTTCGATCTGCCATAAAGAAGACGAGCAAATTATTTCGTTATTTACAGCTGAAGTTGGCAACTTTTATATGGAAGTTAGTTGATAGCTCGTTAGGTTCAGGTAAATGAAGGATTTAAGCTACTGCTTATAGTAGCAAAAGGGTTAATTCTTTAACAGAAAAAGCAACTTGATCATCTCATTAAATTACACATCCATATCCGCGTGACATATCCATACATAAAGACTGGACAAAGAAAGAACAAAAGATGAGTTGCACTTATTGACTAAATTGATGATACCAAAAGTCTCAGTGGCAACTCAGGAATAATTCTGCCTCTCAGTGAAATCATAGTAAGAAGGAAACACTCTGTATCTTCCCATGGAAGAATGAACAAGCCCACCAGCAAGCAAAATCCGGAGAATCAGTTCTTAAAATCCCCAAAACATATAATAAGTAAGTCAATGCAGATTATCCTTAAATTCATTCATCTATTTCCTTTCTGTTTATGCAATTGTATGGAATAGGGACCATTCTCGGAAAAGAATACTACAGCTAATCATTATCAACGAGATTGATTAGAACTAAGAATACGATAAAGGAGCACCCATACATACCCCAATACTTTGCGTTTAAGTACATAAAAAACAGGAGTTTTGTAGATACGAAAAGTGCCTAATTCTGGAGAAAACATACACGAGACATGTCTTTCCATGTACACAGAGATAAAGGTATGCATGCTTAAAAAGATACGCAGGACGTAACAGATGAAATAGATGCGGTGCGATGCGAGTGACCTGCTTTTTCTTGCGAGTGAGGTGCCAAATACGCCAGCACATGTTCTCGAGCCTGGAGCTCCGCTCGCGTGTGTTGCGAGTGGCAACGACCTTAATCCATGTCCTGTGAAGATCAGTCTCATCAACCCCCGTTACCACCTCCTCCACAAAATACTTTGTTGGATTAAAATGCCCTCTGTCACTCAGATTCACTGCTGGGGTTGGCTTCTGTTCTTCAATAGCACCTGTACCACTGTCCAATATGGCCTCCAAGTATCCATTTATCCACTCGTTTCCAGCCATTACAGCACAAGAACGTCACTGGTTTCTCCTGTAGCTTTACAGTAATTCAAAAACTCTGGCTGATCTCCTGTCTACAATCAAATGAGTTCATCCGCATTGGTGACTAAAGTAGCTAGAATAATTAATGGGATTTCTATATGCGATAAAAAACTTAAAGATGTTTCCTGGTTTTCCTTGTTTTATCAAATAAAATAGGGGCGTCCCAATTTCGAAAAGTCGAAATTCTAGCGAAACAGAACGTTCTTGTAGTTGAAAAACTTAAGCTTTCTACCATCAGAGCAAAGGGAATGGCAAAGTTGGTATTTACAACTCATTTACTAAGCCTAATATGCTCTTATTTGGGATCTTTAGATATAGTGTGGCTTAGAAGACACAGAGAAGGCGAGGGTTGGAGCGTTGTGAAGTTACGGTTTTGATTAGGGGTGTAGTGTTTGTAATGTATCAGTACGTGGCTAGAAGACTGCAAAGGAGAGGGAAATGAACGAGGATGTGGAATGTGGGACCAAGAGAATGGACATGAAGACACGTGTAATTAAGGATGTTGAAGCAATGAAAGGTGGAAGTCACACCTGTAATGTAAGGCAAAGCGGGGAAAGGAATAGGAGGAGGAGGTGGTTTTGGTTTGGGTCTGATTGGAGGAGGAGGATGTGACAGTAACTATTCTAGCAGTTTTACATTTTCCAAGGTTGTCCGCTTCCCAATGCGAGCTTTTGGCTTCTTTTTGTCTTGTTTTGGCTGCTAATTCCCTGCCCGATTCTTCTTCTCCTCCCTTGCATTAGGTCGTTATCTATCTTTGCTCAGAATTTTTGTTTGCTTTCAGCTTGCTGACATTTTTAGGTGAGGCATTATGAATCCATTGTTGGGTAGTGTAGTAAAATGGCTAATATAATGCGAAACCATTAACAACATATACACACACTATGTATTTATATAAGCCCTTACATGACTTAGTAAAAAAAACTTTAGGTCTTTGTTTTCCATAAAAAACCTATTTTCCTAGTCAATAAAAAAAAACTATCGATGATGGGGTAACGTTGGAGAATGGAAACGTCAATTTACATACATTTTAATTTTTCTGTATAAAATTTTTATGACACTAAAAAAGAACAGTTGTTTGAATAGTACAACACTATCACGTGAAGCTTTACCTGCCATGATGGATGCCTTCTTCCTAAACTAGCTTTGACAACTTTTTGAGGAGATTTAAAGCTACGGCTCATGCACAGAATTAGAGCAGCCCCAATGAGAGAGAGACTCAGGTCACCTATTATCAACCCAGGTAGTGACCAGTGGGTCCTCCTTCTTTGGAGATTGTCTCCATCTCTTCTCGATAAAAAGGCACGTACTTCACTAGATTTCTTCGAAGAAAGTACATTTTTGGTTTACCATATCAAAAGTTAGTATCAACTTTTTGGTCTCTTCTCAAATGCTAAGAGTATCATTCGTTTCGGTTTTTTTCTGATCACTATGATGCTTTATTATTATGCTATGGAGCAAAATATCGCTTTCTTTTAGTGATTTCAGGCCACGTTACTTTTGAAACATTCACGAGGTAGCTTAGTTTTAGAATAAAGTTAGACCCATTTATCGGTGCTTGAAATAAGATAGACCAAAGAAATGAAACTATCTTTTCTTAAAAGTTGTAATTCAATTAATTCAATAATAAAAATTTTCAATCATCTAATTTTTGCTTTGATTTAATTTAATAATTTCTGTTTTTAAAATGCGACCAATTAATTAATTTTTATAAATTAGTAAATTTTTACAAACTAAAATAAATCAACTAATTTTAATTTAATAATATTTTTTAATTAAACAACTACTTTTAAATCATATTTTAAATTTTTTAATTTTATTCAACCATTAACTAATTTTATAATTGTCTAATATCAAGTAGAACTTTAAATCTCTTATTTTATTAACTTACAGTCCAAGTTTTAACACATTATTTAATATTGATAAATTATTTTCGAAATTGAAAGCTGTGTGATCTAAACCTTAGGCGTGATGTTGAGACATGCATTACCATTATAAATTATGGTAGGATTATGCAACAAAAACGATGGCACTTATGAATCCTCAAAAGCCACTAATTGAAATATACGGTTTATTATCGAGAAACAATATCTTTTTTAAAAAATATTATATCCCTTAAAATTTTTTTAAGAAAATGCTCTTTAAAAGATTAAAGATTATGTTTATTTAAATTAATTGTACAAACTTTAATGGCAAGTTGATATCAAGATTAATTAATTTAATCAAATTTGAGTTAATTGATACTAATCAAATTTCAGAGAGGTACAAGTTATCATATATTATAATCCGTGATTTTCTAATGTTGAAAACCCTTTTGTCATCAAAATGCATTAGATGCATGCTTAACATTAGCATCACAATGCAAGAACTAACAACGTTCGTATTGATATCTGATTAGTAAATTCTTGAGCATGAGATACAAATCTATCAAACGTGTCTGATGCAAAAGTATGTGGCAATCGCAGCATCATCCCTCCTTGTGATATAGCCACCATCAAAAGCAAAGCATTATCTCTTGTCCTCTTTCCCTTAAATGGTTGAAACCTTTCTCACACAAGTACCTTTCCAACTCATACAAGTTTTTTCTCTCCCTTAAGAGGCTTTGCATGCAATTATTTATAACAACGATGTGATTCCATTATCACATGGTGCCCTCAGTATCCAAACAAACCCCATGAGAGCTACTGCTAATCAACACGACCACAACCCCGACATTTGTTTCTTTGGATTCTAACTTACCATCGCTTGTTCTGTGTCACTTGGCCCTCCACCTGAATAATTATAATTTTGGTAAGAACGTTTTAGGTAAAAATGTCTTTTATGTTTTTCCAAACTTAAAAATATATGGAGAGTAAGCCTGCCGAACTATTTCTTCACGCGACCAAACTTCAAGCCTTAGGCGTAGAAAGATTCAACGATAACAATAAAACATTAGGGAGAGATGATAGACGATCTCAAAATGCGGACTTACCATATAGTACGTAGTTGACATTCAATAGTTAAAGAATCTTGAATGCCCTTAATACATTTGTCAGTGTGAAGAGATGCGAGTAGAATTTTTTTTTTTCAAGTAGCAACGCACAGCCCATGTGTGTGGGATATTGCTTAAAATATCAGCGACCATTGTACTTTGGACATTTCTTCAAATAATAGCAACTAATATTTAAATATCTATTTCTAAATTCTTGATATTTCCATACTCTTTTCATACCCATACAATTGCACTTAATTAAACATACTTAACTCTTAAAACTCAAAACACATAACTTATAACCATTTATATACTTAATTAAGTTACACCTATCTTTATCAAAATTATATTTATCTTTAAACACTTTCCTTAAACATCACTTTTGGTTACTTAAAGCAAATTGCTTAATGCCTAGAAAGTATCAATCTCAAGGGTCATGATAAAAATATCGATAGTCTGGTCACATAATGTAGTTGCATCACCATATTTAAAACACACTCAAACAAAACGAAATTTAGTATCTACATGCTTGTTTCATTCATGAAATTGGAGACTCTTTACTAAGGCAATGACTGATTTGTTATCAACACAAACTTTAATACGCCCTTTTTGTTCAAACTAAAGTTCTTTCATCACGTTCCCTAGCCAAATTGCTTGAGTCATTAATATCTCCAACTCAATCACAGTCACTAAAATCTCCAAGTATAAAATTATTAAAGGTAGAATAATATAACCCAAAATTAATAGTACTTTTGATGTATCATAAAATCCTTCATGCAACTTTCATATGGGTTAATATTGGAACCCTCATATAGCGACTAACCAGTCAAACTCCAAATAATACATAAGGCATTATGTAAGTTAAATATCTAAAGCTTCCGACTAAGGTTTAGTACAATATTAGATCCACCATTACACCTTTATCATATTTAGATAATTTTATGTCATATTCTATAGGAGTATAGACTGGATCATAGTCACTCATATAAAAATTTTCAAATTTTTTTGTATAATTTTTCTGGAGGTAAGACTATCATCCTCCATTTTCTTCACTTCAATCCCAAGATATATAATTGGATGAGTCCAAATCTGTCATTTCAAATTCATAGTTCATTACTCTTTTGAATTCTTCAAACATCTTCAGATTATTGCCAACAAAAGTTAGATCATCGATGTATAAGCTAACAATTAAATTCAATATGACTCACCTTTATATAGAGAGAATGTTCATAAGGGAAATTGAAAATGTCATTTTCTTAAATGTATTTGTCAAATTTATAATTTCAAGCTCGTGGTACTTGTTGTAGTCTGTAAAGAAAATTTCTTAATTTTCTCACTTTTTCTTCATGTTCCTTTACAACATGGCTAGAAGGTTATTACGCATAAACCTTCTCTTCAATATAGACATTAATGAATGCTAATTTGATGTCCGTTTAGAAAATTTTCCATTTAATTTGTCAAAGAAATCATTAGTTGTATAGTCCATAATCAATTCTTTGAACTTACTTGTACCCTTTTACAATAAGTCCTATTGTACCTTTCCAACTCGGTCTTTAATTTTTCTTTTTATTTGTATATGGATTTGACAGTCATGATAACATGTTAGGAAAAGTTGACATTTCCCAAGTGTTCTTCTTCTTAATTTCTCTTAATTCTTCATTTACAATTTCTCCCCATTTTTCATTCTAAAAATTTTCGTTAAATTCAATAGGCGCAACACCTATAGAAAGACAAAATAATGTAAGATTATTAATTCTCTCATTTTTTCAATGAAGATAATCAAACCTCATAGAACGTTAAGGCTTTTTACTTGAACTTACTTTAGAATCTTTAATTTTACCATGTGATGGTGATGATGGAAGGGTATTAACTTCTTGTCTTACTTCAATTTCATCTTCTTTCTACAAAGAAGGAATAACATCATAAATTTCTTTTGGAACTTTTTTTTAAATAACTTTCTTTCTTTTGGATCTTACCAATCTCATATGGCTTCCTCATCAAAGTCCACATTTATACTAATGGAAAGCTCTCCATCACTTGGATTATAAAGCTTATACCCCTTGATTATGGAATTATAACAAACAAACAAACAAACATATCTTACTCTCATCATCAAATTTAAAGCACTTTTCATCAAGAACATGACCATATGCAATGCTTCCTAATACTTTCAAGTGAGATATTACATTTTTAAAACTGTATGCTTCAAGGAGAGTCTTGTTAGTTACAACTTTTATCGCATAATGATTCAACAAATACACAACAAAATTGATGACTTAAGCCTAAAATTCTTTTAACGTCTTCTTAGTTTTTATCATACTACTTATTGTGTTAAGAATCGATCAATTCTTTCTTTTGATTATATCATAAAAATCTTAAAACTCTTTGGAAATGCATTGCGTCCCTTGTTTCATGTCAAGGCTTTGAGTTTAAATCCACTTTGCTTTTCTACTAGAACTTTAAAATTATGAGAAAATTTAAAAGACTCACTACAAAAAAATAGGAATTAGCGACGGAAAATTACCGACATAAAATAAATCATAGCTAAAATCGACGGGAAAAAACTCTTTTAACGACGGTTCTAATTTCCGTCGCTAAAACTCGTGAGAAATTGTCCCAGCAAAATTAGCGACAGACTTTAGGATAGTAAAAGTTTCCGTAAAAAATTACACTGAAATTAGCGACAGAAAATTAATATCCGTCGCTAAATATGGAGGGAAGTATACCGACAGAACCATTACCGTCGGTAAATAAAACGAGAATTAAAGGCGGTATAATAAATTTTAAAAATTTCGATGGTATACTTCTGTCGATAAAATTAACGAAAAAAATCTCATTTAGTAGCGATACTAATTTTCATCGCTAAATATAGAGGGAAATCATCCGGCAAAATTTGCAACAAATTTTAGTGACGGTATAAAATTCCCGTTGGTAAATAAGGAGGGAATTATTGGCAGAATTGAAAAATTTTGAGTTTAGTGACGAAAATTTTCAGTTGGTAAATTTCATCAGAAAATTCTTTTACATTAAACTCTCCCGAAGCTCTCTTCTCTCCCCCCCCC
>JANSVA010000001.1:21261673-21276345 GCA_025504915.1 Erythroxylum reticulatum
ACCATCATCATCAGTGTCATGCCATAAACTCGTTTCCTACCCATCTTGTCTCCAAGCCAACCAAAGAAGAGCTGGCCCGTTAACGTGCCACAAAAGGCAACGCCGTTCACAGCGGCTGCGACGTTGGGAGGTAAAGTGCCGGGTTTCGGAGCACCGTCCACGTGATAATATATACGGCCTAACAATCTGGTGACAAGTGAAATGGAGAAAAGATCATATGCATCCGTGAAAAATCCCATTCCAGCAATTATGATTGCTGTGAAATGGTACCACTGCGTCTTTGCTGCATCGAGTGCATTAAGCACTCCCAGTTGGTTTCTAGCCATTGAAGAATTTGTAGGAGTCTTACTACTTCACCTCCTCTTACCTATCCTGCAAAAAAAGCAAAAGATAAACATGATTTATCTACATATATAACAGATTATAAGTGTTTTTTCCTATTTGCTTGTTTAATTACTTAGTCCAAAAATGGATGAATCAGAAGTATAATCCAAAGAGATATGAAGGAAAAATCTCGTTGAAAAAACAACTTATCCTAGAGACCTACCCGAACAAAAACTGAGAGGTTAACAGAACAGAGTGAATTTATATACTGGGAAAATCTTCTATTGAAAACTTAAGAACATGAATCACCAAGAATAATCTCTAGCATCTTTGTGGTATATGCTTCAGTATATATGTATTTATTTATTTACTTATGTTGTAGTCAAAGTTTGCTGTGTGGACGCTCTAAATTAGTTTGTCAATGTCTTAAACCATTAACGCGGGCAAGTGAAACTCTTTATATTCGCTTTTCTCAGTTCTTTCTTTTAATAAGGAAATAGATATAGCAAAGAGAAAAGAATAAACATACCAGAGCTGAAGACAACTACCTAAACAATGTTTAAACAAATGACTTATAGGAATATTTGTGTCATTCATATACTTAAACAAAGAAGTAACCATTTCAAAATGCAAGCTAAGCAATACATTATCTTCTTTAGGGAGATGAGATGCAACTATGCTTTCATACTAAATTATATTTAATGCAGTACTTATACATGTGCACGTAATTACATTTATTGTAATTTATAATAAATTATAATAATGAACTTAATTGTTATTCTTTCGTATAATTTGAAACTCTGTTCATAACATGAAATTTATACAAATGGCTGAAAATAATTTCGAATGTGAGTCAAGATAATATTTATTTTTATAAAAAAGGCACAAAGAGTCCACTCAAATTATAAACAAAGTCACAATTTAAGGGGCAAGCCTATGATGCTTCCACACGCACAAGTCAGTTTTCTCCCATTCGTAAAATGGTCCATATAATATGCCCCACCCTTGTATGAAAGCAAGTCATCAAGATGAGTAATGTTGAATCCTGCATTAATAATCAATTAGCAATTGGTCAATACAAGTGACGAAATGTTGAATCATGCATTAATAATCAATTAGCAATTGGTCAATCCTCACCTTGTTATAATAATAGTGGTTGCAATTCAGGGCTACAATTTTTAATATCACAATTTCTTTTATCTACATCATATTGTTTAAAAAACGAGGCAACTTCTATTTAAAAAGACGTTTATTCAAGCCAATGCCTACTCTAGGGGGGACATCTTTCCTACTACCGTAGCAAAGAGCATATCTGCATCTATGCAGTTCTTTAGTCAAACGGCTGATGTACCTAGAAGACTAACCCAATTAGTAATGTGGAAATGGAGAGGCTTATAAATATTTCTGACCTGCCCCACTAGGAAACCTAGTGTGCTGATAACGGCTCGCAATTTCCATTCGTGACACAAGGCTTAGGAAGAAATTTCTCCTTGTAAATTCTATTAGTCAATTATGTATCGTCCATACGAAAGTAGTTTGAACCAAAAGTCTAGTGAAGCTTTTAATATCAGCCACTTTGACCTTTCCCGTTTAAGAGCAGGATTGTGGTTGTGGTCCTCAATTATGGGAAGGTTATGCTACTTTGTCTTCCAAAATTAAAACTAGTATGAACTTTACAAACAAAAATCAGAAGAAAACAATCAAGTTCTGCAAGCCACTTGACGTTCTTTTTTCAGGAAAAGATATCCATGAAACCCAAAGAATCTACACCAATATGTCTATTGCTATATTCTTTGCGTAATAGAAGCAAGCGGACCCTGTTTCAGATATTATCTGCTAGTCCAAGGAGGAATTGTGGCCAAGTCCGTGAAAGAACATGTGCTTAATAAACACTATTGGCTTTGGCAGATGTATTAATTTAATTTGCTTAAGTTCTTCTTTATGAGATAGAAATACTTCGCTATTTCCACTGTTTCTCGCTGTCTTTGAAATTAACAGAGCTTGATTCATGGTGTTTTAGCAACTCGATCTTAATCGAGTTTGATATTTCGATTATGAAGAAGAAGCGATCTTCGATCTTTGCTTTGGAACTAATCATCTAATTACAAAATGGAGGATGTGTTAGAAGAATCGAATATGGATTCTCTCTTGGAAACATCTACAAGGGGGACATAAATCAGATGCATAGTGATGGAAATCCTCTGCATCTTCAAGGATCGAACCATCCAAGTATGATCCTAGTAACATCTACTTTGACCGGAAATAACTATTTGAGCTGGAGTAGATCAATGAGAATTGATTAAGTGGCAAAGGTGAAATTAGGGTTTATTGATGGAAAATGCGTAAAACCTATTTGAGATTCAAATAACTAGGACAAATGGATGCATGTGGGTTACATGGTGACATCTTGCTGTCTCCCATGGCTGGTCTGAGTTGAACCTTTGCAAATTAAGGGGGCGTAGATCAAAGGGTTCCATTACCTGCACACACTCTTGAACGTGTCAAAGGCTTCACAGGAACCAAGTATTTCAACTATAGTGCAGTGGGCAATTTCGGCACTCCTGATGCTCAGCTTGATTTTGTTTTTATCTGACACCCTTCTAAGGACGTACACGTAACAAAGTTAAAGCGGACTCTTGTGCTCGCTGCACTGGACTGTCATTTCTTCTGGGCAACTTGAACAAAGCAGAGTTAAAGACTTGTCAGTGCGTGAAAGAAAAGACTGATGGGAACTTGGAATTTTGATGGAAACTTTAGTTATAAGAAAGAAAAAAGTGCATCAGTTACCAGAAATCTGCAAAATAAGTTTATCAAAACTGAAAAAGTGGATCGAGGTTGATATCAATTAATAGTGTTAAAGGGCAATTAGTAAGATGTTCTAGCTCGAGAACAATACTGGCTGGTAGATATTGTCATGAACGTGAAACAAGAACTAGTCAAAGTCAGTATCACAATGCGAATGTTTCAGAGTAGTCATTTCATTGAACAATTAAGAAAGCAAAATATGTCACACAGGAAAGCTTGCAAGATAGGAATATTGAACTTAGCAATAATTTTAACGAAGCATATGAATATTGCAGGAAAATGTTATGACCAACACCATCTGTTTGCCAATCAACATTTTCTCTGGATTTCGATTCAGCCTCCAAAGAACAGATATGCTAAAAGATTGAAGCTCAAATCAAAGGTATGTAAGCGCAAACACAAACGCCAAACTGAGTATTTCAACAGTCTGCTTTCCTTTAATATGATTGAGATATGACCTCAGTGAGTACAATCGTGTTCATGTTACCTCATCTTAGGAACAAAGGTAATCTTTGAGACACACTGGCAAATCATTGGAACAGAGATCTCCACCAATATTCACGAAGATAATAAGGATGTAGGCAACTCCCAGACAGAAAGGTATTCCTATTTCAGAAGCTATATAATCTGTTGCTTTCAACAGCATTAACTTCGCAGCCAAATAAAAAAGTGAATAGCATTACTGACAAGAAATTCTCCACAAATATCAAGGCTGGCCTCCCATGGATTGCAGAATCAAGGTTTGGTTTTGCAGAGAAATTCCATTCCAGCATACGGTAGTGATATCCAATAGTGGAAAGCAAAGGTGATTTGAGTCCTTAATTTTGTAAGCATAATTTAGATGATTATAAACCCAAAATATGTTGCCATGCTCTATAACACTAAAAAAGCTTTGAGAATAAATGGATCCAAAAAGCATTTTGAGCATTAATGTTTCTTCAATACCTCAAATTTTGTTTGCAGCCTTTCTTTGGCAGGATTAAGAAAATAACCATACAAAAAACGAAACAAAGAATAAAGAACAATGAATCATTGGTGCCATTATGAGATAGAAGGATTAATTTACATTAATTATGGTTACAACAAAAATTAAGAGAACATTTATAATTTATTAACTGAATACAGCACTAAACAAATAAATATAGAAGCAATATGTAATCAAGAATCTGCAAGTTAAAACGGTTAACAGTTCGGTAACCTTAACACTACCTTGCCACACCTCAGAAGTGTTTGCACGGTGGTTTTTTCAGCTCAGTAATTGAGTTCAATGTTACAGGCTGTCATCCATCAACAATAAAGTGATCATCCTGAGTATCTCCATCAACCCTAGCATCTCCATGTACCATACCACTCACATGGTGCAAATTCTGCATCATTTGAGAAAGATAATGACTGCTGGCACCTGTGTGATCAGAAAGCCCAGTTGGGTGACCAGTCCACTGAGAAACAATCCCAAGCAACTGACTAATAAGGTTCTGCTGCTCATGAAGCAAGCGGGTCTGGATCTGCCCCATTTCTGTTCGGTGCTGACTTAACATTTCATCCATCCTTTTCTTCCATTCTAATCTCCTCCTGTTCCTTCTTTCCTCCCATTCCCTATCATGAATCAACTGCTCCTCTCCTCTTCTTCTTTCCCTTTCTTCACTCTCCTTTCCCATAGCTTCCAATTCTCTAAGTCTCTGCCTTCTCAACTGTTGTCTAGCCTTTTCCCTCTCTTCCCTCTCTTTTTCCCTCCCTTCTAACTTCCTTTCATATGCTTGCTCCCTCTCTATTCGAGCATCCTCCATCCTCCGTCTTTCCTGTTCCCTCTCCACCTCGTTTTGCTCAAAACGAGTCTCCATTTCCCTCAGTTGTCCCAACTGATTTGAAAGAAATCCAAACACCTTCTTCTCTAATCCCTTCAACACTTTCTTCTTCCGTGAAGTGGATCCATTTGGCCTCACTTCTTCATGTATGAAACCACTAGCACCATCTCTTAATTGCCCATTTCCATTATAGTTCTCCTCTGCCTCCTCCCTTTCATAATCAAACCCCAGACCCAGCATCCCACTGTCACCTCCATCAATTCCATGAAAATCTCCATCAGCTGAAGTACCCATCTGCTCAAACTCCACAATCTCCATCCCCGTGCCACCACCGAGCAACCCCCTTCCATTCTCTTGGTCCTCGGTTACCACTCCCATTAACTCATTGCCATTACTGCAACAACTCCCACATGCAACCGGAACATCCCCAAAAACCTCCTTGTACCGCAAAAAGTTCGACCAATGCGTAAGCCCTTCCACCCAGTCAAATTCATCTGCATTGTTACACTCTCGACCACCTGAATCCTCCAAACCAATGAACTCAGGCTTCTTGATCTTTTGCTTGACAAGCAAGTACTGATGCCTCATGTTCTGCACTTTAGTAGACACATCTTTCCAAGTCCATTGCCAAGTATATGCAACAGGATCACGAACATGGTGCACAGAATTGACATACAGAGCAATGGGTTTATATTTCTTCTCTCGGGTTTTCATTTTAGCAAGAGTCCCATCAGAGACCATGTCGCCGTATCTCTCAATCAAGGTTTTTTCCTCTGCCTCCGTCCATTTCTTTCTTTTTGTTGGCATCATCAGACATCAACACCCATAAAAACCAATATCAGCAGCAAAATCCCAATACCCACTAATAACCCCAAAATTCTTCTGCCACCAGAAACTCACAGATCATCACTTTACATATCAGAGCGCCCCAGAACACCAATCCAGATCAAAAACAAAAATCAAAATTGAGATAGCAATAAAGTGCCTACCTCGAGAGTGAAGAGAGGGATAATCTTGGGAAAAAATGGAAGAGAAAAGAACGCGATGTAATCTGCAGCGTGCGAGAAACTGACCTTTATGGGCTCTAAGTATACTGCAAAAAACGGGTTACTTTTTGGCTTATTGATATAATTCAATTTTGTTTTGCACTTTCGCCATTTGTGCAACAGTAGGAGTACAAATAGTTCATACTCAGTAATAAACTGGAGAACATGGACAAAGGAACCTCAGCTCAGCTGTAAAAATGACCGACGTTTCACTGCGACATGGCGATTGGTAGTCCGACAAAAAGGCAAAGTCCTGTACACGTGTTTCTCTTATCTATTATTTATGTTTTTATAAACTAACAATAACCACAATAACAATTAATAATTTTTCAAAAAAATATGATTTATTATTAATATTAATATTGGAATATTTTATTTTTTATTAAATTATTTTTTTTAGGGTGAGCCTCTGATTATTTAGTAAGTTTATTCTTTTGTAAATAATAGGCTATAATGCGAGAAGCCTTGTGTATTGGGATATATTACTAAAAAAAATATCAAATTTAAAATATTTTATTTTTATATAAAATTAATTATAAAGATAAATTAAATTAAATTATTTTTTGATAAAATAAACTAAATAATTAAAATATATTGATCATACTTTTTATTAATAACTAAAATTACAAAATCTAAAAACGAATAGCAATTTTTATAATAAGTTAAAGCAATATGAAAAATTAAAACTGAAAACTACCAAACAAAATTTTAATTGAGATTGAAAAAAAATAAAAATTAAATTAAACATTTTTACTGAATTTAAAAATAAAATTAAAAATGGATTTGGTTGTTTTTTTATTAGTTTATGCCAAACTTAGAGAGACCAAATGTCAAAGTTTAATGATTTTTATATTACCACGTTAAGTTCTACACACATGTTATATGAAATGTGCTATTTTCATGCACATCCTTATTAGTCTTGTGAAAAATAGTTAACTAAATGTACACTAAAGTAAAAGAAGACTACTTTTGATTAAATAAAAACACTATTTTCCATGTTTACAAATCATCATGTCACCAATCCATATCCTTACTTACCTGCATGATATGATATTACTGGCAATGGCATGGTTCTTATCAGAACTAGCTCCTAAAAAAGGCATCAAATCCTCTTTCTCCGATTATTTGTGCCACTCTGCTCCTTTTATTATCTATCCATTCATTAATATAATATGTGTAGATGGATGATATGGGAACAAAGTGGCAGAGATCATCAGGAACAGGAGATTTGGTTAGCTCAAAATCCTCCTTTGTGTGTGTAGAAATCTTCAAAATTACTTTATGTCAATGTACAAGTCTAAAAAGTTGGCAGGGCACAAGGTTAACAGCAGATGTAAGTTTCGTTGCTATCCACAATTTAGTTTTGTTCCCGGATCCGTGGCTATTGATACTAGAGATTCTGACTCTCCACTACTTGCCACATCCTTCGTCTTGTGAACAAGAAAGGTTCGGAGAGGATTGTGATAAAACCAGACGCTTCTAATACATCCAATCCTGTAATTGTTATCAAATAATGTTAAAAAATGATGAATTGAATTATTGTTGTTCTAAGGTTAGTAATGATCTTGGTGATAAGTTGGAACAAACTCTCCTTGATTTATGTAACGTATCCCAAGGCCTTCTACCTTATAAAGTGCCTTGCAAATCATTTTACATGATCACACTTGCAAAAATGGTCATGAAATAATAGACTGGACACATAACAGCTGAGTTGAAGTGTGAAAGAAAAGAATTTGGAGAGTGTTTAGCTCATAGGAAAATTGCTTCAATTCTTATTAAACCTTTCACAATACATCATGTATTTATATAATACTTTCGTAACTAATCATAACAAATGTGAAAACAGATTATAGTATTTTTCGTAACTAATTGTAACAAACATGGAAAATAGATTCTGGAGTCTTCTAATCTTAGTGACGTGGTGAGAGATCAACTGAATGTACTTCTCCAACATCCCCTCTCAAACGTAATGGTCTAGGAAGAACATGAAGCTTAGAATAAAAATAAGAGAAAGTAGAACCTAAGAGTGGTTTAGTAAGAACGTCAGCAATTTGTTGTTGACCATAAATATGCTTCACAAGCAGTTGGTTCTGCATAACTTTGTCACAAACAAAATGAACATCTAGTTCAATATATTTGGTACGAGAGTGAAATATAGAATTTTGTGCCAACTTAATGGCACTTTCATTGTCACACCAGAGAACAGGAATGCCAGAGTAATTGAACTTAAGTTCTTGAAATAAGGATTGAATCCAGGTGAGCTCAAAGCAAGCTGATGAGAGAGCTTTATATTCACTCTCGGCACTTGACTTGGCTACAATGTGTTGCTTTCGAGAGGACCTAGAAATGAGATTAGGACCAAGGTAGATAAAGTAAGCACCAATAGACCTTCTGTCATCTAATTAACATGCCTAATCATCATTAGAGAAGTCATGTAAATGAAAGTCATCAGAGGAATAAAGCTGCATACCCTTGCAAGCAGTCCTTCAGATAGCCCTGCCTAATCATATCATATGCTTTATAAAGATCTATCTTTAAGGCGCAGCTATTTACCTTTTTACCAGAATGATAATCTCCTAATAATTTTTGCAGCAACAATATATTATCTCCAATACTTCTCGATGGAAGAAATGCCCCTTGAGCATTGCTAACTACTTCAGCCAATACCCCCTTCAAGCGCTTCGCTAAAAGAGAAGCGATAATTTTGTACACCGTTGTGCAACACAATATCGACCGATAATTCGTAACCCTTTCAGGTCTCTCCTTCTTAGGAATTAGACATATATAGGTATGATTGATCTCCTGCAGTAGTTTCTTGAACGAAAATAACTCAAGTACCGCTTCCGTTACCAGCTTACCTATAATATTCCATGTTCGTTGGAAAAACCCAGCCGAGTATCCATCAGGACCGGGTGTTTTGGAACCGTTAAGTTGAAACAAGGCCTCCTTCACTTGTAGCACTAAAAATGGAGCATTTAACATTTCCAATCTTTCTTGACTTGGAGTAAACTCCAACACGTTCCTAACCCCAAATCTATTCCCTGGCTCTTCATTAATTCCTATAAGTTGAACAAAAAACTCCCTGACGTGTTTAGACATTACTGCTTGACCTCGCATTACATTTCCCTCTGCATTTGACAACTCAGTAATTGTGTTTGTATTACGTCGTGCTAGGATAGTAGCATGCAAAAACTTGGTGTTGCTGTCATCCTCCTTAAGCCAAGTTTGTCTTGCTTTTTGTTTTAGAATGGAATCATTCAGCTTCAAAACTTCTTGATATTTATGCATTCCATTAGCCCCAATTACCCATAATCTCTCATTCAGGGGCTCCCTATAGGACTGCTTTTGTAGTTCAGCCAAATGGGTACCTAATTCTTGGATGTTTCGTGTTCGATGCTTACTAAACTCTTTAATCACTCTTTTAGCCAACTTCAATTTCTGCATCAATTGAAATGCTTTATAACCCTGTACTTCAGTCCTCCATATCTGCGCAATCATTTCCATAGATCCCTCAACTCGAAGTAAACTATTGCAAAATCGAAATGGAGCCCCAAATCGTTTTCTATCACATGGGTGCTGTATTATAATGTGTGCATGATCCGAAAATACTGGTTCACCAAACACAACTGAATCAAGTGGGAAAGAACGAAGCCACAGTTGATTTACCAACACTCAATAAAGCTTTTTCCTAATGAACCTATTCCCTTTTTGTTTATTCTCCCATGTTTACCATCTGCCACCTCCTCTGAGATCAACGAGATCAATGCTAAAAAATAGCTGCTGCAATTCACCTCCTACTCCACCATAAAATCTCACTCCTCCCTCAACTTCAGAAAAATTATGGCAGCAATTAAAATCTCTAGCTACCAGCCACAATCCTTGCATCCTAGCATAAAACTCCATCAGCTCCTTCCACAAATCAACTATTTGGAATGCAAAATTTGAAGCATATAGTAAGGTAACCACAAAATGACCCTTCCTAATTATCTTACAATTCAGATGCATATATTGATCTCCCATCTTGAGCAGTTGAACCTCGACTTTATCCGAGTTATACCAGCATAGGATTCTTCCATTATAATGATGAGCATGGTTGGATATAAAACTCCATTGAGTCCCCAAAAAGTCTAATCCCTTCCGATCAGCATTGGCTTTTATTTTTGTTTCAAGAAGTCCTACCAAAACAGGGTTTCTATCTGCTACTAACTGCTTAACCATCAACTTTTTAAGGGGGTCATTCAACCCCATTTTGTTCCAAACTAAGAACGACATTCTTAGAAAAGACACTCAGGGGACCTCAGCCCTTTGTGCTTTTACTTTTTCCCTTTCTTCCTTCCCATAGACCTCTTAACCAACCCTGCCAAAGCCTTTGTAACCTCCCAAGCCTCAATATCTGAGCCTACTGCTTGCCCATTACTAGTGTTATGTTCTACGTCTTCAGTATCCTCCCTTCCCAGCTGCTTTGGTTCATCCATCAGAGCTTCAACTGTTACACTCACCTCTTCTACTGTTTTGTTTTCGCATAGTCTAGGAATTGGAGGGCATATAGACTCCCCATTTTCATCTTGCCCATACTGATGTGTTGTCCCTTCTTGACTCAATCCTGCTCTTACCGGGTTCTCATCTGTCTCTTTATCCGATTGCGTGTTTCTTACCTGAGGCATTTGTCTCTCCATATCACTGCCTCCTGAAGCTTCATTCCCCTAAATCTGCCTAGTTCTTACTTCACCAAAAGCCTCTATCACCTTAGCCATAGTTCCTTTGGCCTTTCGATTCAGGCCTAGCTCTATCTTTCGTTCCTACTCCTCATTATGGATTGCTTCATTCACTAAATCTTCATGCCATCTTGACTGAAACAGGCGCCCCGTAGTTACCCACTGCTTCCCTACCACATTTGGCTTCCACAGATAAGTAACAGATATCCTATCACTAACCAGCTCCCCTGCCTCTCCAAGTCACCTAATGGATAAAGTATCAGGCAGCACTACATCCTTTGGCACTTCAATACATATCTTGGCATAACCAATTCTATCCAATGCTACCGTCTAAAAGTCCATGCAAATAGGCTTACCTATACCACTAGCCTAGTGATTCACCCCCCCCCCCCTGCCGTCTAATATTCCATCAGAAGACCGTGAAATTAAACCCATAGCAGCATCACCTCTATTGAGCCCCCTATCCAAACCCAACTCTGGTTTCCATTGTCTAAAAAACAAGGTTTGTCCTATATGCCATGGCCCTAGTTCAAGTATGTCACCGATATTGGAGTTCGGAGAGAACTTAAACAACATCGACATCCATCCTCTATGAGCATGGCTTTTTCAAAACCTTTTTTACTCCATCTGGGCTTGGCCCATGCATTCACAGTAAGGAACGCCATTCGTTTGGACCAAAAAAACCTAACCAGAGCATTTGACCATGCTCTAGCACCATGATGCAACAACTCCACCGGAGGAGATACTATACCATCCTGTAACATATTTGGGTAGTATTGTAGTTTACCTTTAGTTTAATAAATACCAACCTCATCTCGCTAGGACCACCTCCCATCACCGACTTCGCATGAACATCGCCTGTCTCCTGCTTCCTATCTGAGGTTACTCCCCGACTTCTGACAACGAGCTCTCTGGCTAGAGGAAGAAAAGAGTCCAGAGATAAAGATGGGTCACCCATCACGATGGGTAACCGCCCGCTTTCCCGGAGCTGCCCTCTAGGAAAAGACTAAAGTACCTACTGTCGGAGGGTGGGAACAAGGAAGGGGCATAAAGGTAATATCAAAGAAGCAAAAATTTGAAAGAAGAGAGAGGGCAGAGCATTTAATGTTGTTGAAAAAACTCCTCTTTCTAAGCACTGCATATCAGCCTGATTGTTGCAAAAACCCCATGGCAGTAAGCTTTCCCTCAGTCTATTAAACCAAGCTAAGGGGCCTATTTTAAGCTATAGAGAGATTTATTAAGCTTGAAAAACATGAGTTGGATATTGTCTGTCAACAAACCTTCTCAACTTCATAAAGACCTCCTCGGTAAGCCTTCTATTGAGAAAGGCATTGTTGATATCAATATGTGGCACAACCCATTTGTTAATGACAACAATACTAAGAATAATTTGTATTGTGGTAGCCTTGACAACTGGACTAAAAGTATCAAAATAGTTAACCCTTCAATTTGTTGAGATCCTTTTGCCACAAGTCATGCCATCAGTATTATATTTAACCTAAAAATCCACTGGTTACTCACTATTTTTTGAGTAGGAGTTTAAGGTACAAGTTGCCAGGTCTAGTTTGTAAGAAGTGATGCATATTCATATTCCATAGCTCGTTTCCAATTTGGATCTTGCATGGCCTCCTTGATAGAAGTTGGTTTTCTATCACTAAGAGAAATTTGATACACTTTTGGTTTGAAGATGCCAGCTTTATTGCGAGTGATCATGGGATGAAAGGAACCACTAACATCACTTTGAAGATCTACTGATATGGAGAGACGAGCTTGAGTTGGGATGAGTCATAGAGGGTGATGAATGCTTAAAGAAGAAGGAAGATTTTCTGAATAAGAAACAATCTGAGCATGGGGAACATGAGAACTATAACTGGGTTCAGGACTTGGATATATGAGGTGACTTTGAAGTGTGTAATGTCGACAAATGAAACACATGTTGTGGAGTATATTGAGAGAAAGCATTAGTAACATTGGTTTTATTGGAAAAAATTGAAGGTGTAACATAAGGAAAGGATGTTTCATCAAATGTTACATGTTTGCAAACATAAACCTTGCAAAATATGTAAACATTTGTAACCTTTATGCTGAGAACTGTAGTTTATAAAGATGCACTTACTGCTGTGAAAATCAAACTTGTAAGCATTGTAATCTTGTAAGTAAGGAAAACAAACACAGTCGAAGGGATTGAGAAATTTTATAATTTGGCTTTTTATAAAAGATCTCTTTAAAGGGAGATTTAAAATTCAACACAGCAGTAGGCCAATTGATTAAGATTATATACTGTTGAATGAAAAGCATCCTACCAAAAAGATATCGATATAGTTGTTTAAGCCAGAAAAGTCAAGCCAAGTTCAACTATACTTTTGTGTTTTCTTTCAAGGAGACCATTCTGATGATAAGTATAAGGACATGGATGTCTGAAAACAATTCCATTTTCATTAAGAAATGTTGTAAAACTGAATCAAATTGAATCACCTTAATAGAAGCATCTAATTGATTCTTAACTATAACCTTAAATTCTTTAAAGACACAGAATACTTTAGATTTAGCTTTAAGAGGAAGTACCACGTATACCTACTACTTTCTTCAATGAAACTAACATAATATCTGTAACCAAGTGAGTGTTCCACAGACGAAGGACCCCAAACATTTGTGTGAATAATTTCAAGCACAACAGTGCTTTTATTATCACTATACTGAAAATGTTGATTATGTCCTTTACCTAAATGGCAAGCATAACAAAATTTAGAATTCAACTTTCCACGATATTTCTTAAACTCATCATTTTCATTGCATATAATCTTGAGTGTATAATCATTGGTATGAACTAATTTTCTGTGTAACATTGTAGTAACAGAGACTTTATGACTATCAGCAGGTGAATCTTCAACTTGAGAATTCAAACAACTAAAAGTAAATAACATAGAGAGAGGCATATTCAACATATTCATAAAACAACGCCTTTTAAATTGATCAGATGATGGTGGAAGAATTACTCTATAAAGTCCATGCTCAGCTCTTCCTTGTAGTATAATCACATTCCTCCTTTTATCCTACACATGGAAAACATTTTGATAAAATTCAACTACTACATCATTATCTTCAATCAACCTTGATACACTAATCAAATTCTTAGTAATCTTAGGTACCACCAAAAATCATAAAATTTCAATTTATAATTTGAAGAATTTTCTTTATGCAATGAGGTTGTTGATCTACCTATATGGGTTATAGATAAGACAAATTCATTGCTAACCACAAGTTTTTCATTACCTATGTAGACATCACTGATTTGAAGATTGTTGAGATTATTTTTCAAGTGATAGGTGGCTCCACTGTCTAGCTACCATCCATCTCCATCTTTATCCTCAAAGGTTATGAAGAATGTTGTCATGGTTATCTTTTCTCGATCAAAAGATCTAGATGGTTTGGGAATGAACTCTCATGTGAATCTTTTCCAACATTCATATGTAATATAGCCAGGAACATATCTGACAGACCAGTTTAGGATTAATTGCGATGACATTTGACCTGTCGTGTGGCAGAAAGTTCATGTTTCTCTAGATATTTGGAAGCCTGTTTGCACCACTTAGTACATGTTGATGAAAAAGATCGCTCATATAATGAGATTGAGCATTATTAAGCCCAGTTTTTGGATTCACTCCAATTTTAGCATTCTTAGCTCCATCAAACTGTCCTTTCTTGCTTCCTTTACTGACTTGAGCAAAGTTTGCACCAACGGTCATTCCTCCTAAACCTCTTTGTTCAAATCCTTTAAGTCTTGCCTCATATGACAATAATAAGGAATATGTAATGCCCTAATCCCCCCTGGGAGGATACGGGGGCACCACGCAGACAACATGCATACAGAATCGAAAAACATAGAAACATTGATCATGCAATCTCAATAGCTCAAAGCAGAAGTGATTCGGAGAAAACATACATCATAATACACTGAGTTTAAATACAACTTGTTC
>JANSVA010000001.1:21276445-21304482 GCA_025504915.1 Erythroxylum reticulatum
AATTTACATTTTAATCACATTTAGAAACCAATTATACCCAGAAAATATCATGAATGCATGTACAATTATTTGTATAAATCAAAATTCATATGCATATATTAGTGAATACTTAATTATGCAAAGCATATGATGTACTGTAAATTCCTAAATTTTCTAACCCCTAACATAGGATGTTACAGAATAACTGTCATCTAAATCTAATTTTGTGCCTGTGATAAGAGTAGCAGCTGGTAAATATTATACTCCTAAACTAGTCAAAATATGTTGCATTAATTCCTCAACTAAAATCTCCACTCTACACACAATAAATCGTCAGTTATCGACTTCATTTTATTCATATAATTAGTAACATTTAGTGGGTTCTTCTTTGTATTACTCAATTTGTATTCGAAGTTACAAAGCTTTCGCTTGAGATCTCGTCCCAAACTGTTTCTCCAATGTACTCCCCACAGATATGCAATTATTGCACTTCAAGATCATTCTAAGAACTCTTTTGCTTATCGATGAAAGCAACCAGCTCATCAGTGTCTGATCCTTGGCTTGCTAATTGACAAACTCTGGATTCTCAGTGAATTGCGATAAGTTATAATCAGATTTAATAGCAATCAATTTTTCAAGAACTGTATCAGAAGCATCTATCAAATACTCCAACTAATTTCCTCTAATGGTTGTAAGAACTTGATGTTTCCATATTAGATAGTTGGAATTGTTGAGCTTGATGATTGAAGGAAAATTAACGGTAGTAGTTTGATTTGAGTTAACACTTTTCTCTTTGAGCAAAACTGGATTGATCTGTATTAGCCATTGTTCTGGCTTTGATACCATGTGAAAGAAAAGAATTTGGAGAGTGTTTAGCTCATAGGAAAATTGCTTCAATTCTTTTCACGATACATCGTGTATTTATATAATGCTTTCGTAACTAATTGTAACAAATGTGAAAATAGATTATGGTAATTTTTGTAACAAACATGGAAACTATATTCTTAAGTCTTCTAATCTTGATGACGTGGAGAAAGATCAATTGAATCCACTTCTCCAACATGAAGGTGTCCAGTGCCAGCAAAGATTTGGAGAAATTTAGGTTAAGCATTTGACTGATAACTATATAGAATATGGTTTGTAGCTAGATTAGACATTGAAGATTTTGAGAAGTTTTTGCTAAAGAACTAAAGTGGAGTACTTGAGTAACTATTACATGAACTCTCTAAGATACTAACTCATTGACAAATCATTAATAACCCATCTAAAATGATCCAGTTTCATTTAATCTAACTAGAAGATCTATAAAAGGTTGTGGACACTTTAAGGATCAACATAGTCCTCAAAACTAACATGAGATTACCAACCATAGAAGTTTTATGTTAACACGTTTTCGTTCTATTTACTTTGTTCTCTTTAACTTTCAAAAGCATCTCTACGGACTATTAATTTTCATTTTATTGTTTAGTTTTCTATTTTTTTTCGGTTTGGCTTCTAGACTCTCTTTGATGATTGAGAATGGAGGCACACATTAGTACCAATGACTGGGCATTACTTTACTAGTTGAATACTGCTAGTTAACCAAACCACCATCTACTTTCTTTCTATTTGCAATTTTTTGGTTGAATATTTATTAGATTCTAGAAAGAAATTTCATTGGTAATTAATCGGTTTTTGATTGTTGTTGATTATTGCTTCTTTGTTCTCTTATATGGTTTTTCTTCAAAAGTTTGTTTTCTTGTTTTGGTTTATTTTCTCACTTTTTTTTCCAATATAGGTTTTTATAGTCTTTTCTTATATTTCAACAAGTCTTTTGCTTTCTAAGTATTTATTTTGCATCTATTTCTATGTTTGCTTCCAGTTAATGGTGAAAGTACTAAAATTTTTTAAAATATGAATACATTTTATCCAAACAATACTATTTCTTCTTTTATTTTTACTATTTCGGTCGTGTCAATATCCCTAGTGGAAGGCTTTACCCAAGTGGGTTTGTCATTAAACGCGTGACATGGAAATGTTTAGTTTCAAATTATGTTTGCTCATGATTGATTCATTGCTCTTTGGTTGTTGGGATTTAATTTTTAATCTTTATTAAAACCATTATATATACAAATTAGTCTTTATTATAGGTCACTGGTCAATTTCAAAGTCAGGTGAGAGGCAGCTATTATTGTATCAAAATTTGAACCATCTAACTTTTGATTTGCTTTCGGTCATTTATACTTATTATTTTTATATTCATTTATTGTGGTGCCCACTTTGTGATTTAATATTAAATTTTCCCTTCTTAAGTAATCTTAGAGTCATTTAGGAACATGATGGAGTGGTCTTTTGTAGATTGTGCTGGGCATTAAGTTAGGGATGGTAACTTTGACTTCTGATGATAAAGCAAGGGTTAGTCCTTTAGTGAGTTTTGGTCTAGAAGAAGAGAAGATATTGACAAATTACAAATAGGTTATTGGAATATTGAGACCCTTATAACGAAGCTATTAAAATTAGTGGAGATTTTACTCATATATAAGATTCATATAGCATGTATCCAGGAGATAAAATGAAATATGGTTAAAGTGAAAGAGATTAATAGGTTCAAACTTTGGTATTCAAGGTGTTCGAGATAACGGAATACGGTAGGTATCGTAGTTGTGAAAGAACTCACGCATCATGATGTGGGGGTAAAGAGGATTAATGATAGGATCATATCGTTAAAGATTATAGTGAAAAGTGTTGTTTTCAATGGGTGTGTACTTATGCACCCTAAATAGGGTTGGAAAAATAGCATAAGCAGTAATTCTAAGGAGAGCTAGATGAGGTGATTCAGTAAATCCCCCTAACAAAAAAGTTATTCTAGGACAAGACTTTAATGGTCATATAGGGGCAACTATGGATAGATATTCATAGACTTATTGGATATTTAGGTATGATGATAGGAATGATAGTAGGACTACTTTGTTGGATTTCTCAACAATGTTTGAGTTTGTGATAACTAACTTATTTTTCAAGACAAATGAGGAGCACTTAGTGAGTTTTAATAACAGAACCACGAAAACTCAAATTAACTACTTCCTTGTTAGGTACAACGATCATTCTAGTTATAGGGATTGAAAGATGATACCTAATGCTTGCTTATCAACTCAGTATAGATTATTAGTTGTAGATCTTATAATTAAGGGATAAAGGACTAAGAGAAGTCCTACGAGGTATACCGAAATAAAATGGTGGAACCTAAAAAGAGATACGGTGGAACAGCTTAAGGACAGAGTAATATATGGAGAAGAAAGGAAATTGGAAGAAGTTGCTAACCAAATGTGAGAGAGAGTAACAACTCTTTTAAGGGTAGCAAAATGGAGTCATAGTAGTGGAATGAAGATCATGTAAGGAAAAGATAAGATTAAAAAAGTTGCCTATAAATCTTTAATGAATAGCACCACAGAGGTAGATAGAGTAGTTAATAGAGAAAGTTATAAAATGGCAAAGAAAGAGGAGAAGATAGCCTCAAAAGCTAAAATCAGAACTTACGAGAAATTTTAACAATGATTACAAAATAAAGATGGAAAAAAAGATATTTTTAATTTGGCAAAAGCTAGGGAATGAAAAGCAAGAGAGTTAGATTAAGTTCATTGAATAAAATATAAAGAAGTGAGGGTGCTCGTGGTTGAAAATGACATTAAAAGAAGATGACAGAGATATATCTATAGCCTTTTTAATAGAGACATAGAGGGCAACATCTCTTTAGGTGTTTATAGCACGTCCGAGATGTATTATAACTTTACTTGTTGTCAGCAGATCATAAGGGAAGAAATTAAAAGACCTTTATGGGAAATAAAGAGTAGAAGGGTAATAGGTCCTAATGAAATACCCATAAAGGTGTGGAAGAACCTAGGCAAAGAGGGCCATACTTAGCTAGCTAAGCTTTTTAATGTAATCCTTAAATCTGCCAAAATGTTGGATGAGTGGAGATCTAATATATTAATTCCTCTACACAAGAATAAAGGGGACATCTAAAGCTGTAACGGCTATAGAAGCATTAAACTACTTACTCACACTATAAAGTTATAGTAGAAGGCAAATGATAAAAGAATGAGAACGGATGCTCCTATCTCAAAGAACGAATTTGGTTTTATACTAAGAAGGTCTACGACAGAAGCTTGATGTCCCTTTATAAGATTAATGAAATATTATAGGGAAAGAAAATGTAACCTACACATGGTTGTTATTAACTTGGAGAACGCTTATGATAGGGTACCTAGGGAAATTATATAGAAATGTCTAGAAGTTAAGAGTTCATATGACCTATATGCGGGTTATCAGGTATAAAGACTAAAGTAAAAATGATAGGATGAGACACAGAGAATTTTATTTGTCTATACCAAGGGTCCTCATTAAGCCTCTTTTTGTTTACAGTAGTGATGGATGAGCTCATCAAGAATATCTAAGGGGATCTGCCTTGGTGTATATTATTTGCTAATAATATTTTTTTATTCAATGATTGAAAACTCAATTGGTTTGATCAGTTAAACCATAAAAACCTTGAACTATCTAACTTTTCGGTTCAATTAACTTCAATAATTCTTGTTATTAAAAATCGATCAATTTATTAATTAATCAGACAATTTTTGTAAATTAATAAGTTCTTATAAACTAAAATAAATCAATTAATGTTCATTTAACAATCTCTTTTTTAAGTTAAAATTTAAATTCTTTGATATCTTTCAATCATATTTCAAATTCCTTAATTTTATTTAAACTTTAGCTAATTTTATGATGGTCTAATAATGGTTGAATCTTTTAAACCTTAAACCGCTTGTCTTATCAGTTTAATTTCCGGTCTAGTTTTTAAAACATTGGTTTAATGGATGAAACAAAAAAGCGTAATAATGTCAAGCCAGAACTTTGAAGGGATACATTAGAATTAAAGAGCTTTAAATTGAATAGGACTAAGATTGAGTACTTGGAATATAATTTTTTGAGTCATAAGGTGCCTCTCGATATGGAGGTAAAGATTGGTTCAGAAGTTATACCATAAAAAAAGTGTTTTAAGTATCTAGAATCTATCATCCAAAGCAATAGAGAGATTCATGAGGATATTGTTCACTGTATTAAATCAGGGTGGCTTAAATGAAGAAGTGTGCCAAAAGTTTTATGTGACGAAAAGATATCACTCAAGCTCAAAGTTAAATTTCATCATTTAGTAATTAGACTAATAGTGCTCTACGAGGCAGAGTATTGGCCCATCAAATAGGTGTATAGTTATAAGTTAATGGCGGTGTAGATGAGAATGCTTCGTTGGATATGCAACTTTACTAAAAAAGATAAGGTTAATAATGTAATGGTAAGAGATAAATTAAAAATGGCTAGTATTAATGAAAAATTAAGAGAGATAAGGTTTAGGTAATTCAGACATGTTAAGAGGAGAAATCCTGACGCTCTAGTGAGAAGATGCGAGAAGATTCTACTTAGGGATTGCAAAAGGAAAAATATGAAGGTTTAAGAAGAACTGGGAGAAGGTGATTAAAAATGATATAATTATGTTAGAATTTATTGAGGACGTGACCTTCAATAAAAACTTTTACGTACTAGGATATGAGTATAGGATCCAATATAGAGTGATCATTCTCTTTCTCGTATGTCTTTTAAACATTTTTCTTTTAGTCTTATGTCATGCTTTAATATAAACATTTAATATGTAGGACATTCCTCCTAGTTATTTAAACTAAGCATTTCCTTACTTAACCTAAATATTTTTTATAATGACTTGTTTGTTTTATTTATTTACTTATTTTTTCTTATTTGTATGTTTATTTACTTATTTTCTTTGTTTTTAATATTTATTTTGTTCTGTTTTTATTGTAATATTTATATTATTAATTATTTCTATTTGTACATAGTTATTTATTTTATTTATTTATTTATTTTTATTATTATCTTTATATTTATTTTAATTATTATTACTTTATTATTTTAATATGTATCTTTTAGTAATTTTTTATATCGTTCTACCGAAAACAACCTCTTTACTAGTCAAAGAGTAAAGTTGCGTACTTTTGGACCTTTTCAGACTTTACATATCAATGTGATTTTAGGGGGATGTTGTTGTTGTAAAAGTTTTAAGCTCATAGCAATATTAGAAGTCTAAAAGATTTGAGGATCCATTTGTACCTCAATACAAGGCTTTCCAAGCTTGGCCTTATGATACTATTCACGTGATACTTTTCAAAAAGAGGTCCATAAAATTTTACCTTGTTTAAGTGGTTAATCTGTAGGAGGCAAAAAAAATCACAATTACGGTGAAAAACCACATCTAAGAGTAAATAAATTGATTATTTGCAAAGAAAGAAGTATTAGAGCAATTTCAACTGCATTCTCTCTTGTAACCTACAGAAAAGTATGTAAAGTTGTTATAACATTAGTTAGATTGCAGGAGATTCAAATTTGAACAAAAAACTAAAAATAATATTAGACTATGAGAGAGCGTATTCCAACTTAAACTATCATATGAGTTTTTCCAGAGTGTGGTGCATAATAGAATAGGAGAACAACAACCACAACCGGAATTATGATAGTATATGTAAGGAAAACTATCATGCATAAAAATTGTTTAATCAAATAGAAAAGCTTTAGGCATTCTAAATTGTATATATAATATTAAATAGCTGGGCGCCATACATGATTAACTGATTTGATATATTTTTCATGAAATGCATATAAGACTGATTAGCTTGTCAAAGCTCTCAAAGTTAATTTTGATTTTCTAAAATATTATAGTAGTCGTGGAACTAAGTTGAATCCTAATATAACTAAAAACTAATTTCTTAATTTCAATTTTCCAAATAAAGTGGGGAATTATGATTGATTAATTAATGAACTAAAATTAACAAAAAATCAAATGAACCAATTGAATATAAAGAGTGAGAAAATAAATTTTAATTAATTCCAATTTAAGGAAAAGATCTCATCTAACTTTAACTTTGATCATTGGTATATGAAAAATAATTATCAAATTTCAAAATTTTAGTCCCAAAACCTATTAAGATAGCCATAATAAGTATCAAATTTTTGTAAATTAATTGGTTCAAACTCAGTATTCAAACCAAAACTTATCATTAATTAATCGGATATGATGTTACTCCATATCAATTAAATGATAGCAATAAGCTTAGTGAAAAAGACTAGACCAAAAATTAAATAATTAAGATAGCTACATTTATTCAACTTAGTTTTCTTATTTTTGATGTCAAATACGCACCTTCATAAATAACCTATTTGTTATCTGTATCAATTCTTTATGACAATTACGAATCACTGAATTCATTAATAGCTATAGAATAATCAACATCAAATTAATTTGTCATATAAATTAATATTAATTATTCATAAAAATATAAGAATGCGAAACAAGAAATACTTGAATTAAAATAAAATATAGGTATAGAACAAAGCCTTACAATATTTGGATTTAGTCACACATGGCTATTGGTTCAACAACAAAAATATATGAAAAGATTAAAAATGAAGAGAAAATTACAAAGAAAATGAAATAGGGTAATTAAGAAAAGTGAAGGACATGTTTTTCCCTTCTCTCTTCTCGTAAAAACTAGCTTCCTCCTATTATGTCAAGATCCTTATCTAATCAAATTTAAATCCTTATATAATAGGGTTGGAAGTAAGTTTCTTAATTGATTCGAGCTTTTGGGATGAGTCTAACATTAGATGTGATCTCGCCTTATCTAATGCAATAATCTATCTACCTTCTAAAATTCGTGATTTTGATCAATAATAATCTAATTTGATCTAATCTCCACTTGTCATCTCCTAAAATAAAGTAAATATTAATTTTCCTATTTAAGTACCAAAATTAATTCAAAACCAAAGGGATATATCCAAATAATATAACCAAATAATATCTTATCAAATTTTCCTACACCAACCTCGTGCTTGTCCTTAAGCATATTTCTATCCAATACATCAATAATTCTTATAATAACCTTTCATCTTTTTTCAAGCTATCCAAAAATATCCCCAAACCTAATACATAATAAAGGTTTAAGATGAAATAACAATTGAAGGTTTAAGATGAAATAACAATTGTTCTCAAAATCAAATAAAACAAGACTTGACACCCCTTTATAGATTTCACTCTATATACTCGAAGTGGTTAAGGTTTATTAAGCTCTCAATCAAAGCAAAACGAGTTATTTTCTTAATCTTACTTATGAATCATATCTCTATCACTAACAAAAAATGAACTTAATGCATAAATCAATAGGACTTAATAAGGGTTGTAACATGACTTAGGTAAGGTATGAAAAAATTAAGTTTTAGGTTAAACAAATAAAAGGAAATCATACAAACTTATCCATATACGTTTCAACTTAAATTAGTCCATAACTCACTTAATTCAAATGACATCCTTCAATCACCATCTCTTTTTTTTCTCTTTTTTTGATTTTTTATAACTACAGATATCTCTTGTTGTACAAGGTAAACTGCATAATGCGAGTGTTGTTCATAAGTTGTAAAATGAATAGCTTTCTTCCCTTTTTTTAAAGGGTACTTACTTCACTCCATTTCTTGAATTCATTGACTTTTTTTAATTTCTGAACAAGAAATATCAAAGAAGAGATTTCTTTCTTTGTTTCTTTTCTCTTTCTTTTTTTTCTTACTTTTGATACTTCTCCCCCCACTGAAAAATCAAAATATTGTAACTTGAATCAACTAATTTATTTTTCATGGAAATAGTCAAGATCTTATGTAATTAAGCTTTATACAATTCCTTCAATTTAAGGATTCAAAATTATTAAGGAAATTAATAAAAATAAGGGTTAAAGTGGTTTTTAACAAAGTTAGTACTTAAAAAAAGAAAGGTTAAGACTGAAATTAGTTTTCTATAAGTAAAAATTAAGGTAGACTTGTCTAGGTCAAAAATGGTTATCCTAAATGCCTTATCATCTTAATATATAAATTCATCAAAAATACAATCTCAAAATGTATTGAAGAGCGAGTTATAGCATAAACAAGTCATGTTTAATAAATACCCAACAAAAAGAAATATATGAGTATAAATGTGATGAATGATCTTATGCTCAAAAGCTCATATAAGTATCAAAATGTATCGAGTCTTACCAATGCTCTACCTTAATTGATTTAATAAAAAACACTAATCTTACTTGCCTTTCTCATGCATTCAACTTAAACAAAAAATGTATCATAACTTAGGGATTATTTCTAAACAACAATAAAAAGAATTGAGACTACCATAGGGAATAATCAACGTATGGTCCATAATATTTATGAGTTCAAGCACAAATCACAAAGTTCATCATAGTATATATTCTTGCTCTTCCACACCTAAATCATATATTGTCCCTAATGTAAGCACAAGATGCTCACATGTCATAAAAAATTAACATAAAATAAAAATCATAGTAGAAGACTCCCCTGAGTTGTGAGCCTCTAAAATGAGATATACTATGGTGTTGGTGGATATAGAGGTATTGAACTATGAATTATAGTACCGCATCCATATTCCTCTCCAACCAAAAATGATGCTCATATCAGATTGGTGGACTCGAAAGATACAGAGTTTGTGGAACATCACGATCCTCTTGACAATGTGACGATGAATCTCTCTCGAAGGTCACATCGTACAAAACAAAATGCTCTCTTTTATTGCTTGAGCGACCTTATTCTGCTTAAACAAGCTCCATCCAATGGTTCTATCTCATAAGCTATATGCATATAAGTGTTAGTCATATCAAACAAATTGAGATTAATAGTTAAATGAGTAATATGGGACCAAGACATAAGTTCTTGTTAGAAGAGATAACAACATTAAATTATGTAGCCAGCCAAGCACCCAAATTAAGCCAAGCACCCAAATTAACATACACTTTGTGTACTATACACCAAATAAAAAATAATTCTACTTTAGCGCAAGTACAAGTTGTGGCCTTCCTTAATAAATAATTAAAGTAAGAAATGATACATATAAATCCATTTAAGCTCATTAAGATCACTACCATTACATTTACTTGGATGATAAACTAATGAGTTAGAAGACACTGATTTCCACACACAAAAAGAATCAAAATCACCATGTCCACAATAGATTCTTTATATTTAGTTAAATTAGCATATTTCTCATTTATCAACCCTAAGGCCAAATTAAATTCAGTAATGTTCTTTTTAAATTTGACACCCATTAATCTATACTATACCACATTGGGACCACGTAAAGTGAAATTATTCAATTTATCAAATTTTAAGGTAGTATAAAATTCACTAGTTATTTCAATAAACATCAAACAACGAATCAACAAAAATTGCACATACTTACATTAATATGTAGCGACATACCTTGTTTTCTTTCTTTAGAAGTGAGATATTTGTAAAGTTCTGACTCATTTGGTAGCAAGATAGATGTGTTTTTAGCTATCTGAGTATGCTTCCTATAGGCACTTGTGGTAGGTATAGTGTCAAATTGATTTTTTTGTAGTTGGATTCACTTTATACTTGCCTTTTATTGTTGTCCTATTAGTATCTTTTGAACATCCCATAATTATGAAAATTATAAACAAGAAAAATAATCCTAAAAATAATTGAAGCAATCTATTAGTAACTAAAATCAAATTAAAATAAAAGCAACTAAAATTAGTTACTAAAATAAATAATAAATGCCTAGAAAATATATGGGATGTTACGACAATATTGGTGGACAGCAGCTTGGCGTGTTTAATGCGACTAAGTTTACTTATGTTGAAAAGTTGGTGCGTTGGTTGTTGAAGCATTTTGTGCTAGAGCAGTATTGTGTTTTGTTATGGTCTGTTGCGCCTAGACTAGGAGATGTGGTGTGTGACTAGTGACATGAGGGATGGTTGGAACACTAGTGTAGTGGCTTGACGCGAGGAGCTATTGAGGCTGTGCTGGGAGGTGATGAGTGCTAAAGTTGGTGCAGTAGGGTATAAGGGTCTAGAGGGTTAGTGAAGGTGTACCTGAAACATAAACGAAACAAATTAAGGTTTTTTAAATTTTGTTTATTTTTAATTATTATTTTAAAATTTTTATTTATATCATCATTTTGTTATTTATATCTTTTTATATTTTTATTTAATTTATTGAAATTAATTAATTATTTTTAAAAAATCACAATTTCTTTAAAAATAAAATAGATTACTAAAATCTATAGGCATGACCTACCTTATGAATGTTAATATTCTAAAATTTAAAGGGTTCCATTCTAGAAAGTTGAATCACATAAGGCATGATCTCACCTTATGAGTTTTAGTATTCTAAAATTTAAGAAAGATAAATGCTACCACCATACCTTGAGTTACATAAAGCGTGATCAAGCATTATGAAATTCAATAGTCTAGAATTTTGGATCTTTTATCCTAACAGTTGAATTACATAAAGCGTGATCTCGCTTATGAATTTTAGTATTCCAGAATTTAAGACCTAATTCCCTTTTAAACAAATAAACTAACTACTAAAAAACAACTAGAATTAATAAAAATTATCATGTTTTCTGTTGCCTCCTAAAAAGTGCAAATATTTAACATCATTATGTTCGACAGAGCTTTTTCTTCTCAAACTTCTATGTATTTGAGAAGTGCCAAATCAATATCCACACATTTGAAACCGTCATTTCCTCATAAAATGGTTTTAATCTATGTCTGTTCACCTTAAAAATTGTCCTTGTATTTAAACTTTTTATTTCCACTACACCATAAAGAAAGAAATTAGTAATAATAAAAGGACCAAGCTATCCAAAACATAACTTACCTAACATGAGCTTTAGTGGAGAATTATATAACAACACTTTCTATCCCACCTCAAAATGCGTCCTCAAGATCATATTATCACAGAAAATTTTGGTTTTCTTTTGTGAATTCTCACATTCTTGTAAACATCTATCTTTAGTTCCTCGAGTTCTTATAATTGCAATTTCCTTACCTCCCCATCTTTTGCCAAATCCATGTTGCAACGTTGCACCATCCAATAGGCTTTATGTTTAATCTCCACTAGTAAATGACAAGCTTTGCTAAAAAAACCAGTCAATAAGGAGACACTACTATCAGTGATTTGTTAGTTGTATGGTACGCCTAAAAAGCATTGGTGTTTTGTAGACTTTATCAAAAATGAATTGGTAAGCAGAAGTATCAATTAGAGAAGTAAAGTCCATACTTTTTAAACAAAGTTGTTGTTGCTTTGCTACAAAAGTGACTTCCCTGATCACTAATAATGGCTCGTGGAACTCCAAATGTATTAAAAATATCATACTTTATAAAACCTAAAACAGTTATAGAATTATTAGTGTTGGTGGCTTTTGCTACTGCCCACTTTGAAGCATATTCAACAACCAAAAGTATATTAGAAAAACTACTAGACGAAGGAAAAGGATCTATAAAATTGATGCCCCATATATCAAATATCTCAATTATAAGAACTGGGGTTTGAGGCATTTCATTTTTATGAGACAACATGCCTATCTTTTGATATATATCACAACTTTTAGAAAACACATAAGCATCTCTAAACAAATTATCCCACCATCTAAAACATTTCTAGCAATTTGTTAAGACCAAAGTAACCACCACATATACAATTGTGAAAAAAAAGCTAAGATAGAATGATGTTCATCTTCTGGCACACAACAATGAATAACTTGATTAGAGTGGGACTTCCACAATTATAGTTTATCCCAAACATAATATTTTTCCTCATTCCTTATATTTTCTTGCCTAGACTTACTAATGTGATTATGTATAGTTCCAGTAACTAAATAATTAACAAGGTTTGCTTACCATCCAGTGACTAAATAATTAATAAGGTCTGTTTACCATAGAACCATACCTTTCATTTGGAATAATTACGTATTAAGAAAAGTTTTATAAATGAGTAAAGTATCTTCATCCCTTACCAATCTACTCAAATTATCTGCTATTGAATTTTTTATTTTTTAAGATTTCGTATTGTCAAATCAAACTCTTGAAATAGCAAAATCCATCAACTAAACCTCAATTTAAACTTCTTCAATGCTACATGGTCAGAATACACAGTAACTTTAAAGCCAAAAATAAGATCTAAAATTATTTAAAGAAATTTTTTTCTAAAAGCTCCTTCTTAGTTGTAGAATAACTGCACTATGTGACATCCAATGTTCTTGAAGCATAATAGATAACATGATTTTGTTTCTCAATCCTTTGGACAAAAACAACTCCAACTGCATAATTGCTAGCATCGCATATGATCTCAAATAGTAGATCCCAATTTAGTGGTTAAATGATAGGTGCACATGTTAATAATGCTTTGAGTTTATCAAAAGCTTCTTAGCATTCCTTCCCAAATTCAAATGGAACATCTTTTTATGGTCACTTTGACAATGGTATCATAACCTTAGAAAAATCTTTAATAAAGCTACAATAAAATCCTGCATGTTTAAAAAAAGTTTAAATTTCCTTAACATTTGTAGGGTAGGGTAAGTTCACAATTAAATCCACTTTTACTTTATCAACTTCTATACCCTAGATGAATTCACATATTCCAACACGATGCCTTGACCAACTATAAAATGATATTTTTCACAATTTAACACCAAATTTGTTTCAATGTATCTTTTAGAAACCTTGGATAAATGATTTAAACAATAATCAAATGAATCTACATAAATAGTGAAATCATCCATAAACACTTCAATGCAATTTTCAATATACTCAAAGAATAAACTCATCATACACCTTTGAAATATACCTAGAGCATTACAAAGACTGAAGGGTATTCACATGAAGGCATACGTTCCTAGAGAGCACTTAAAGGTAGCATTTTCTTAATCTTCTTGAGCAATTGATATTTTGTAGTAACCTGAAAATCATCCTAAAAGTAAAATTATGATTTACCCATAAGTCTTTCTAACATTTGATCTGCAAAAGGTAATGGAAAATGATTCTTCCTAGTGGCCAAATTAAGCTTCCTAAAGTCTATGCACATTTGACACCCATTATATACCCTATTGGCATCAACTCATCATTTGTGATTTCTTATCACTGTCGTCCCTGTTTTCTTTGACACAACATACATTAGGCTCACCCATTCACAGATCAGATAGATTATACCTGCATCTATAAGTTTCAAAATCTATTTCATTACCACATCTTTTATTGTTAGATTGAGTGTTCTTTGGGTTCCTTTATTGGCTTAGCATTTTATTCTAAAATAATCCTGCATATGTAAATTGCTGAGCTAATGCCTTTTATGTTAGTTAAGGTCCAACTAATTGTAATTTTGTACTCCTTAAGTAGTGCTACTAGCCTTTTCTCTTGCTTGGTAATCAACCTTGTTTAGATGATCATCGGTAGTGACTATCCTTTACCTAAATAGACATACTTTAGGTGATCAAGTAAGGCCATTAATTCTATCTTTAGATCTTGTAAAATAGAAGACAACATTTTCTTGTAAGTTATAGTAATTTTAGCATTTGAAGTTTTCAAATCTGTTAGTACTGTTGATAGCAATTATATAACTTTGTAAGTTTCATCAACTTGCGCAGTCACCTCCAGTTTAGCACCAAACTCTGACTCATCATCAACTCTTTTTTCTTTAGAAATATCATGCACAATTGAATTCACAATATCCATATGATAAACAGAGTTAAAATCATTAGGGTACTTCATTACCTAAAAAATGTTAAACTTCACTATATCTCTATCAAACTCAACGGAAGGAGTACACTCTTCCACTTCAATTTTCGTCTTGATCATCTTTATGAATAACCTTCCCACCAAAATCAAAGCTAAATGTTCTACACTACCTCCATCCATTTTCAAGGTGTAAAAGTCCACTAGAAGTACCAAATTGTTAACTTAGACTAAAACATCCTTTATAACATCAATAGGATGTATATAAGTACGATCGACTAGCTAAAAATCACATTAGTTTCTTGCAATGATTCAAAATTAAAGTTTGATAAATTGAGTATGACATGACATTAATAGATTCACCTAAGTGTAACATAACATCATTCATTAATTTTTTATCACCACTGACACAAAGAAGTGTAAACATACTTGGATCTTTGCATTTTTTGATAATTCCTATTTATCACTATTGATACATTCTTACCTAAAATTGTTCTCTCCTTATCCCCTAGCTTCCTCTTATTTGTGCATAGTTCTTTCAAGAACTTTGCATATTTTGGAATTTGTTTAATGATTTTTAGAAATGATATATTGATTTTCATTTTTCTGAAGGTTTATTATATTTCTCTTTCATATTTCTCTTCTTTTGACTTAACCAACCTATAAGAGAAAGGAGGTACACATGCATGAGTTGATATTAGTAAAAACAAGTCATCTTTTACCATTGTTGATTCTTAAGTTGAAGGTTCATATTTTTTTACTCATTCTTCATGCTTTTCTACCTCCATTAGTAAGGAAGATCTACATTGAATTTCATTCCCACTTCTCAATGTCATTGCACTCACATTCTCCTTAGGATCCACCACCATTTGCAGAGGTAACTTTCCTAATGCTTGTGCTTCCAATTTACTAACGGAGGTGGCTAATTGCGTGATCTAATTTTTTAATTTCTGAAGATTTGCTCTTATTTCTTGTTGAAATTGTTAAATATTAGTAGCAATTTCCTTAACAATTTCATCCAAAAATATAACTAAATTTGAAGATTGAGATTGAGCATATGTAGGTACTTGAGGTTGTGTATTGAAATTTTAAGGTTGGTATCTTCGTTGTTGTCCTTAATTTTTATAGCTAAAATTCGAATGATCTCTTTATCCTAGATTATAATGAATGGAATAAGGGTCATATTTTCGTTGAGGTTGACTAAGAAATCCCCCTATTGCATTAGCTTCTTGAAAAGAGTCTTGTTGTAATGCAAGGCATATATATGTGGGATGCCAAGGGAACGAGTATATTTTGCACACTCGTGCCAATTTTAATTGACCTACAACCATTTGATAAAATAGAGCTGTTAAATCCAAAATTTTATCCTTAAGATCAGTACTACTTACCTCATTCACATACTTAATAACTCCATCCACCCTTGTCTTAATATGTTAAGAATTTTCATCTATATTTGATATCAATTACCTAGCTACTTCAGGTGTTTTATTTACCAAAGCTCCTCCAGTAGTTACATCTACTATACTCCTATCCATTGACAATAGCCCTTCATAGAAGTATTAAATTAAAAGTTGATCAGGAATCTGATGATGTGACTAGGTAGCACATAACTCTTTAAACCACTCCCAGTATTCAGACAATATTTCTCTAACTAATTATCTTATCATATATATTTCTCTTCTGATATTGGCTACTCGTGATACAGGAAAGAACTTCTCTAGGAACAACCTTTTCATCTCATTTGATGTTGTCACTAAGAGGAACAACCTTTTCATCTCATTTGATGTTGTCATTAAGTCAGAGGGAAGATAATATAACCAATCCTTTGTCTAATCTTTCAATGAGAATGGAAAAGACTCTGAGATTAATTTGTTCTTTTGTCACCACTTATGGCTTCATTCCATAGCAAACAATATAAAATTCCTTCAAGTGCTTATATGACTCTTTACTTGTATGACCATAAAAAATTGGGAGGAGGTGAACTCAACCATATTTTAATTCAAATTCTACCTCAACAATTGAAAATATTATGTATAAGGGGTTGTTCATTCAAATTTGGTACCACTAACTCCCTCAATGTTCTAGTGTTATGATTTTCCATTTTTTACTTTTTGGAAATTAGAGTCTTCATAGTCATTATGCTATCTTAACTTTCACTTCTAGAGGTGAATGGCCTTTTTCTTGCTTAGTCTCTTTCCTTAAACAACATGCTATTTTCTCAATTTTAGGATTATATTGAAACTCACTTTTCTAAGAAGAACAAGTCATATAAGACAAGAGATTAGTAATAAACTATAAAATAACACTACGAAACGAAAATAGTTTCCTAGCAATGATACCAAAATTTTGATTAGGTTGTAGAAACCTTTAAAATTAATTTTGATTAATAAAACATTTATAGTAGTTACGAAACTAAGTTGAATCCTAAGAAAATTGAAAACTAGTTTCTTAATTTCAATTATCCAAATAAAGTGGAGATTTATGATTAATTAACTAATAAACTAAAATTAACAAATAATCAAAATAAATTAACTAAATATAAAGAGTGAGAAATTCAATTATAATTAACTCTAATCTAAGGGAAAGATCTCAATCAATTATATCCCTTATCATTGAGCTATAAAGAATAATTTTCACAATTCAAGAAGTTAGTTCAAACCCTATTAGGATAGCCATAGTAAGTCTTAGATTTTTATAAATTATTTGGTTCAAACCCAGCATTCAAACCAAAAACTTACCATTACTTGATTGAGTATGATAGCATTCCATATCAATTAAATGATAATAATAATCTTAATGAAAAATAAACCCTAAATTAAATAATTTGGATAGCTACAACTATTCAAATTACTTTTCTTATTCTTATAAGTTAAATATGCAACTTCATAAATAACTTATTTGCTACTTGTACCAATTCTTTATTACAATTATGAATTATTGAATTCATGGATAACTATGAAATAATCAACATAAAATTAATTTATTAGATAAATAAATAGAAATTATTCATGAAAAATAAGAAAATTAAATAAAAATACTTGAATAAAAATAAAATCTAGGTTTAGAATAAAATCTCACAAGCTTACAACTAAAGTTTTAAATCCTATTGAATCAGAATATTTAGGTTTAGCCACACATGGATATTATTTCAACATAAAAAATAAATGAAAAAATGAAAGATGAATATAAAATAACAAAGAAAATAAAATAACGTAACTGAGAAAAGTGAAGGACATGTTTTTCCTTTCTCTCTCCTCTCAAAAACTAGCTTCCTCTTATTATGCCAAGATCCTTATCTAAAAAAATCTAAATCTTTATATAATAGAGTTGAAAACAAGTTTCCTAATTGAATTTAAACTCTAAGGTGAATCTGACATTAGGCATGATATTGTCTTAATATGTCTACTTTTTCCAAAATTTGTGATTTTGATCAATAGTGCCTTAATTTGATCCAATCTCTACTTTTCATCTCCTATAATAAAATAAATATTAATTTTCCCATTTAAACATCAAAATTAAGCCAAAACAAGAGATAGATCCAATTAACAAAACTTAATAACATCTTATGAAGGACAATGGTCGTAGAGCCCACCACACAAAGAACACATCCAAGCACACCAAAGATTTGCAACTTCTCTTTCAAAATGAAATATGTTAGAACATTGCGATGAGAAAAATAATGCTCAATCAAAAGACATCCATGTTACCTGTCAAATAAAAATGCTTTTATGTTTTCCACCTTAACCTCAAATATGAACCAATAAGTGAGATCATAATTTTGCACATAATCAAATAAATGAGAGCAAGAGAGGCGATACTCGAAATTTATGCTTAGGTTACCAAGGGAGTTACAAGAATAGAGGAGCAAAATCATAAGCAGCAAAGTTAGCATCTTGCCCAATAATTGTCTGCCCCTGCTCAGGGTCTACCCTCATTAGGGGCCCACTCTCAATCCCATTTCAGTATTCTAACATTTCATAATGTTATTATATCCTATTTAATAGTTGTTAGAGAAGTGGAATATCTAAGATTATTGTCATCTCTTTCTCCCTTACCGTGGGGCCCACTCTCAAATCTTATTTTAACATTGTATAGAATTTCATCCAAAGGTTATTAAGTCCCATTTAATGGTTTTCAGAGAGAAGTGGAATAGACAATTTTTGGCAACTCTTTCCCTCTTATCGTGCCACTTGGGTGGTGATAATTTTACTAAGGAAGCTAAACTTTTCAGTTTCCATGTTTAACGTTAACTTTCAAAGTTAATAAGGAAGCTAAACTTTTCAGTTTCCATGTTTAACGTTAACTTTCAAAGTTAACGTTAACTTCTTGTGTTTATAAATTCCTTTGAAACATTTGCATGTATTTCTTACACTCAATTTTTTTATTTCCGTCAACACATGAATCTAAAATACTCGACTCAAAAATTAGCAGTAAAAGAGTTTCACGGTTCTGACTTCTGAGTGATAATTTAATGGTAAAGTCTTTGATTTTTTTATGTATTTTTTATCTTACTAAATATTTGAATATCTGGGTGATAATTCATTACAATACTTGTGGTTCATCTACTTGCAGTCATTTTCTTTTAGTGCAATAAATCCCTAAATTTATTATATATAAAATTGAAGTTTATTTAATTTGCATTTTATCATTCTCTAGGTCCTTAAATAAATTGTACCAAAAGAATAACCCTCTCCAAAAAATACAATTAAATAAATTAGTTATTGACTTTGTTATTATGGTTATTGTATTCTAAAAAAAGTATTATTTATTTGTATATCATTCTTTACGTGTCACAAAATTTATTCTTTTTATTTTTATTTATTTATTTAAACTAACATAATATTAAATTTGTTTAAAATTTTAATAAAATATAATAAAATTATTTGACAAAGATTGCAATTTTGTAATGACTGTAATAAAAATTTTCAGTTCAGTTTTTAAAATATTAGTTAAAACTTCTTCTTTTTTTCTTCATTTGAATAAGAAGTCTTGGGTCCTCAAAGATGACAACATTATAGTTATAGATAGGCAAAGAGAGTGACATGTTTTCGAACTTAAAATTTAATTTATAAATTATTGTATATTTAAAAAAATAGTATCATTTGTAATATAAATGCAATTTGTTCCATTTGGTTTACACACACAAAACAGACAAATGGGGTGATATGTCCTGTGTGGCCCATGTCCTCATATCATTTTGTATATTATAAGAGGGTAATATAAATGCAATTTGTTCTGTTTAGGCCATCTCCTCATATCTTCTTACATATTATTATTTAAGTGTCACAAAGTTTATTCTTTTTTATTTTATTTATAATTATTTAAACTAACATAATATTAAATTTACATAAAATTCTAATAAAATTATTTGACAATTAAATAATACCGTAAATAGTTATATGATATGCTACATTTATCATCATATTAATTCCCACAAAAGAAAATTTTTTATTACTTTAAATTTAATAAATATAATAAAATTATTTGATAATTAAATAATACCATAAATTGTTATTATGATATACTACATTTACCATTATGTTAATTCCCACAAAAGAAAATTTTTAATTTAAAAATTACTAACGTTAATTAAATTCAAAAACTACTGAAGATATTTGATTTAATAATTTAGACCGTTATCTAGTTGCTTGACAAAATAATATTCAATCATTTCTACACTTGCAAAATAGGATCATATTTGGTTTAACAAACTTAGAATAGTTAATAACTTACTATATTTTCTCATAAGTATATTAATTTCTTTGCATTTTTAAAAATTAATGTTTATTTATCCTAAAAATTTGCTCTTTTTTTTCATTTTTAATATAGGGTATTAAATTTTGTTCTTTATTTTTTTCCTCTGTCACAGATATAATACCATTGATATATCTTTATGATATATTGTCAAAATTGGTGTTCTATTGTGCCTACATACTTCTTCCAGTTCTATACAGATGTTTTTGTTCTTTTTCTAGTTCAATTGTGTTATACATAGTTTATATTATGTTACTTAAAAAGCATTTGTCTGGAAGTGAAAAAAGGGGGGAAAAAAAGAAAAGAAGTAGAACAGTTAATAGAATCCTAAAAAGGAGCAATTAATAAATTTATTAAAAGAGTAGGCTCTTCTAGTGAAAAATTTGAGAAATTATGTGAAGGTAGTTTTAAACAACATAAAGAAAATTAGTAATGAGATTCATATTCATAAGGATATTAGTAATTTGAGTGAGCATGATTGTAACATTCCACTATCATATGGTATATATCAGAACATCTTAAGGATATTTTAGTACACAACCTATAATAATGACATGTTACAACAGTAACTACAATCTCTTAATCATGGCATCATCATAAATACATAAATGTCACCAAATTTTAAAACTGAATTCCTCATTTCATTCCATAAAAACCAGTTCCAAAGATGTACAATGTCAAAACTAAGTATATAACATGTTACATATATGGGGAATTTTTACAAAATTTCTAACTAAATCCTTTAGTCTCAGTTAATCGACCTTTAAGTCATTTCTTCTTCACAAAAGTACAAGAATTATTCTTCTTGTAGAGTCTCTCTATCGCTAAAGTCCTCTCTCGATCCTAAAATATCAACGTTGCAATTTTGGTGACTTTTGCAAGCTCAGTGATGTAACCATCCTCGATGGTTCACTCAATTCGTATCACATATCAACACATGTAAACATATAATTCACAACTTTTCATTTAGCATATAGCATCACATATCCCATTTTTATTCAATTACATGAACTCATTATGTTTCAATTAGTTAAACACATATATAAAGCGTATATGCAAATGCTTGTGAGACTCACTTTCAATTTTTACGTTATTGTGACTGAGTTCCTAAACTGTCTCATATCTATTGTGGATACCGGGCTCATTAAAACTATCTCGTATTTATTGTGGATATCGGGCTCATTTATGTTGTCCCTTATCCACTGAGGATACAGGGCTTATTAAATAGAACGAGCACTTGGCTCTTAATCACAATCTGAGCTTAAAGCTCATTTTCGATAGCTACTCATGTCACAACTCTTATTATCTGATTATGCATTCATGTAATGAAATGCATCACTCATATTCAATCAACCATTCACCATTTAAATCATAATTATCATCAGACCTTGGTCTAGCATTCAACAATCATGTTGAGTAAGCGTATAGTCAGTCTAAATTCACATTCAAGGAGCACTTCAAATATCATAGTCCCAATCACATCTTTCATCAGACCTTCGATGTCCGGAATCAACACAATCTAATTCACAATCATAAACAATTCAGAACATAATTTAGACAACCAAATAATTAAGTGTGACTATCTATGTTACTCACAAATCGCTCCAGAAAGCTACTGCCTTAAAGTCTAAAAAATGTCTAGATGATGGCGCTCTAAATGCTCCTCTATATCAAGTAAAACACATCTACATATATTACAATTTTGCACAATTAAATAAGTATTCATTTATGCACATCTATGTATATAAAATATGTACAATGCACGTTCAATGACAATCCCAGATATCTTTCCATTATTCTCGTCACATAATCATTTGTTTATCAACACTAACATAAGTATAATTTGTACCTAGGGTTTGCACCTCCATAAAACAATTTGAATCCAATTTCATAACTCATTTGATCATTCCTGCTTTTTCTAAAGAAAACAGACTTTCAGGTCCACTTTGTATGATCATTATGACAAGGAAAATGGAATAATTTATCCACACTTCCTTCTAGAAAATTGTTCTCCTATGTCTTAAGTTTCTAATAAAAACAAAATCATACAATTTGGTTCATTATTTTATGAGTTATGCTTAAAAAACTTTGTACTATTCTTAAACTGTAATAGTGCTTTGTACCCCAACTTTAAGTCAGATTTTGGAATTTTTAGAGATAGAATTGAAACTAGATTCCTTCAGAAAATTTGTAACCATATGTCTCTAGTGTAATATAAATCAAAACTCATTCCATTTTGAGATCTACAGATCAAGATATGACCAAAATACCGAAGCATATTCAGTGAAAACATTCCATTTATCATTTTCCAGCACACTTCATCATTTTCATCCTAAATTCATCAACCAATCTTCTCTAAATGAATTCAGATAGCCATAATTTTTGGTGGAGATAAATAACAATGTGTTATGAGTTTGTTGGTTCAAATTCCATGCCATTTGGAGGTCAGAAGAAGAAGTTATAGCCAAAAGAATGAAGGATCTTCGAAACTGTCATTTTTTCTCTACCCTCTCGGTGTCACGATCATGCTTGTGCACAATCGTGCACCGCAAGATGCTTCATCAAAGTCACGATTGTACTCATGCACAATTGTGCTTTTCCAATTGATAGTGCAATGTCACGATCATACTCGTGCATGATCGTGAACTAGGGTGCACAATCATGCTTTTCCAATTGATAGTGCAATGTCACAATCGTGCTCATGCATGATCATGCACTGCGAAATGCCTTACCATTGTCGCAATCGTGCACTGTTTATTTTCTTCTCTAGATTATAAACTACAGATTTTTCTTCTTTTCTTCCTCTCTTTTGCTTGATTCATCATCTCTAACTTATATTCTCACCATTTCCTTCATTCCCACTTCCATTTCAAATCAACTTGATCATAAACAAACCAAATCTATGAATAAACACAATCATCAAAACAAAACATCATTCACGCATTTCATCATTTTTCTGCATCTTTATCACACTTTCAGCAGACTTTCTAACCCACTAATTATCACTAAAATTGCTTCTTCCTACCCCACTCATGCATGAATCCATTTCCAAAGACTCAAACATCATAAAAATTCATTCACGATATCATAAAGCATAAAGCTTACCTTACTTGGTTTAGCTAAATCTCCAGCAATGAGAGTGGGCAAGAGATTTCGATGGATGGATAAAAAGAGAATAAACAGAAACTGACACTCTACAGACTAAAATTCTTACTTTGATGTAAGAATCAATAGCCAATTGCACAAACCTAAGCAACAAGTTGTTTCGGGGATGGATGAACAATGAACAAAGAAAGAGTTTTGTGCTTTCGGTGAAGAACAAGAGTTACAGAAATTTCCTTACTAAAAATGTGACTACGTGTATTCAATAAATCATAGCCACATGTAACTAATGCATGTAAGCCATTTGTCACCCATTTGAGGCTTCCACGTGTCACACAACTATTGGCCTCTTATTTCTACATTTTTCCTAGTCCAAAATACCCCAAATTTTCAAAATATCTGAAATATCACCAAAAATTACTAAATCAATTTTAATACACTCCAATTTAATTTTCAAGACCAATAAAATCCACAATCACATTTATAAACCAATTATACCTGAAAATATCAATGAATGCATGTGCAGTCATTTTAATATGCAAACTCAATATTCACGTGTATGTGTATGCCATATTTTGCATAAGCATAAACTGTACTTTCTAATTTCTTAGTAATTTCTCATATACGTTATTCTAGTCTTAACATAATTAACGGAATGTTATAATGAGCATATACCAAATGCATCCACTTTAGAAAATTTAAGGGTATATGAGTAACTAATCCCTAAATTGGATATTTATGATCCTATAAATTAGGATAATCTTGATAATAAGGTAAGAGACATTTTAATTGAAAAAGGGCATGTAAGATAATTGAATTTTGTGTTTCCTTTAGATAATACATCTCGACATTTTTCATATTCTTATTATTATAGAAATATGAGTAATGGAGAGATTAGCGATAGAAAATGGTTGGTTTTCTTTAAACATATAGATAAAGTATATTGTTTTTGTTGTAAATTGTTCAAATTTAATAGCAAACAAGTTGCAATAGTAAATGATTGATTTAGAGATTGGAAGCATCTTAGTGAGAGCCTTAAAAAACATGAGAATTGCATTTAGCATATGACTAATATGAAAACTTAGAATGAATTAAGAGTAAGATTGAGCAAAAATCAAATAGTTGATAAAGATTTACAACAAAAAATTGTAAAGGAGAAAGAACGTTGGAGATAAGTTTTGATAAGAATAGATCCTATTGTGAAATATTTTGCTAAATATAATTTGGCTTTTCGAGGATCCAATGAGAAATTTTACCAAAATAGTAACGGTAATTTTTTAAGATTGATTGAGATGATTGCTGAATTTGATGAATAATGCAAGATCATGTTAGATGTATTCAAAATCATAAAATTCATCATCATTATCTTTGTCACAAAATTCAAAATGAGTTGACTTCTTTGTTGGTCCATAGTGTTAGAAGTTCTATTATAAGGATCATTAAAGAGGCGAAATACTTTTATATTGTTCTTGATTGTACCCTAGATTTGAGTCATCAAGAACAAATGAGTTTATTAGTATGATGTGTGAACATGTCAAATAAAAAATAAAAAAAGAGGAGTATTTTTTAGAGTTTTTAAAGGTAGATGACATATCTAGATTGAGACTTTTCAATGAATTATTAAATGCATTTAAGTCTCTTGATGTTAATGTCCATAATGTGAGAGGCCAAGGTTATGACAATGGTTCTAATATAAAGGGAAAACACCAAGGGGTTCAAAAATGTTTACTTGAAATAAATTCGAGAGTATTATATATGTCATGTGCTTGTCATAATCTTAATCTTACTCTTAATGATATGACACATTCTTGTGTTAAAGTTGTTTCATTTTTTAGAGTTATGCAACGCATATATGCATTATTTTCAAGTTCTCCTAAAAGGTGGAAGGTTTTACTTGATAATGTTTTAGGATATGTTTGGTTGGAGTTTTATTAATGGAATGGAATGTAATGTAATATTATTCCATCGTTTGGGATGAGGGTTTATAATGGAATAAAATGGGATGGATGAAAGATGAGGATTTCATATTACATCTCATTATATCCTAAATAGTAAAAATGAAAAACCTCTAATTTGGATGGTTTAGGATGGAATGTAAAATGATAAATAATTTTACATTATATTACATTATAAACCTTTCATCTAAACAACATTTCACTGTATGGTATTATGAACTTTTCCATTCATCCCAAACAATAATTTTCTAATATTACATCTATTTATATTCCATTCCGTTATAAACCATTTTATTCTATTTCATTTCATTAAAAATTTTACATTCGACCAAACATAGCCTTAGGCTTAAACATAAAATTATTGTCTAACACTCATTGGGAGAGTCGAATTAAAATTGTTAAAGCTATTAGATTTCAAGCTCCTCAAATAAGATTGGCTTTGATGAAATTATCTAAATCTTACAATGATGCCAAATTAAAAAGTGAAGAGGAAAGTTTGGTTAGTGTACTTGAAGGTTTTGAGTTTTTATTTGGTATGGTTATTTGGTATGATATTTTATTCGCTATTAACATGGTGAGTAAAAAGTTGTTGTCTAAATCTATGTACATTAATGCTACTATAAAGCAATTAGAAGGTGTGATGTCTTTTTTTTAGAAATATAGATATGAAGGGTTGGCTCTAGTATGAATATTATCAAAAGTCTTGCACATGAGATGAACATAAAGCTTATATTTCTAACTAGAGGTTTTATTATTACGAAAAGACAATTTGATGAAAATGATCACGATGGAGAAATACAATCAATTGATGATTCTCTTAGAGTTAATTACTTTCTAGATGTTGTGGATATGGCAATTGATTCATTGAAAAATAGATTTGAACAATTAACAATATTTAAAAATGTGTCGAATTCTATTGACTATACCTGTGATTGTAGGATCAGTTGAGAGAAAATTTTCAAAGTTAAAATTATTAAAAACCTACGTAAGGCCATCAATGTTACAAGAAAGATTGAATGGTTTAGTTATTTTATACATCGAGAAGGATATTTATTGATCTTGATAATATTATTGATGATTTTGCATATAAAAATGCACAGAGAAATTTTTCATAAATCATGATCATCTGTGTGTTTATTAGTGCAATGTTCTTAGTGTTTTATAGTCTAATATTGTTGTCCAATTACTGTTATTATTATTTTGTTGTTACTGCTACTATTTTTAGTAATTTTATTGTTTCTGACATTTGCAATATATTATTAACTGATGTTAAGATTATTTGATATTTTGTTGAGTATATAAACTTATAAATTGATTCACTATGTATGGATATTAAATTTTAATAATAAAAATATACTTTTAAAGATCACATATTTATATATTGTCGATTTATTAATATCTTTTATTTTTTCTTCACTCAAGACTTATAAAATATTAGGAATGACCCTGCCAATAATCATCGCATTAACATGGTTCCATATCAAAGCAGATGGAAATGTATCACTTGATAGATGAATGAAACCTGTAAATAAGCAATCTTTATGCACATGAATATTAGAGCAGACAACTTAAAATGAGAACCTCCAAGTAACATGCTATATCATGAGCTTCACAAGCTTTAAAGATTGAACTTTAATGTTTCGTCATGAGCAAATATCCGTAACTGATGAAATAGAAATAGACACAATTCCAAAACTAGGAGTCCAGCATGAATCTTTTTTGAAAATTGGAGTCATTACACAGGAGAATGATCCTTGATTTCAAAGATAATTTGTATTAAAGATAACATATCAAAATTAATTGTTTAATGATCAAACCATCTATTCATGAGCAGATCAAGTCACAGAACAAACACCAGATTATAAGGAAGGTCATTAAGAGACCATGAGCCATTGCTACAGAGGATAATTGACAGACTCTTACGGGACCTTAACCTTGCGTTGGGTTAGCGTCTTCAACATGCAGAGACGAAACGAGACGGAAATCTGAAGACAGAACAGAACAAGAATAAGAGACAGTGAAGTGTTTGGTTGCAGTAGACAAAACAGAGAAAATTATCTCCGTCCTAAGGACAAAAATGTGTTTGATTGTCGTGGACAGAACAAAACAGTGTTAACGAAAATGCCCCTGCAGTATAATATATTGGAAAGATGTAATTCATTGATTATTTTATAATTGTATCAATATTTATTTGAATTGCATGTGTAATTTCTTAATTACGATGAAATAAGATGAGAAATTAGGCATATTTATTGAAATACGAAACCTAAAAATTAATTATCTTACAAGTTGATTATCTTATTATTAACTTGTATCTGAAATAAAATTAATTATCTTATTATTATTATTCTTATTATTAATTTATAATTATTATTATTATCAATTTATAATTATTATTATTATTATTATTATTATTATTATTGTTGTTGTTATTATTATTATTATTATTATTATTGTTATTATTATTATTATTATTATTATTTACAGAGACGTGTTAGGTTTCGTATGATATTTAGAAGATTATTGTTATTTTTATTAATTTATTATTATTATTATTATTATTATTATTATTATTATTATTATTATTATTATCATCATCATCATCATCATCATCATC
>JANSVA010000001.1:21323521-21343905 GCA_025504915.1 Erythroxylum reticulatum
ATATTTTTTACAAACCATCTACTATCAATGATAATAGTAATCATTCGTTCTTCTTAACCAACTGTCATAATAATAATGATAATATTCATTATCATTCTTCATTATACTCATTCTCATTCTTATTATCATTCTTCCATGCGAACCAACCGTTAGTGCCAGCCCTAGGCATAGGCAGACAGACACTTGTCCAGAGCCCACCCTCACTAAGAGCCCACCTTTAATACATTTCAACAACATTTTCTCAGTGTTTTTCAGTTAGAAAAGTAATAAATTCTTAGTTGTCAATCGGAGGAGAAGAAAAAGTTAACGTTAACTAATAAATAACTTACCGAAGTTAATGCTATTTAATCTTATAAACTAAATGGTTTCTTTTATTAGCTATATAACGTTAACTCGTTAAATTTATAAATACCTTTGAACCATTTGAGTATATTTCTTACCTTCTAATTTTTTTATCTTCATCAAAATATGAATCTAAGATACTTCAACTTAAAATTTGACGGTAAAAAATTTTCACGATTTTATCTTATAAGTTTTAAGTGATAATTCAAAAGTAAAGTTTTTATTTTTAATATATTTTTAGCTTATTAAATATTTGACTATATTATAATTAATTTGTAATTTGTCATTAATTTGACATTATATTAGCATTTTAAATCAAAACATTAATATTAAATGATATTGTGTTTATTTGTGTTTCTCCTTTTTTATTTTTAGATTACTTATTATTTATAAAAATATAATTAAACATTAATAAATAATTTAATTTTTGTAATTATAATTTTCATTATACTTTACTACAAGTAATGAAATAATTGTTGGATTTGTGCTCTTGTAGAGGTTCACATAGGTTTAGTGATAATATAACTAAATCAAATAATTTAAATTACTCAATTCAAAGATTACATAAACGTTTTCATTTATTATAAAAATTCATATGATTCTATTAAACATGTCATGCTAATTAAATAATAATAGAAATTATTTGATAATTAAATAAGACCGTAAATAGTTAGATGTATTTGATGATTAAATAAAAATTATTTGATAATTAAATAAGATTGTAATAGGTTAAATGACTTAGCTATTTTATTTTTATAAATCATGATCATTTGTGTGTTTATTAGTACTATTTTCTTAATATTTTATTGTTCGATTTCTGTTATTGCTATTTTGTTGTTACTGTTACTATTTTTAGTGATTTTATTACTACTAAAATTTGCAAGATATTGTTAGCTGATGTTATGATCACTTAATATTTTGTTGAGTGTGTAGATTTATAAATTAGATCACTTATGTATAAATATTAAATTTTAATAATAAAAATAAGCTTTTAAAATTTATACGTTTATCTACTGTCCATTTATTGGGATCTTTTTTTAGTTCATCCGGGGCTTATAAAATGTTAGGAATGGCCCTGCCAACTGCCCCTAAGTGTTCGTGAGATGCACATACAAATTAATTCAAATGATCAATAGAAATATTAAATTAGTTTTTCAAACCAAAAGTTAACAAAAATCTAAACTTCACTGTGACCCTTAAATCCAAAAAATGCCAACAAATCTTAAGAGAATAACATCAATTATACACAATTTTCTTTTTATATTTTTATAAAGAAGTTGTTTCTATAACTCTAATATATCACCTTCCAGTTGCCAAAGATTACGTTATCCGTTACTTCAAGTCTCGCATTCTGACCACTCCCACAAGTAATTATCAAAAAAAAATTAGAAAATTAGATAAAGGGAAACTCCATCATCGTAGTTTGACTATTAATTACACGGCCACGATTGTATGAAACGAAAATGCCCAAGCAGAAAATGGAAATGGAACAAACCTACTTTTAAGAAATTTGAGAAACCAAAACGTGATGGGAACCCTCATCATGAAAATATGGAAAATTATTCAATTTCTTCTCAGGATCAACATTAAAGTGTCTAATTAAATGATTAATTAGACGAATATTTTTAAACTGAACAATATTGAAAGTAATTGACATCTCTACAATTGTTAAATAAAAAGCATAATAAACCATAAAATTAGAAAGCTAAAAAAGAATTAAATAATTAACTTCAAAAAAATGCAACACAAAAAAATGGAAGAAAATTTTTCACAATATGTAAATGAATTTGCAATATAAAAAATAAAATTAATTAAAAAATTCTTAAGATAATAAAATCTTGAACATTCTAAATATATTAAATTTAAATTAAATATGACGTGACAAAATAAGATGAGACAAAAAGAATATTTAATACTTCTCTTTTTATTTTTTCCTTTTTCATAAGATTAATAAGCTAAGAGTCCTCGTAAGCCTGAAAACTAAATAACACATCAAAGCGGCGGCTTTTATGGAAGGTCGCAACGAACAGGCATGGTCTAGCTATCCAACTTTTGAACGGAAATGGTCTAGCTGTCCAACTTTTGAACGGAAATGGTCTAGCTATCCAACTTTTGAACGGAAATGGTCTAGCTATCTAACTTTTGAACGGAGGCAAAAAGCAATTGCAGCAAGATTAGATTATTGGCTTCCATCTCTAACACCAATTAAAAATGACGATTCCTTCTGGAGAGGCAAAGACAACTAACCATCTTTTTCTTACAATTTATGACGATGAAAGAGTCAATCTTTTAGAGAAATTCCGAGTCTTATTCTTAAAAATCTAAAAAGTCAAAGTATGTAATGTATAAGGTTATGAACTTATGATCATAAAAATAATAACTTTGTCGATTACTCCAAATTTTACCTTTAACTTCTAAAATCTTTAAAAACATAAAACAAAACTTTGTTAAGAGGTTTTATTTAACTTATCGTGGAGCTTGAAATAGGCATTTGAGTTTCAATGAAGTGTTCATTAAAAGTTGATCTGAATATGAAAAGGTAATATAATTATTGCGATGCATTTTAGAGTGACTAGTTGTCACACCACTTCTAGAACTCAGAAGTTGCCCTTCACATTTTTATCTCCTGGTTTACAAGTCAATAAAAGTACGTGGACAAAGTAGTTCAATTTGTATTGCACAACCCAGTTGATTGATTGGTGTTATAGCCGACTCAATCCAGCTGAGAACACTTTTGCTTTTACATGAGAACTGCTTATTTTACAATTGATAAATGTGAATTAACTGGATAAAAATTCAAAATGGGATACCTAATACCCATGTTTTGGGGGAAAATGTTCATAAAATTCTAAGTTGGATCAGATTTGTGTTCTAGTATTTTTAATGGCCAATTACAAGGAAGAAGAATAACAATATAGAGATGGAATATCTCTTAATTATGATCTAACAATATAATCACTTACATACGAAATTAACTAGTGAACATTCAAGTTCTTGAACTCTTAATATTTCGGTCAAACACTGAGCTCTTTTTTATTTATTTATTGGTTTATATAATTGAATATATCGTTGAGTTTAATATCAAAGTTCAATCAGTGAGGAATGAGGACGATGATATTACCGTCGAAGTCGTTCCTAATTTGGACTTTGGGATTTAAGGCATGACCCTTGAAATTGTTAGAGTTAAGGAAGAATTAAAAACCATCAAGGCAAGTCACGGTAGGTAGATACGGCAACAAAATGATGAAGACATTTGGTACCGATTAGTTTGAATGAATAAGCATTGCAACAACACGAAAACATGGCTTAACTTTTTAATCAAGCCAGCTTGTTTATTCAATCAAGCAATTATTCATCTTAATAAGTCAACACAGAAAGAAAAATGATCAACTGTATATATTTATAAAACAATGATTAATAAGTTCAAAAAAAAATTAAAGGAACACACTTCAATCGACTATTAAAATTTTAAGGTATATTAGTTGTGTCTCTCTTTGTTTTGGCACTCTTGCGTTTAACGATTAAGCTAAATAAGAATCCTTACAATAAGCTTGCCAACTGAATCTCACCTACTCAGTTTTTAAAGGTTACATGTAACGCATGATCTACCAAATTTTCAGTGGAAATGCAGGAAGTGTAGGTCGACGACCACGTCTAACATTTGAAAAAAGAAGAAGAAGAATATTAGAGAACCCAAGTTGGTTAAGATTATCGCTCTGTGTTTATGAAAAGTCGGTGGTTTGAGAAAATTCACGCTATCTTCCATCGAGAAATTAAGATGATCAGGACTTAATTAGTCTTTGACTTTTGAAACCCCCCCAAAACGGCATAATGGTTAGAAAAAATTATTCATATTATTTAATTACATTACAAATATAAAAGTATGTAGTTAGGAAAATGAAGATACATTTGTATATAAAAATTAATTCACCAAAGTCATGATAAGAAAGACTTTCTATTTCCCTGTTCCTAACCTAGACAACGAGGGCTGGAGTACGAGATTCTCTGTTCTTCTTCCCAAGTTGGAAAATAGGGTTAGGGTTTAAATAAATAAGTAGACTTGAACGGCTGATTAATGACTAAAAGGTCACGTAAGGAGTTTCCAACATTCATACAGTGTAAAAGTTGATTTTGAAATTTAATTTATTGTAAGTTTTTGTTTTTATTTTAAATAAAAAACAAGATTATATTGACAGTAAGATAATACATATTAAATAAAACTTAAAAATAAATTATTTTTATTTAAATAAATTTATTTTAAAATTAATATTAATTTTAATTAGTAAATCAAACTTTATTTATATATTTTTAAGATATTTAAAATTTAATTACATTTATTAATAATTACTAAATCAAATTAATTTAACTACAAAAATTAATGAATTAAATTAAATAATTTATAATCCTTAATAATTAGATAATATCTATTTGTCGACAATAATTTGTATTGTAAAAAATAGACAAAGAAAATAAAAAATCTGGAAGAAATCAAAAACTAAAGCCTGAGAGTGAGACGTATAGAATTTTTTAAATTTAAAAATAAATCATGAAATGCAGCTGGAGCTGAGAAACGCCAAAACGCTCGTTCTACCGATAAAAGAGGCGGGGCAACGTCACATCAAACCCTTGACTTTATGAGTTCATATTCTAATATATATTCCTTTTCAGATCTTAGGAGAATCAGTGAGCAGAACAATTTATTCCTAAGCAATCGACATTATTCATAAAAGTCACAAAAACAATGATTTCTAACGCTCATCCAAGGAGAGAGACGGAACTTCCGTTTTCGGGGTTTAAGATTTACTACCCAATTACTGTAATCAACTCTAAATAAAGGGAACAACAACGAGTCATACTTACCGTGATAAGAAAGAGTGCAATATAATTCTAGAAAATTTTAAAATTTCAAAATTGAGACTTAAATTTTTAATTTTTAATAAAAATAGTCCCCTATTAAATTTTCTATTCATGTACATGTTGTGATTAATATTTTTGTTGTTGTATGTGATACGTATTAATTTTACTATTTACTACATTAAAAATATCAAACATTCTAAAAATTAATAATGATATAAATACAATATGTGATAGTTAAGTGACAAAAATTATATAAAAAATTAGTGAAATGTTTATTTTAATAATGATTTATAACTAATAGATGTATTAATTTTATTTTAATTTTTCTATTCAAAAATTTATTTACTACTAAAAATAAAAAAAAATTAAAAGTTTTTATAAGCATCGTAACAATATAATATTTAATGATAAAAAAATAATTAGTCTTAATTGATTGTATTGTATTTCTTTCAAGTTTTTAATATACAAACATTTCGATAAGTAAAAGACTTTTTCTATGACAACTAATACACATATTAATTTTGAAATTATGTAAAAATACTTTTTAAATTTTTAGCATTTTATTAGTTATGTATTTATTATCTGTACGTATACATATATACAAATAATATTTAAAAAATATATTTATTTTTATCCGATTATATTATTCATATGCAGATAATATTATACACATAGATTATACGAATCTTAAAAGTATGGATCCATTTATTTAATCATAATTAATCACTATTTCAAAATTTTATATAAAAGTAACTCTTATTATAAAATACGTATTACGATGAAAGCAAGTGTTTTTCTACTAAAAGTTAACACGTGTTAAAAAATTAAAGTATGATATAAAAATATTTTTAATTATTTTATACATATTTTGTATAAATAGATCATGCTTTTATAACTACTCTTCCCATGTATGTATCGTAAAAAAGTGATGTATGTATTGTAAAAAGGTGAATTTAGTTTTAAAGTATGCAAAATATTAAAGTCTTATCATAATAATTAAGTTATTATATACAAGTTATAAAAAAAATTGACATCTACTTAAAAGGAAGTAAAATTAATTTAAAAAACTTTTGTAAGTATTTAAATATTTTACAATCTCTACATTTTTATAGTATAAGATTTGTGTCAAACATTTAAATAAAATTTGTAAATTTCTAATGCAAAACTTTTAAGATTTTCGCATATTTTTTAAATATATACGTAGTATTATTAATTATAACTTTTTTTGTGACTCTTAAATTTCCTTTTTGTTATCTATAAATATTATCTAAATTCTTACAATTGAAAAAAAAAACAACTTTATTACTCCGTTATCACCTGGGTATTGGTGATTTTCTAAAGATAAAAAGATGTTATATTTCGTTATATCTTAGTTTTAAAATATTTTAAAAAAAGACGATTTATATTTATATTTATTTATTTATATATTTATTGAAATTTTATTTACATAATAATTTAGCGTGTCAGTTTTACTTATTTACTTTTTTAACCTGCATTACTCTTTTTTAGTCACATCTGCATATGAGTATACCAGAAATAGCCTCTCTACTATATAGTGGTAAGGCTGTGTATTATTAGACCTTCTCAAATCCCGCTTTATTGCGAAATTTTGAACTGCACGTGATAACGATGATGATGATATTCTTGTAAAAATCATTAATGTCAATTCCAAGGTTCAATTGATTTCAATGTAGGTTTTAGTTTTTCTATTCTGTTTTTAATTTTTATTTTTATAAAATTTTAAAGAAAAATAATTTTTATCAGTAAAAATAAATGTTTTATTAAAATAAATAATTTTTATTTGAAAATTTTATATTTTGGATACATTTTAAATTCTATTGATTAACAATTATTTTTACCCCCCTTTGTACCTTTCACGATTTTATAAATTTTGATGACCAAACAGTCATCTTCAACTTGTTAGTGCGGTCCATTTTTTGTTAATGAAAAAAAAAACACACACGTTTGATGTAAAATTGAATATGTATGGACTTCGACTCATCCCAGATTTTATCCACCTTAATTAGTTTCGTTAGATATTAACTTTACTTGCTTTCTCCCCTACTCCTATAAATATATATGAGTCAAAAGTTACTGTTCTTTTCTACCACACGTATTTCAGAAGATAATTATATCCTAATTAACAAATCGACCAATAAGCTGTGGTACACCCAAGAACTATTACGTATGAAGACGGCGATCAACTAAAATAACCATCAAATCAATCGTTTGCACCACAAGCCGAAACATCTCAATGACTATTCGTAATCAGTTATTCACAAACAAACTCAAGTGAAATACAGAAAGAAAGAAAAAAAAAAAAAAGCATAGCGATCTTATCTGTACTATATTATGATCAGAGCTGTAACGTAAAGGACAAGGAGTAGTGTATTATTAACTTACCAACTGGATGTGGAAAGATTAATATACGACTTTGAGATGGAATCCTTTCCTGTTGAATAATCGTGGTTATGATGACAAGTGACGACGAGCTGGTTTTGAATGCTGAATTATCGTCACCGACGTTTACGCATGGAAGGTAATACATCGAGTAAAAACTTTGTGTAGACTTTTACTGTAACGGTAAGTCAGTCACAAATTAAAAATTAAATTACATATTTAAAGTGGAAAATCGAGTTGGCATAATATTTACAAGTTTGAACCAAATTTATTTTTTAAAAAAAGAAAAGGAATAGATCGCCTCTTCTTATTAACTTATTCCAACTCTGCTTTATTAATTTTTATTTACATATATATTTTTATAGAACGTAAATAAATATATAGATAACAATTAGTTGCACGGTCTTAGCTTAGGAAGGTGATCGAGTACCCAAATGAAAACTTGCGAACCATTAAAGCTACCATTGACCGCATATTGATATAATTCCTAACTTTAGACGGAACAGTACCACATAATTCAACCAAAAAAACAAGTGGTCAGCTTTAAGTTCCTCCCACTTCATATGAGCCAAACTAGCCATTCAATAATAGAAATTAAAAAAAACAAAAGTAAAGGACTTTTTTTTATAATTGACAAAAATTAGGAATGATAACAAATTGATTCATAAATTTAAATTCAAATATTTTTAATAGACCGACTTATAAGTTAAGCCTAGATAAATAGTTTATATTTTAATTCAATTAAAAAACTATTATTTTAAATTTAAATTTAAATTTAAAAAAAATTATTTTTCAATTTTGATTAGAAAGAGGGAAAAGAAAAGAAAAAAGGGGGGGAGAGTTGTGGCTATAAATAGCCCGCTTATCCGTAACTCTCTCTAATCAATCTTCTTTGCCCTAACAAGAACTATTGCAAAACAAAACATGTTCTCTCTGTCATTATATTGTTAAACCAAAATTAGTACTACTGCGCTAAAAACCGCATCATACGCATACTCACAAAGCCAGCACACAAAGCACACTCTGAGAGACACAGATGCATTGCTATGGCCTAATGACCCCTGCAAGCGAGGCTTCTCGCTTCTGCCTCGCCTCTTCCCGCGCCAACGGCTCGTATAGGGCCACCTACGCTGTCCCCAGAGTCCGACCCATGTCTCGAATTCCAATTGGGTCGTTCAAGACCAAGGCTATGGTGAACGAAAGAATAGCTGCCGAAATGAGTTTTTACGAACTTCTGGGGATCTCTGAGACCGGAACGTTGCCGGAGATCAAGCAGGCTTACAAGCAGCTGGCCAGAAAGTACCATCCCGACGTGTCGCCGCCGGATCTCGTCGGGGAGTACACCGAGAGGTTTATTCGGGTCCAAGAGGCTTATGAGACGCTGTCGGATCCAAGTCTGAGGGCTGTCTATGATCGCGACATGGCTCGGGGTCTTCACCTTGCGTTTTCTGCCAGAAGACGCTATCAATATCAACAAGATGAGGTATAGGTGTTTTTTCTTGTGTTTAATTGTTTGTTTAATTCTGTGGTTCGGTATTCGTTTCTTTGGATTTCCTCTGCAAGTTGGGATTTTTATGGAAACATTGGGTTTTTGTAGTTGAACAATGTGTTTATGTGGGTTTCACCTAGATATCTTCATTTTTACATATGTAATTGACGCAGATTTGGGGAAAAAAAATTCGGTATTAGCTTTGTTTTTCAAGTTCTGTGTACCATGGGTCGTCCATATTGCTTCCAGCTTCGGGACTAAGCTCTATGATTCCTTTTGGTTTTGTATATTTACATGTGTGAACCAAAGGGGCTCAAGGTTTCTTCTTTCTTGACCATCAGCTATTGAAAAGCTTAAAGTTGAGATCTTTAATCCCCAAATCCATATTAATCCTTTTATTTGACGTCCTGTCAACACCTATTGATTGAATTCGCCGTTCTTAGTCCCTGATTGAGAAGCAACTTTTGTATTCTGCCAAGTAATTGTAATAGAAACCGATCTTACCTGCCAGATTTGCATTGATCAACTGGAATTTGTCTTTAGCTATCTGTAATCTCCCTTAGACAGCCATTAACGCGTTGGTTTTTGCTGGTTGAAACAGGACCTGGATGAGAGAACTGAGTGGAAGAATCGCTGGCAGGATCAGCTATCAGAGCTGAAGAGAAGAAGCATGAACAAAGATGCAAATGGAAACATGTCATGGGGTGCTCGAATGCGCAGGCAAAGAGAAGAATTATCAAAACAACTTTGAGTCTTTTCCGTTTTATCCTTTTTAGTCAGTATGTAGATGCCATCACACATGTGGCTGGTCCTGCTAGATGTGATGAAGATATTGGCTGGTTAGCAAGTGTAAATTGATATAAGCATCTATTCATGCTAGCCATACGATAATCTGGAACCAGGAGGGAAGTGTACAGATGTTACCGTGGCTATGTTGCTCACAATATATAAGCATCTTATCTTGTACATATAATCTAGCGCGCACTGCTTTTTAAGCAATAACAAGCTTTTACTTTGTTAATTACTCTATATCTGCTCTCTTCCCTTGTATCTTCTGATTGCCGCTTGACTTTTGAGAAGTTCGTTATGGACTTTTTGTAATTTAGACGGTATCTACTGATCATTATGGATAGTTAACAAGAGGATTGGCTCTGAAAATGAGGGAAACCATCCTGTGTGGTGCGATTCTCTGAAAAGTATATATAGTTTTTATCTTAATCTCCCTGCAGGTTGATGCTGGAAATCGTATCCTTTTTGCTGTATAGTGTCTTATGTTTATATCGAGTTTTACAGGCAGATTTTATGTGGAGATTTCTGTTCAGCATCTCCACTATGTTCAGTACACCGTCCTGAGCTAAGCTACTGAGAATTCTGGAGTTGACATATAAGATATAGAACAGCAGCAACACTTAATAAATAGTGAATAGCTGAAGTTTGTAAATTTATGGAAGTCAAGGCCATAAAAGGTGAAGTATCCTTGCTACTAAAAAGACAATAATGGAGGCAACTTGTACAGGTGGGTATGGAATTGAGTCGGATATGGTCGAGGCGTCTGCCAAAATTAAGTGACTCGGGAAGATAAGAACAAACCGCGATGTGGTTGTGGTCCATTTGGTTGATCTGACGGTCAAGATCTTAACCTTTTTTGTGGTGACTACTGTACTGAAGGTCCCAAGTCCCAAGTCCGTAACTGAAACCCCACCGTACCCAATGGATCTAGTAAATCGCCATCGAATATGAGAAGGTCTTTGAAATATCGCTTCTATCCCCATGTATGCTTCTTGCTGTCTTGCACAGAATGTCTTCAGGCTCCCAACCTGTCCAAAACTAGTTCTCTGTTTCATATTCTCCATATTACCTTTTTTATGTTCATGTACATTAATGAATAAGTTATGAGTTTGATTCAAATCATATTAAATACATTATTTAGTGTATTGATAGCTTAAAATTAAAAAATTATAATTTAATTTTTAATTCACCATCTTTGAAGTCAATTTTAAAGAAATTGTACCAATTAAATGGGTCTTTAAGTATGACATTATATTGATGTTTAAGATACTTGCAAGAATGAATCTTACAATCAAATGAAAACTGTTGGAATTATCATCCGGCTAACTACATAGAATAATAAATAATTCCGAGTCTCTGTAAAACAAGATTCTTTCTGAGTTTTGTAATTTAACCGCACTTATGGCCTCCTTAGAATCACAATTTTGAGTTCATTCTTTCCGAGTACAGTTAGATGCATACATCCATGTTTTAAAAGTAAGATTTAACCAATAATCGTTAAGAATTTAAAGTTTAATTTAAAAAATTAATAAATAAAAAATAATTTATTTATACAAACTTATTAATTTATAAAAATTGACCGATTAATTTATATATTACTCAATTTTTAACCAAAAAAATTATTAAAAAATTAGCAATTCAAAATATTTAAAATTGAAGTAGCGGAAACAATTGAATATTAGAATATTTAGATTTGGGTGGTGACCCGTTTCCAATTGTCTTCCCACTTTGAAAAGTGCTTTTGTCTTATTGAAATCATCTTAGGGTGCAACGTGATGTCCTTTTCAATTTGGTTCCAACTTGAATTGTTCATCTCCCCGTCGATTTATTAACTTGCTCCACTTGTTCAAATAAAAATAGATGACAAAGCAAGAGATAATTTGGGCTTTAGCTCGCGATATAATGTCTTATTCCAAATGTCAAGAAGCGAAAGAGTAAACAGAACAAGCGTATAACGTATTTCCTGTAACCTATAAATTCATGACCCACTTCAAAACTCTATATCAGCCGATTCACTCCCTCCTTACATCTACCTTTTACTGATAATATCCTTTTAACATAAAATTCAAAATATTAGTTCTAAACCAGTATTGGAGTCTAATCAAGATACATCATTTTATGTTACCAACTAAATTTCACATTTTTAAAAATAATTTCAAAGAGCATATTTATTTATAATTATTTTTTGAATTATATATCAACTAATCTTTATACTTAAAATTACGTCTTCCAAAAGAAGATAAAGCTTGAAGTACTGACTGTCACTTAAAAATAAAGACGGACTTGCGTAGTTCAATTTTCGCTATAAAAAAAAAAAATCTCCATTGCCATTGTTAAAGGAAAAAAAAAAACTTATGGATCAAAGTGGTCGGGATAGAGATGGAGACCGAGACGGAGACGGATATGGGCGACTTTTGGGAACAGTAAGAGGTATGCAGATGGGGACCAAAACTATTGGCTTTACTTTTTCACAATGGCCTTTTGCGTCACTTCAGTGTCTTTTAGCATCAAGCGTCGGTCCACCATCTTATAGTAGTGAATGCTCTTACCTGAATGCTGCCCGGACAGCACTAGACTGGACAGTAAATGGCGGTCAAATCCAGTCGCAGTGCCTCTTGCCCTGCGACCGACCTTGTATTTATTGGTATTGCCTTGAAGAAACTTCTTGGTGAACAGTAGTAAACAAGGACAGAATGTAAAGATGAAGAGAAGAAATAACAGTAACGTTTATAATTAATTAACATAAGTTGCATGCTAACCTACTAATCATATTTCTTCTATCCTACATTAATGGTGAACAACAGTTCTATGTAGGTATGTTACAATCAAAATTGGAGGCAGGCTACATCTTTTTCTCTTCAATTCTCAATTAGGTCCTAAGGAGGATCCATCATGTCAGATTGAGCGACCATGCCTGTTCTGCAGCCAACCATTCAATATGGAACAACATATGGCAACTCATAGACATCATCTGACTCTATCCTCAGAGCTTCTGACCACGCCTGGGCCACCACTCCAACACCAGAATCCGCTTTTGGTTTCTCTGATCGGGTACTGTTACTCTGCAGTAGCCATTCATGATCATCAAATTCAGGCCATTGTTCCATTGTTGGCACAGTAAGCACCTCATGTAGAAACTTGGAATCTGGATGAGGTTGCTTCTTAGAAAATTTAAAGATTTGATCAATTTGGTTGTTTGCAAGTAAAGGTTTGGTTGCAGTGGATAACGGCTTTGATGTCAAGGAGACTGATGAAGCTTGGCCTTCTAACTTATCATTTGTCTTCTCTTCTTCGACATTCATCTTTGGATTGCTGGCCAACCCTTGCCCACCAGATATAGGTGGCACGGGGTTTTGGAAGTTTTGCAATATTTTTCCATTCTCTGTCAATGGATGGAAAGAAGATAAAGGTGTTGGCAACTTGGTGGGCTTTATATCATTAGCTGCAACAAAAAGCCGAAAGCCAGCAGAACTTGCCAATGGACAAGAAGCCTAGACGTTGCCAGGTAAAATGTGTGCATTGTGCACAAATAATTGCAGAACAAGTACCAATCAACTACCATAACAAGCTTGAGGAACTGTGTGACATAACATTAAAACAAACTGTTCGAAAAGTTATTCCATCGAAGAGGTCCCTCGTCTAAATATAGAAGGGGAAGAAAATGCTGAGACATGAATGTTTTGACTCACCACAAAGAAAACCATTGGTGTCCAGTTCCTTTCGTTTTCTGAGATTCTCCTGAAATATAGCACTCTTGGTGCTTTCTTTGGCAAGAGATGAGGTTTTTACATGATGGATACCTAAAAGTTCCACTTTGTTGCTTCTTCTCAATTTATCTTGTACACTGTTCTTATACTGTCGTTTCTCATTCCTATTCTCCTCTCTATCTTTAACTCTGTCTTTCTCCTTCCCTTTGCATTTTTTCTTTATATCTTTGTCCCTGTACTTATGTGCATGTTTATCATCATTTGCATTTTGCTTGACCGTACCTCTAATTTCTATCAACTTCCCATCATCATTTTCTAGGGGTTTGGACATTCCATCTGTTTTTGTCTGAACCACTCCAGAAAGGCTCTGAAATGTATGGAAGCCACTTCCAATTATTTTCACCTCATCCTTCCTTCCAAGCCCATCAGACTTTCTAGTATTCTTTCCTTCAATGCCTTCAGCCCAAGTGCCAGTAGTGCTTGAAACCAATTTGACTTCTTTACCGGTCAATTTCTCAATCAACTGGTTGGCAGCTCCGACGTCTTCAACTTTGATCCTCCTTCTGGACTCCTGTACAAATTTAGAATTGCTTGGAGGAGCAGCCAGATGCGGCTTGATTCCCTCCCAGTTACCCAAATACTGGGCAGAAATTTTCTTCTGAGCAGAGACACGCTCTCCATCAGCATTTCTAGTGAAAACTTCACGACTGCTAACCTCAGATTTGTTCAAAAGGTTTCTATCATTTGCTGTTTTATCCACATTGCCACGCTGAAAAAGTCTCTTCTCATCCGAAACACCTCTGTCCTCATCGTTACATTTATCCTTCTTCTTATCCCTGTGCTTTTCCTTTTTTCCTTTCTTATGCCTATGCTTTCGATCACTCCTATCTTTCTTTCTCTTCTCCTTGCTTTCACTATTCTCTTTGTATTTCTTCTCCTTATTTTTATTCACTACATTCTTTTCCTGAAAATTATGCAAGAATGATTCAACTCAATAGAATACAGATATGCAACCAAATATTCAAAAGATGTGTAAGAGCTGAGTATATACGTGTGTGTTTGTGAGAGAGAGAGAGCAAAAGACCAGAACTCCAAAGCACATGCCTCACTTTCTGCATTCTGTCCTTTATTAAATGAAGAATAGCACACAAAACCACTCTGAACACATACATGCATATAGGGGGAGAGAGAGAGAAAATGATCACATCTTTCGGGGACCAAATCTTCTGTGCCACTTACCTAAGACCAACCTAGATTTCAACCCCATCTTTCGCAACTAATGAACCACCAGATGGTGAGTTAGATGTGTACCAGCTACAAAGTGCAGAAGCAATTAAAGTTTGCATCGTGTACAGAAAAGCAACTAAATAGCAAAATCAATAAACCTTAAAAAGCTCCCTACGATCATGCAAACACATTCATGTTCTTTAATTTTGATATGTAGAAATAATCAAAATTGTGAAGTTCAAATAATATGTAAATTTTCTTCACACCCTAACTTTAGGATGAATCAACAACATCCAGAAGAAACAGAGAATCCATAACCATGTTAGCGCCACAAAAATTCCAGTACAGAATTGATGTGGCCACTAGATAAAGCATCATGGTTGAATGTAGAGCAGCCCAAGAACGCTGTTCTTAAATGTGAAATATTACGAAGTTCACTTTTACAGGGATGCATATTAAAGTAAACATCATTGATGATACACCAGTAAGTACCAAATGTCTACAGAAAGTGGGCTGCTGAAAAAGTATTCTAACCACTACATGTAAAATAGATGATGATGGGAAAATGGAGACATAAAAAGATGCTAATTTTTGACATCGAAAGGAAAAGAAAGGGTAGAAAACATTGAACTCCTCTATAATATAAGAAACTTTTTTTAAAAATTAATCTTTAAAATTCTCAAAAAATTCCTTGTAATTTTCAATTTTTAGAAAAAAAACTTTTTTTTAAAATTGAGTTAAAAAGTGACAATAAAACATATGCTATATAAATATCACACATAGACCAATCATCCGATGCTTATATGACATTTCTGACCTAGCTTTTAGACTGAAATCGAACTAACTAAATCTGACCAAAATTAATAATTTATTATAATTATTTAATTTACGTAAAACTTGATTAGTTCAAGTTGGATTTAAGAGTTAAGTTTGGTTACCATATCAGTGACATTTGATTAGTCCATGTATGATATTCATATAGCATGTTTCGTCCTTAATTTTTAACCGGTCCAAAAAAAGAAAATTTTACAATTATAGAGATTTTTTCAAGAATCTTAAAGCACTGAAGAAGTCTATGGCTTTTATCTAAAAAGAAAATACAATCATTTTCCGTTTTAGATGATCTAGATTATGCAACCGGATTCATGTATCAGATGATTTCTCACTTTTTCTTACATGCATGTGCTTCTGTTTGGTTAAAGTAGCAAAGCTTTTCCAAGGTAAATACCAATAGAAAAGGAAATCAACGAACTACAACTCTATACTATTAGTAGTACCTTGCATGTACAACTAGGTAATATCTATTCTTCATCTTAAGATTGTTTCGCTCAAGTTTTAGGAACAATTTCTAGCACAAGGTTTGGGAAAATGTCAGGCATAACCAAAGTCAAGAAAGATGCTTTCTATATTTGGCCAATGGCTTCTAGATCTTAGTTTCCAAAGGTTGATAACGCAATATAAATTCCAAAAAATTAAGCTAACTATGTCAAACCACTAACAAGGATTGAACTAATGACAAAAAGTAAAGCAATGAAGCAATATTTTCCAAAACTGGAATAGAAGAACTTGGAAAAGGAGTCATGACTACTTTTAGAAAAGAAAAAAAAGCCAGAAGTAATTTTCTAGGAACCTTGTTGGGTTAAAAAATCACCATGCGTCGTTCCCTGCTGGGTTCAAAATTCACCATGCATCATTCTCATTCATTCTCAAGTGACCGAAGGATTGGAGGAAAGGCTTTCGACGAATCAAAACTCTATCAAGTTGGGGAAACTCAGGATTGGCAAGTCATTGATTTTGTAAAACATAGAAAACTATGACTATCTTGTTCAAATAATACAAGCATATCTCAATCATATAACTTGAAACTCCTTCACATTGGGTCTGGATTTCCGCATTTTGTAAAACCTTAACATACTTTTTCATAACATTGCGTTGTTCTACGATACAATGGAAAATAAAGAAAAGCCAAAAGCTTATATAGAGAAACTAGGCGCTTTTCGCATAATTTTCCAATTTTCTACACTTTTATCAAGCTTCTTGATACACTGAATTAAAATATCATAATCTCAGCAGAAAAATTCAGACTAATGACCTGAAGAACATAGAATGAGATATCAATCAAATAGCAAGATGTACCAAATCACTGACCATCAAAGACACAAAATGTCTATTACGCCATTTCATTCCATAATCATTTCTAAGGAAAACAAAAGGCCAATTCAATCCTTTCCTGGATTAGTACAGTGCTTCAATCAACAAGATATAACTACTTCTTATCCTTGAATGAATCTATCTCATAAGGAGTTCAATTAAGACTTCACAAGATATTTAAAATCCTAAAGGACCAAAGATAAAATGAAATTAACGTAATCCATCATACATAAAGGATATTGGGCCCAACGAATGTCATATAAATTATGTAATGCAACCAAATTCAGGAAAGCGTACCTTTTTCAGTACGATCACTTCATTAGTCCTCGCCTTCTTTTCATATCTTGGAGGTGGAAATGAAAAGCAGCCAGACATTGTAAAGGAGCTTGGAATGTAGGTTACAACATAGAGTATGAACACTTTCTATGACAAAAAATAACTGCATTGCTTTCCAGTAGCACCATTCCAACAAGGGAACGGACCAGAAACCATGATCCTGTTCCTGCACCATATCCCTGCATTCATTTCCAGCTTCGATACTCTTTAGTGAGCTTCCTGATTGTGCCCACTATCAACAATTCCAAATCCACTATTCTTGAGTCCAACTTTTAGTGTTACAGGGAAGAGTACATGTCACAAGAAGGGAAGTTGGATCCCAAAGCTTACGCAAAATTTCACTCTGAACAAAACTCTATCATATAGAAGAAGGAAGAGAATTGTGAAAAAGTTTATGTATCTCTATCTCTTTTAATCATTGTACATTGTTTTATATACATGCACAACTTAACCCAGAAAGTAAAACTGCACTAGCTAATCTTGATAACTAACTAACTGAAAACATTGAAAACCGTTTATAAATAATCTTCATCCCCCCCTCAAGTTGGAGCGTGTAAGAAATCGAACAAACCCAACTTGGCGATAAAAGCGTGAAAAGCAGGAGTAGGAAGAGACTTGGTGAAGATATCAGCAATCTGGGTAGAAGACGAAGTGTGAGATAACGAAAGAAATCCCTTTCGTAGCTGGTCACGAACGATGTGACAATCAATATCCAGATGCTTGGTCCGCTCGTGAAACACTGGGTTAGCAGCAATGTGGAGAGCAGCCCGATTGTCGCACTTTAGAGAAACAGGAAGAGTGACGGGAATCTGAAAATCACGCAAGATATAAGAGATCTATAAAAGCTCACAAATAACGGAACTCATGCTGCGATACTCGGCTTCTGCAGACGATTTGGATACCGTGGATTGCTTCTTCGATTTCCAAGAAATCAAGGAGGAACCCAGAAACACACAAAATTCCGAAACAGAACGACGAGTATCTGGGTAAGCTGCCCAATCAGCATCGCAATATGCTGTGAGGTGAAAGGACGAACCAATAGGATAAAATAACCCTAAAGAAGGACAACCCTTCAAATAGCGTAAAACATGTTGTGCCGACTTCCAGTGGGTGACCGTCGGAGCATGAACAAATTGACTGAGCTGATGTACAGCAAAAGTGATGTCCGGCCGAGTGTAACGCAAGTATAATAATTTCTTGACCAACTGTCAGTAAGGCTGAGGATCCTCAAGAAGCAAGTCATCTGTAGCGGTCAAAACCAAGCCCTTTTGTAGACGAGTAGTGGCAGGCTTACTGCCCATCAAACCGGCAGCAGCAACCAGATCCAACACATACTTCCTCTGGTTGATGTAAAGGCCACGGGAAGACCAAGCAATCTCAAGGCCCAAAAAATACTTATCATACCGAAGATCTTTAATAGTAAAAACAACATCTAAAAACTCCTTCACTTTTTGAATTTCCTCAGCTGAATCACCAGTGAGCAACATATCATCGACGTAAACCAAGAGAAGCAAAAAACAGGAAGAGGTCTTCAAGGTAAATAAGCAATTATCATTCGGGGACTGTTGAAAACCATGGGATTGTAACTGAGAAGTGCGTTCAACATTCCACTGCCAAGAAGCCTGCTTCAGACCATATAACGAGCGCTTCAATTTACAGACATCATTGGGGCCAGCTTGCGTATAACCTTCAGGAGGAATCATATAGACCTCCTCTTCCAGGAACTCATGAAGGAAGGCGTTATTGATGTCAAGCTGGTGTAAAGGCTACTGCTTAGCAGCCACAAGAGCAAATAATATTCTCACCGTAACAACCTTGGCTACCAGTGAGAAGCTGTCATCATAGTCAACTCCCGCAATCTGAGTATATCCCTTTGCCACCAAACGAGCCTTAAATCTATCAACCTCCCCATTCGGTTTCAACTTCACCTCGTAGACCAACTTAGAGCCAATTGCCTTCTTCCCTTCAGGTAACTGTGTAAGCTCCCATGTGCCATTTGCTTCAAGGGCAGCTAACTCAGAACTCATAGCCGCAATCTAGTTAGGATCTTTACTTGCATGGAAATAAGATGTGGGCTCATGAACGGCAGAAACATTGGCAAGAAATTCAACATAAGATGCGCTAAAATCAGGGCTCACAATAAACGGAAAAGTATTAGGAGTGTAAGGAGAAGAAGACGGTATACTGGAAGACGTCAAATAGGAGGGCCCGCTGTGTATATAGGAGACAAAATCACTGAGCCAAGATGGTTGTTGCCTAGCTCGACCACTCCGCCTAAGTGGTAGCACAAGGTCTGAAAGAAGAGGTTCATCAAGGTTAGATTGGGTTGAAGCGCCAGCATCAATCACCCGTAAAGACGAGCCATCAGACTCGAGGGTAGATGAGCCACCAGTAGATGCAACAGAATCGCCAGAAGAAGATGGTAGAAAACAATCATCTTGCACAGGTGAAGGAAAAACAACAGAATGTATAGGAGCATCAATGTCGATATAATGTTTGAAAGGAAAAATATCCTCATGAAAACAGACATCTCTAGAGACAAAACAACTCTTCGTGTCCAAATCAAATAACTTATATCCTTTCTGGCCTGGAGAATGCCCTAGAAAAACACTGCGAAAAGCTCTAGAATCCAACTTGTCTTTATGAGGTCTAGTATTCGTGGCGAAACATAGACATCCAAAACACCTGAAGTTATTATAATTAGGCGGCTTCCCGGAAAGTAATTCATATGGAGATACCCAACCAAGGACCTTACTCGGCAATCGATTAATAAGGTAAATAGCATGCAGAACTCTGTCCCCAAAACTTCTTCGGGAGGCCTAATTGAAATAATAAAGCCCGTGCCACCTGAAGTATATGTCGATGCTTCCGCTCCACAACACCATTTTGTTGTGGAGTATAGACACAAGTTTTATGATGAATAATGCCCTTACGTTGGAAAACTGCTTGAGAACTATGACCCAAAAATTCATAACCATTATCCGTCCGGACATCCTTCACAATCCCTTTGTACTGTCTTTCAACAAATATAAGAAATTGCTCCAGAACATGGCTAGTTTGTGCTTTATGTTTCATTAAAAAAATCC
>JANSVA010000001.1:21349602-21359713 GCA_025504915.1 Erythroxylum reticulatum
TTATTATTATTATTATTAATTGTTGTTATTATTATTATTATTTATTATAAATTTTGTACTTATTATTATCAATATTATAGCTATTATTATTATTATTATACAAAATTAATTTTCTTATTATTATTTTTATTATCATTATTATACATAGTTAATTTTCTTATTATTATTGTGATTATTAAATTCCTTATTATTTTTAATTTTCTTCCCCTTCTTCTTCTTCTATTATTATTATTATATGAAATTAATTTCTTATTGTTATTGTTATTATTATTATTATTATTTGTTAACTTTTTTACTAATACAAATCATTCATTTTAAAAATAATCAATGAATTATATATTTTCAATAATATTATACTGTAGGAATATTTTAGTCATTGACACTATTTTTTATGTTATGTTAACTGCAACTAAACACATTTCTATCCTCGAAACGAACACAATTTTATCTATTTTGTTCATCACAACCAAACACCTCCCTATCTCCAATTTTTGTCCTGTTCTATCTCCAAATTTTTGTTTCGTTCCGTCTTAGCATATGAATCACAGTAACCATACACAACGTTAGTAAACAATAGCCGGCTTACTCAAGTAACTGAAAGCTATACAGTGTTTGCAGAACCTCTATTTTTCCATCACACTCCTAATCGGATATGCATCCATAAAAACCTTTTAAATGATGATCACCTTTCATGTTCTTCAACTCCCTACTCAAGCACTCTTAACTTGATTCAATTATTGCAAATGCTCGGATATGCATCCATGGCAACTCTTAAATGATGATCACCTTTCATGTTCTTCAACTCCCTACTCAAGTACTTTTAACTTGATTCAATTATTGCAAATGTTGTTGGTATGACTGTGCAAGGTTCTAAGACTTTCTAATGTTTTCAAATGCTGAAATATATTAAAGCTGAATGCATTAAGGTTGCTAAGCTTAATACAAATCCTTTGAAATTCAGTAATGAATAGGCCCTTAAGAAGCTATCTTTGACCCAAAAGCTTTTAGCCAAGGATCCTACTAGTTCCTCACTCTTGTAGGCAGAGAAATCTAAATTGTGTAGTTACTTATAGATCATTAAGGAATATCGAGAGCAACTGAAACAAAAGTCTAGAATACAACAGGTGCAAGAAGGTGAGAGAAATTCTAAATACTTTTTCAATATAACTCAAGGTAGGAGAAATAGAAACATAATATGTTGTCTTGATAATGTGAATGGTATGAAGATAAATGATCAAGAGGAATTCAAACGACTTGCAATAAGTCACTTTCAAGCAATAAATGGGGTATCTACTCACACTACAAGCCCTCCTAGCAATCTAATCAGTCGAATGATTGGGCTTATCAAATAGAACACTACTCAGGGAAGTCACAAGTGAAGAAATAAAAGAGTTTCTATTTTTATTTCATCTAGATAAGTCTCCTAGGCTGGATGGATTTAACGCTAGGTTCTTTCAAGAGAAATGGAATCTGTTATAAGTATCAATTGTTATCTTCAGTAGTGGTAGGTTACTCACTGAAATCAACAAGACATTTCTCGGTTTGGTACCCAAGGTCCCTAACCTAAAGAAGTTAAATGACTACATATTATTATCATACTTCAATGTGCTATATAAGATCATTTATAAGATCCTTGCCAATAGATTGAGAAATACTCTGCCTAGTATTATTAATCATAGCCAAGGTGCATACGTTCTACGGAGAATTATGGGTGACAATATAATATTGGCTCAAGAATTATTCAGACTATTCACAAAGAACATGTCCGAAGTTGTGCTCTCAAAATATATTTCACTAAGGCATATGACACGGTTAACTGGGGTTTCATTATCAAAGCCCTCCATGCTTTTGGCTATCCTAGTAAGTTCATTAGCTGGATCTATTCTTGCATATCAATAATTTCTTATTCAGTGTTTATAAATGGAGATCCTATGTATCTTTATTATGCAGCTAAGGGAAGTAGGCAGAAAGATCCTCTTTCTCCCTACCTATTCATTATTGCTATGGAAGTTCTTCAAAGATTGACACAGATATAACTTGATGAAAGCTCAAATTTCAGATATCATTATCATTGTCGTAAGCTCAATATCATTCAACTTTGTTTTGCAGATGATCTACTTATGTTATATGCTAATGACTCTGCTTCAATTGAGGTAATCTAACCTCTCTATAGAGATTCCAAGATGTATTCAGTCTAAGGTTTAACCCTCAAAAGAGTTCTGCTTACCTTTCCAAGCAAAGTCCAGTGAACTCCTCTGGGGTGATCATTGATGTAGGGCTTTCAATACAACAATTGCCTTTTAAATACTTGGGTGTTCCCATCTCCACAAGGAAGCTAATACAAACCTCTGTTGGATAAAGTTCATAAAAGAATCACTAACTAGAGCAATAGATTTTTGTCTTATAGAGGTAGGTTACAACTAGCTATTCCATTCTTAATAATGTACGCATTTATTGGCTGGCACAGTTAGCAATGCCTATAGGAGTATTGAAAAAGAGTGACAGAAGTATACAAGACTTCATATGACATGGACAAAATGTTAGTTGTAAAAAGACGTCCAAGGTCAAATGAAGTGTCATTTGTTTACCCAAAGAATATGGTGGATTAGGTATCAACTCAGTTAGTAGAATGAGCAAGGTATTGTTAGCTAAAAAGCTATGGAGGATTTGCTACGATAAGGAGAGTCTCTGGATGAAATGGGCGTACACGTTTTGATGTTAAACAAGGAAGCATTTAGTTTATAGCTCAAAGAAGTACTCAATCATATACTCTTCAACAAAAATTATGTACCAAATCTTTGCATTCTCATATCAAGAATTACATTAGAGATGGAAAAGGCACAACATTTTGGTTTGATAGCTGCATTCTTTTAGACTGTTATGCAAGACTCAATATTTTTCAGCTCTAACATGGTTAATCCTTGAAAACACCAAAATGCACATATTTGTTTGCCACTCCAGATGGTTATGGAGGTAAGAAATTTCTGGTTTGATCTTCATTACTTCATCTTCTCTTTCATCTTCGCCCATTTTTTCTTATTAGGAATATTCGAAGGGTCTTCTTGTATGTTATTCACATAAATCTGCAAATTTATTGAGACGTATGATATGTTAAGCAATGTTATCATTAGCTATTAAAATATTATTCAATAAACATGTGTGAAAGTATGATACTTAAAGATATTATTCATTTTTCTTTAAAATATTTATGGAGCATTTTTTAAACCGAAAGATATCACTAACTATTCATAATAACCTTGAAAAGTAAAGAAAGCTCTATATAAAATACTATCTTTATTTATTTTTATCTACCAAAATCCTCTAGTGCAGTCAAATTTGAAGAAGATTTGTTTTCCTCTTGTTAAGTTTATTAACGCTTCTTTTTGGTGTAAGATGTATCCATCAAATATTGTATTATCATTTATTTTTTATAATTTACTATTATTATAACTTTACTTCTAATTATTTCTACATGATTTCTAACTAACTAGATCTAATTATCTTTATGATTTCTACTGTAAGAAGTTGTTTTCTAAATTCTTCTTAATCTTCTAAATTATATCTCATAGCAGTTTATTTTTTGTTTATATATCATTTATAAGTTTGCTTCTTATTATCCCAAATTGTAATGGATTATAGAGTGATTTTCTTTATCTTTTATTTTACTAATTCTAGCCCATCTTTGATTTTTTTATCTGCTAATACTTATTGTCTATAATATTAATTTATAAATAAAATTTTAATTATTAAATTATTTATTTTAATAAAATATAATATTTTTTATTGATATCTTTAAATAAATATTATATAAAATTAAAATAGTTTATTTATTTATAAAATAATTATTTTAATTTTAATTTAAACAATTACAAATTAAAAACCATATCCTGAAATCAAATTTGCTTTAATATACACAACCACAAAAACAACAATAATAATCCAGTAAAAATCTCGTTTATATTTAAAGTTTAGAAAAAATTCAGTAGTACGTCATCTTAACCTAAACTGATAGAGAAGTCATTTTCGATAGATCCACATTAAAGAAAAAATGCACATATATATATGTATATATATATATATATATTAAAATAATAAATTAAAAAAAGTTATTTAAGGTAAATAAGAGGGAAGCATATGTTTCATATGGTAATTTGAAACCGGTTACAGTATAACTGTTCACAGAGAGCACAGCCTCAAATGCCTATAAAATCCGAAGATATTTTCCATAAACCCTAGCCGAACGATAATAATCTCTCTCTCACTTATAACCTAATTCTGTTACTTTCTTCTGTTTCAAGGTATCTCCTCAATTCATAAGGCTTTTCTGATTAATTTTATCTCCATATGCATATCTGCTCCTAAGCTGTGGTTTGGCTGCGAAGAATGAAATGAATACTGGTGAATCTTGATAACCAGAGGGAAACTTAATGAAAAGTTTACTCCTTTTCACGTTAAGTCAGCTGGGTATTGGTTTTCTAGGTTTTCTAAGGGAATGTCGGCAACCGTGACTTTGTGAGTTTTGTTATTGACACGTTCGAAATGATTCGGGCTTTTATTGTCTTAGTTTTGGGTTTTTAATGGGATTTGTGCTTGTGAGAAATGATCTGCTTTGCAATGTCAACGGTCCACTTTAGTTGTTTTCTTTACTTTTGACCTTTGATTCATGTTTTATACTCCAAGCGAGTATATTGTTACTCGTTTTGAGTCTGGACCTCATTTGAGTGCTAGCTTACGATGTTACATATAGATGGATTTGAATGATCTAAATGTTGTTAATTAGTGGTTTTGATGTCTCTGTTTCACGACTTTGTAACCAGAACACAGCTGAAATGGCATTCTATAACAAACTTGGAAGCTTGGTGAGGCATAGCTTTTCACAGAATGGAAAACCTCCAATGTCATCTATGTTAAACTCAATCCGCTGCATGTCATCTTCAAAGCTTTTTATTGGAGGTCAATACTTAAATAAAACAATAAGGGCAACTTCTTGGCATACTCGATCTAAATGCAGTACCATTGACGTTATATTTTTTTAGGTCTTTCATTTGGAACAGATGATCAGTCTCTGAAGGATGCATTCTCTAGTTTTGGTGATGTTGTTGACGGTAATTCCAATACTCAAGTTATATTAACTATCAAGTATCACGATAGACATTTTGAGAATGCCAACTCGTGTAGTTCCTACATACAGAAAGCTAATCTCTATCCTATCCTTGTTTCTCATAACATCACTTGTGCAGTTGATTTGCGATTGTTACATGGAACATAGATCTTTTATGTGCTAGCTTTTGTGCAATTGATCCATGACCACTTTATCTTGGAAGATGTCCAAATGTCATCGTTCCAATTTTTGGGTCAACTCCCTTCATGAACTGATTCACAATGTGTTCTAAATTCTATTCAGTTTCTTTCATCTTGTTATAAACAAGCAAGCAGCAAAGGTATCAAGGACTTAAGTACTGCCTGCAATAAAAGAAGTCAATCTACGGAATTGATTGCTTCTCTGAGGCGAAAAGGATTTGCACATCTGTTTAGTGGCAAACTGTTTATAGTTTTATTCTTAGTTAACATATTAAATTGATCCTTGCTTCAATGCATTCTTTATCACCTTTTTCTGCTTTGATTTTGCCTTTTCACTATTTCTTTTCTATACTCAAATAGTTGGCATTCTGAGGTATTAAAGGATTCTCTTCTTGATGACATTTTGCTTGGTTTTTTACTGTTTTGAGTTTTGTACGCAGCAAGAGTTATCTTAGATAGAGATACTGGGAGGTCAAGGGGATTCGGATTTGTTAGCTTCACAAGCAGTGAATCTGCCAACTCTGCAATGTCAGCCATGGATGGCCAGGTAGGGTATCACTTAGTGACATTTCAAGAATGCTTTTGGACTAAATTGTTCTGAACATTGCAATGGTTATTTCAGGAGCTACATGGACGAAATATCCGAGTGAGTTATGCCAATGACAGACCTAGTGCACCACGATCTTTCAACAACTATGGTGGGAATCAAGGTTTTGAAGGAAATGAAGGGAGTTCTCGCTATTAATAAGTTGATTGCATCATGGGCTTGCTGCTGTAGTTAGTTGGTTCTTACTTTATTTGGATTGAAATGAAATGCGTGAGAGTTAATTTTCTGATTTTAATATAACATTTTTCAGTTGTTACTTGTTGCGTACATGGGTAAGTGCAGCTGTACGTTTGTTTTCTTCGTATGCCTATTATTAGCCTCGTTGTTTGCTGTAGGGAATTCTTGTAATTTCACCTTAGCACGTAAAATGGCAGTTTAGTGCATGCAGGAAATGGAAAATGGCTCGTGCAATGTGGCCTGCATTTTAATGTAGCTATAGCCTACCGGTTGAGGAAGGTCCAATTTTCTGAACATGTGGAAGCGGTGAAACAAATCTGGTTACTATTTTCTTATCTGCTAGTGCCACAATGTACGCTTTGCCCCGTGCAATGGCTCTGGCAATTTGTAAGAGAATGCTATACCCGGTAGCATTTTATGACTAAAAGGAGATTAACTTTTATCAGACGTCTTATAATCGTTACGTTTCAATTCTCTGGTCCGACTTGGTTAATATATCAGCCGCACTTAGACAAGAATTTCACCTTAGAATTCCTGATGCCATTGTAAAGGAAGAGGGTTTGATTGTGTTAGAGAAGCCACTTTTGTAGTTAGTAAGATATGATAAAATTTGGAAAGTCATTTAAACCGGTTTGGCATTAAGGGGGAAAGGCCCGGCTTTGGAAAGTTACTACAAAAGGCTAAGAAGAACTAACTTGTACTGGGAGAGTTGGTGCTGAAAATAAGCAGAGCCCGAGAAACGATGGATAGGAGGAGAATGAAGGAAAAGGGGAGACGGGAGAAAGCTATAAGACAGATTATGGAAAAGATGAAAGATGGTGATTCAGAGAGAAGAAGAGGGTGATGGTTAACAGCAAGAACAATGAAACAAGAGCACAGCTCAAACAAGTCAATAGGAATAACACGAAGCTAGACTGTTTATCAAAAGAGAGAAGTTTCATCTGTATTCGTATTTAAAGAACATAATTTTTTGGTGGCAAGTCTCTTACGCCAAACATGGAAGGTCTACCTTCAGCATATTTATGACGAAAAAAATTAGTGTGCTGATAATCTAGCAGTTATAGCTTTCTTTCTAAATCCGGGTCTGTATTTTCTACGGGAGCTTCGGATAAGAGTCTTCAAGTTACTGCCCAAAGATGCGCAAAGAGCGCTGTATTTTAGAGTTTTGAGTTAATTTTATTTGTTTTGCTTCCTTTGTAATTAAAAAAAATACATGATTAGGAAAGTTAGAAGTTAGGGGTTGTAGAAGTAGAACGAATAAAAAAAAGGGAAAAAGCTTAGGGAACGCAGGGGGAAGAGGAATAAACGAAAGATTGCTAACCTACACTAATGTGATAAGATAAAAAGAGGGAGAAAGGAAAAGTGAAAAGGTACGAATTAAATTCTTAAAGAATTTATTTTAGTCTCTATCATGTGTACATGTACATATGTATATATATGCGGTATTATAATAATCATATCTTAAAATTAAATTTAAACAGTTTTAAAAATATATCATACATTATTCTGTCATGTCAATAAAAATTTAGTTGCAGTCTCCGCATGTAGGATTTGGGAAGCCTAAAAATATGAAATGTTATTTTTAACTAATAAATAAATTGTTTTTTATAGACTCAAATAATAAATAAATATATATATATACACATATAGATATTAAAATAATAAAGCAATAATAATCAAAAATAAAAAAGATTAGTCATAAAAGAAAATGATAATAGATAAAAATAAATAACTACATGAAAATAAAATATAAAAATAAATATTACAATAAATACATTACAAGGTAAGGAATAAAAAGAATAAAATAAGTAAATAAATATAAAAACAACTAAATAAATAAAACAAATACACCTTTACAAGAAAATATTTAAGTTAAGTAAAGAAATGCTTAGACTGAATAATTAAAGGGGAAGAACTACATGTTAAAAAATTAAGCTAAATACAAGACATAATATTTGAAAGAAAATGCTTAAATGACCTATGAAAAGAAAATGACCTAGACCCTTTACCCATATTTTAATACATCAAAGTTTCTTATTGAGAGTTCGGTAAATTCCAGCAGAGTCATATCATTCTTGATCGTCTCTTCCCATTTCTTGATCACCTCCTCTCATTCTTATTAGGCCTTCATTTTTTCCTCTTATAACCTCTACATACAATCATCACGCATCTCCTAACTAGAGCATCAAGATGTATTCTCTTAATGTGTTTAAACCACTTAATCTTTGTCTCTCTTAATTTTTCATTAATATTAGTCATCTTTAATATATCTTTTACCATTATATTCTTGACTTTATCTCTTATAATAAAGTTGCATATCTAACAAAGCATCATCCTCTCCATCACTATTAATTTATTACTATGCATCTATTTGATGAACCAACATTCAACCCAATAAAGCATGGAGGATCTAATTGCTATATAATAAAATTATCTTTGAGCTTAAGTGGTATCTTCTTGTCACATAAAAATCTTGATGTACTTCTTTATTTAAGTCACGTTGATATGATACGGTCAATGATGTCTTCATTGATCTCTCCATTGCTTTGGATAATAAATCTTATACTTAAAACACTATTTTGTGGTATAACTTCTGAACTAATTTTTATCTCTACATTGGAAACCACAATTTGACTTAAAAAGTTGGCTCAAGTACTCAATTTTAGTCCTTCTCAATTTAAAATCCTTCGACTCTAACGTATTCCTTAAAAGTTTTAACTTAGATATTGATACTCTCTTTTGTCTTATTTACTAAAACAATGCCATCAACAAAAATCATACATTAAGGCACATCTTATTGGATATTCTTAGTGAGTACATCCATCCTTACTGTAAATAAAAAGGATTCAATAAGGAGCTTTAGTGTAGCCTAATATCAATAGAAAAATGTTATGTATCTTCTTATATGGTTCTTACTCTATTCCTTGCAGGTCCCTAATAACCCAAAAATAGGTCATAAAAACTGTCTTAACTTTTAAACACCTTCATATGATTCCTTAAATACCCTATCATAAGTCTTCTTTAAGTCAATAAAAACTGTGTATGGTACATTGTCCTTTCTTGTAATTTATGTGTGGTCCTTGTCGAATTAAAAATCATAAGTTGGATTAGTTATTTTCTAACTGGTGAATAGAAATTTGGATAAAGAGAAATTTCAATTAAAATTTTATGGTTAATAGAAATTTGGATTAATAAAAGTGTATAAATTTTGATAATTTGGAAAGAGATGACCAAAAAAATGTGAATTATTAAATCAATGTGAGTGAAAACAAAATATAATGTGATATTTTTTGTTAAATGTATTGATTTTTTGAAAAAATATCAATTTTATTTATATATAACTTTTAAAAAAATAATACAAATAACAAATTAAAGATAAGATATCAAAGTTATATAATATAATATAATATAAAAATATAGTTATCATGATTGACATCACTACAACTTAAATAAGTAAACTGTACAATTTGCTATTGAATTTTTATTTTTTGTAACACATGTCCATATATTGGTATTTGTCAAACAATAATACACATTACTCATGTTGATTTACAATAAACATCTTTACAAAATAGTATATATATATAATGAAACTCACATTCAATACAAATTTTTTTATGACATCAAACTTTTATTATTATAAAAATAAAGACATATAAAGTAAAAAAATATTAATGCAATATAAAAGATTCTTATTATAAAAATAAAATATTTAATTGTACTAAAAATAATAATAATTTTATGAAATAAAATTTTATTCTTATTTTAGAAATTTAATTAGTTTTCCTATTATACCAGGATTAGGTTTTCTTTTTTCTTTTACATTAAACAACCAAGAGAGAAAATAAATTAATAAATAGTAAGCAACTAATCCCAAAGCCAACAGGCTTTACCCCATACACCCAGGCCTAGGCCTCCTCAGAATTAATTAATAAAGAAGATGTTAGACATTTTTTTTGTCCTTAGGGACAATTAGTCTATGTCTCATAAAGTTGGACTAACATTAATTGCAATTTTGGTTTTTAA
>JANSVA010000001.1:21365320-21377526 GCA_025504915.1 Erythroxylum reticulatum
TATTCCGCATTACCTTCGTTTTTAATCCTTTCATGTAGATCCGGGGTACGTAATAAGGCTCCCACTACGTACTAACAGAAGAAACATCATATAGGATGAAAGAGGAAAGAAAACTTGGTAACGAGTGCCAAGTAAAACGATCTACATGTAATAGAGTTACCCTTGCCAAAGAATGAGCAGCTCTATTAGTATTTTGAGAAGTCCATAAGGAGGACAGATGTTGGAAGTGAGTCTTTAGCTCCTGACAATCAGCAAACATTAAACCAACTTCAGAGAAATTAGAAGAACTAGAATTAATCCCATCGATAACCTCTAAAAATCTTATTCTAACAGGACATTATCCAAATTAAGGCTTTTGATCCAGGCTAAAGCTTCTCTGATAGACATGGCTTCTGCTAGAGTGTCATTAGAATAAAAAGGAATATGCCCCGAAAAGCCTAAAATAAAGTTACCGTGATGGTCTCGAAGAATAGCCCTAAAACCTGACTTATTCCGTCTTTTATCAACTAAAGCGTCTACATTGCATTTGACCCAACCAATCGGAAGCTTTTTCCAACCTAGAGAACGACTTGGCCTCTTAGAAACAACCTGAACTTGCACAAAAGTACTTTTTGTTGCTTTCTAGTCTCGAAGATAGTCATCTGCAAATGAAACAATAATATTCAGCGCAGTATCTTGTTGTTTCTAGCAAAAGAGATTCCGATAAAACCACAAACTCCAGCAGATAATAAGGGCTCTATCTCTATGATCCAAATTATCTCCACATAACTAAGCAAGAATACAATCCTTAATAACAATGCTAATTAAACCAATACCTGAAGAAGTCCATGCATTTCTAGCATAAGGGCAGGTAAGCAAAACATGATCCATAGTCTACAAAGCACCACAACGTGAACAAGCAGGGTCTAAATCAACACCGTGTGTTAGGATGCGCTACTTGCAAAGAACAAAGTCACGCAAAATTCGCCAAGTAAACTCTTTTATCTTGGGGGGAAGATGAGCACCCCAAATGCCATTCCACGAGCCCACTACACCTTGACCTCAAATATCTAAAAAGAGAAAAGTAGCAACCCTATATCCAGACTTCACACTATAAATCACATCCTAGAGTGATGCCAATAAAGAGTATCTTTCGACCTAGATGGAGAAATGGGTATTTGGAAAACCTATGAAGCCTCTTGAGGAGCTAGAATACCATTAACTAGAGAATAATCCTAAGTCGAACTACTAGGATCAATCAGCTCATTAACTTTCATCTGAGACATATCATGTAAAGTATTCGAGAGCACATAGAAATTAGAATCATTGATCAGCCAAGGGTCTTTAAACACCAAGATAGATGCTCCATCACCCACCCGCCATCTAACACCCTTGTCTAAAAGACTTTTAGCTGAGTAGATACTTTTCCAAATGAGACTAGGGTTTCTTCCTTCCCTTGCACTTAGGAAATCAGAATTCGGAAAATACTTGACTTTAAAAACCTAGCTCTCTAAAGAATCGGGGTATGTTAGAAACCGCCAACCCTACTTTCATAACATCGCAAGATTAAAGCATTTCAAATCATGAAAGCCCATGCCGTCTAATTTCTTAGGAACACAAAGTCACTCCTGCTTAGCTCAATGAATTTTAGCACAGTCACCCGAAGAAGAACCCCACCAAAATGAATTCATCATCTTCTGTAAATCATCACAAATGCCCATAGGAAGTGAAAAACACTCATACAATAAGTAGGAAGGGCTTGAGCAATTGTTTTCAAAACAATTTCCTTGCCTAGTCTTGAGAGCAACTTGTTCTTCCAACTAGTGATTCTTTTACTTAAGCGATCTTTCAGGAAAGCAAAAACCTGCTTTTTATTTCTCCCAACCAGTGAAGGTAACCCAAGATAACGACCATGGGTAATTGGATTAGAAACCCCCAAAATATTAGTGATAGCCTGTCTAACATCTTGCTTCGTATTAGAGATGAACATGACGTCCGACTTCTGCAGATTGATTGCTTAACCCGAAGCTTCTTCATAGATAGAAAGATTATTCTTAAGATGATCACATTCATTGGGAGAAGCTCTAAAAAAGAAGAAGTTGTCATTTGAGGTGAGAGATAGTAGGGGCACCCTGACAGATACTAACACCATCAATATCTCCTCTTGACTTTGCTTTTCGCAAAAGAGCTGAAAGACCTTCAATGCATAGAATGAAAAGATATGGGGAAAAAGGATCCCCTTGTCTAAGGCTCCTTCTCGGACTAACAGGCCCCACACTATTGCCATTAAACGCCATAAAATAATTAACAGTAGTCATATATAGTTTAATCCATCCAACCCACTTAGCATCAAAGCCCAACTGAAGCATAATAAATTCCAAGCCAGTCAACCCTGTCATAAGCCTTACTAATATCGATTTAAAAAGCAACATCCCCACGTGAACCATGAACTTTATTTTTCATGTAGTGAATTAGCTCAAAAGCAACCATAATATTATTCGAGATTAATCGACCCGGAACAAAATCCGATTGCATAGGAGAGATAATTCTAGGCAAGATTATCTTAAGTTTATTAGCTAGGACCTTCGCAATAATTTTGTAAATCAGATTACACAAAGCAATAGGCCTCAAATCCTTCATACTACTCGCATTATCTTTTTTTGGAATAGGAATAATAGTAGTATTATTTAAGCCAACAGGAAACTCGCAACTATTGAGCCATGCGTAACTTTGAGCAAAAATATTACCACCAATAATATCCTAACACTTTTGAAAAAAAGTCGGATTCATGCCATCAGGACCAGGAGCTTTATCTAGATGCATATCAAAAATCGCTCTCTTAAATTCTTCCACTGTGAAAGGAGCAAGAAGCTGAGCATTATCTCAATCATTAACAACAGGGCTAATGCAGGAAAAATCTTCAAAAGTGCGGTTTCCAATAGGAGCAGCAAACAGATTCAAAAAATTCTCCAAAACAATGGCATTCATAGTATCACAATCCAAACACGAATTACTAGAGTCATCCTCCGAGATCGAAATATGATTAATCCACCTACGCTTCTAAGCTTGAGCATGGAAAAATTTAGAATTCACTTCTCTATAATTAAGCCAAAATATTTTTGATCATTGCTTCCAATAAATAATGTCTTGGGCCAACAAGTTGGAAAGCTTGGATTTAAGGGTCAACAGAAAAGGGTCAGTAGTGTTGTCTCGACGCAATAAACCCATCTGCTTCTTAACTTCATCAATCCTGCCTATGATCGAATTACCTAGCGATTTATTCCATGCAAGAATGGAGGTACTGCATGCTGCTATTTTCTCCATGACGCTAGTGCTGATACAACTGGTCCATGACGAGGAAACAACCTCCATAAATCCAGCTTCAATTAACTACTTATTCTCAAACTTAAACCTGCTAATCTTCTTGACAGGGAAACTGGTATCCGCGTAAAGCTTAATAGGATTATGATCAAAATAGGAGCTTATAAGATTGAACATCTTATGATAAGAGAAGTGACCAACCCAATCAGCCGAAGCAAAAGCTCTATCCAAGCATTCCATAACAGTTTATTCCAACATCGCCCACGCTCCCAAGTAAACCCGAAACCAGTGAGATGAATTTCAACTAAATTACAATCCGAAATGCATTCCTTAAACCCATCAAAGAAAACTCTTGGATACACATTACCACCAACCTTCTCATTAGCAGACATAAGATTGTTAAAGTCACCCATACAAACCCATGAAAGATGGGAAAGCCGAGAAAGAGATTTCAACAACGCCCAGCTAGAGCATTTTCTATTATGCTTTAGAAAACCATAAAACCCAGTAAATCGCCATTTAAAATTGTCAAAAAGAACAATCTCCACATCAATATGATTACTAGAATAACCCAAAACAGAAACATCTTTATTTGAATTCAAAAGGAGGGCAAGACATCCACTACGACCAATCCGGTCTACATAAAAACAACAATCAAACTTTAAACTAACACGAATATCCTCCATTCTACTAGAGGAAACAAGTGTCTCACTAAGAAAAAGAAAAGAAGGCCTATTCTGTCGAACAATATACTTCAACGCGTGACTGCACGAGGGTTGCCTAAGCCTCGGCAGTTCCAAGCAATGCAATTCATGATGCTCAACGGGCCTCTTGAAAGAGACCAGCTGTTGGATTTGTAGCATAAATTTCTCGACTGACCAAAGAGGAAGGAGCGCTACCACCATTCTTCCCATCAGTATGATCATGATTGGATGAAGAGAGTAGACATTTTTTCGTGTCATCAACATCCATGATAGAGATTTCCTTATCTATAAAAGGCCCACTAGTTGGGAAAAAGTTGAGCTGCTATAGATAGAATTCATAATTATTAACAACTTTCATTTTCGAGCTTCCTACCTTATCCCCTGTTTGAAATGCTTGATTCATGGAGCTAAATCTGCTATTTCCTTGAGTTGACAGATCCCGTTTCCATTGATTTGGGCGGCTTTGATTTTGAGATCGGATCTCTGACCGGATATCCTCCTTCCATCCCCTCTTGAGTTCCACCGGCGACAACTTCGTAAGCTTGGTGTAGTTGTGTTTGACTGTGCCTAAGGATACCACATAGATAACAGATAAGAGGAATCCTTTCATAGCTGAAAGAAACTTCAAAGTGATTGCCACCTTCCTTCCTAATCTTCTTGGTTCGCATTAGAGGTTCTGTGATATCCAACCGAACCTGAAAGCGCATGTAAAAGCAAATAAGGATTCTTAAACTCTAGATCATAAACACAAATTTTATAGTGAAATTTCGCCAACCTATTCAGATTTAAGTCTGAATCCAAATTCTAACACCCCAGATTTTCTAAATTTTGTAAGTACTAATACCTATATACCTTTTGGTTGTTCTTATTGCAAAGGAATAAAATAATCTTTGAGATGTTATTCTTGCAATCAAATTTATTAAGAATCATTATTTATCCGTAACTTTATTCTAAAGATTACAAATTAATAGTCTTAATAATAAGTATGACAATAGATCGGGTCAGCCCAACTTAAAAATTATTACTAGATTTAGAATTGAGTTGAATCTAACTTGGGCTCCCTTAGCTCGAACTTGAACCTGAGGTACAAATAAGCCCAAAATTATTCGAGCTCAAATTTAGTTATGTTTAAACGGATCAAAACTTAATCACAGAATTTAATTTTTTTAAATTTGATTTAATATAAGAAAGCAACGTTGTTTTAACAAAGTATAATTGGATTTTGGAATTGCAGTGTTTTTCTTGAAACTCAAAAGTTTTAAAAAACGATATCAGTCCAAAATTCAATTAATTTTATCTGAAATTCTTGATTCTGGTCCAACTCAATCATAAATATCAACCCTATTTATTATTAATAATAATCTGATTTCATTTGTTTTAAAAACATATAATTAACTAAAATAATCTCGTTTTAGTTTTTAAATTTTAAATATGTAAACAGTAACGATGTTTTTGTCAATTATATGAAAATGACATCCTTTTAACAATAGAAAGTTGGATTTTTCGAAGTCAGATTGGATTAATATTGCCAATTCTATTAACAGGACCAACTTCAAATAGATTAAACCTCTAAAGTCTTACACTCTGATAAACGGTGCTACTTAATTCTTTCAGTAGGAGATTGACTCGTCTTATTAGAGAACTGGGATTACCGTATTACGAGTATATTAAAGAACCAGACATGGAGACCATGTGCAGTATACCTGTAAACATAGCCAAATGCTAATGCTAAGATAACAAATGCCTTGCTTTGTCTCACAGTCTATCAGGATTGAAGCCCCCATCCATTGATTCAGAACATTATGTTCCAATCTATGATCTAATCCACTTGCTTAGTTGCTGAAGAAGGGGGTAAATTTAAATCCAGAGCTGATAATGGTCATAAAGGAAGAAAAGAACAAGCTAGTCAAATAAGTAATAAAGAAAAACAATTCGTTAAAGAAAGAATCTTGTCCAATCAATAATTTCTTTATATATGAAATCAACAAGTGGCTGAGATCTACGGCAACTTTTGCAGAGCCCACCAAACTTATTACAGCTCCGTGCTTTTCATATCTTACACCTTGTCCCTCCAACCTTTTGTTTTCCCCCCCCTTAGTCTCCTTTCTTCATTCACAATTATCTTTTTTCTTCTTCTGTATCAAAGTCTATATCTATATACGGCCACATTAACAACAGCTCAACGACCATTGCAGGACCATACCAATCACGTCTCTAAAGTGATAAACCAAAAACGAGAAAAAGTTGAAACTAACAGAAGATTGGATCTTTAAAATTAAGTAATTCACAGGAAAAAAAAAAGGAAAAAGACCGACCCTTGTAGTCACGTTGGCTGCTGTTCAGTTCCGGTGATCAACTCTGGGTCTTGGAGTCGGTTTCTTTTTTCATATGAATCCCATAATAGCTAACATACCACTTGACAAATTTCCTCAACCCAGTAGCTAAATCTGTGGAGGGCCTGTACCCGAAATCCTTGTATGCCATGGTCACATTAGCATGTGTATATGGCACATCCCCATTTCTAGGCATCTTGATCACATGCTTCTTAGCTTTTATGTTCAACAAAGCTTCCAATATTGACACCAGTTTGCCTACGGGAACAGGAGATGTGTTGCCAAGATTGTAAACTCTCAACTGAGCAGGCCCCTTCTTCTTTCCACCACTTCCTGTGCTCTTCTCGGCCGTGTCAAGTGCTCCGACACACCCTTTAACGACGTCGTCAATGTAAGTGAAGTCGCGCGCCACTTCCTTGTCATCCAGAGTTCGATACACATCTATACTCTTACCGTCAAGAATATCCTTAGTAAAGAAGAAGTAAGCCATGTCGGGTCTGCCCCATGGACCATAAACAGTGAAGAATCTCAGTCCAGTTAGTGAAAGACCGTAGATATGATTATACGTATGAGCAATTTCTTCTCCTGCTTTCTTGGTGGCTGCATAGAGACTTGCAGGTTGGTCTGTTCTGTGCATTTCAGAGAAGGGAACATCTGTGTTGAGCCCATAAACAGAACTTGAAGAAGCCCACACTATGGCTGGTTGTGGAGTCGCAGTTTTGGCAACCTCAAGTAGGTTTACAAAGCCTGCAATGTTTGAGCTCACGTAGGATTGTGGGTTCTGCATGGCGTAGCGAACCCCAGCTTGAGCTGCGAGATGGAGGACGTGAGTAAATGGCACCACGTCGAAGAGTTTGGTCAATAATGGGGCATCATTTAAGTCCCCTTCAACGATGAACACTTGATGCTTTAACAACAGTTGCTGTCTAGCTCTTTTAAGAGAAGGGTCGTAGTAATTGTTGAAGTTGTCCAATCCGAGGACTCCATCTCCACGTTTCTTAAGGGCGAGTGAACAGTGGGAACCAACGAAGCCAGCAGCTCCTGTGACCAAAACAGAGAAGCCGTTGGGGCGGCGAGGGGTGGAGGAGTGACGGACCTGCTTCTCCCAGGATGAGCCGCCGGTGGCGGAGGAGGAGGAGAAGAATCCTGTGGACAGGAAGCTGTGTCGGTGGGGGGTTATGTGGTGGGGGTGATCGTGGAGTGGAGGGTAGTTGATGGTGAAGAAGAGAATGAGAACAAGGGCAATGAGAAGAGTAGCACGAAAGAGCAGTTTGGAAGATGCGTTAAGGACGACTTTGTTGCTGTGAAGCCTGCGAAGATAGCTGTTGTAGCGCTCTAGCTTTATGGTTTTGCTTGTGTCTGGAGGTGAAGCCATTGGCTAATGGATTAGGCACAAAAGAACGGTTCTTGGTTGATCAGTAGTTGAACAGTTTGAATAAAAACAAGTCTAAAGTGGAGGAAAGTTGTGAGGATGAATCCTGAAATGTAGAATGTAGCTGCAAGACTATAAAGGGGAGGGATAATGTGTGGCGTTGGGGTTGGGGTTGGACCACTTTGTGTCTCTTTATTTATTTATATTTATAATAAATAAATAACAGTACAGATGGGGAAATAGACTTAGAGGGACTACCAATATTATGCCACCATTCTCAAGTCAAATTTACTCTTAATATTGATGCGTTTTGCACTAAAATGGAAAGTGCCAGCTATCTTCTCATGGACATAACTCAATCCCCATGTGATTACACGTGTTCAGATGTCAACACTCTTATGTTAATGCTAGTTATTAGTTGTTTTCCCTTCACCCTTTGCTTTTGTCAATTCATAACTATTTTACTTCAATAATAATATTAGATTTTTCATATTAGTTAAATTTTTATATTAAGTGGTGTTGTTGTTGTCTAACAATTGGACCACTTCTATTTACATGTGTGTCGGTCCATTGGTTACAATTAGTGTAATTAATTAGCTCAAAAATCAAATAATTGAAAGTATTCATTAGCCATGTACAAAACGATATCAATTGTCAACCTTAATTTGTTTGCCAAATCTGACATCTTTACCTTTTTCTCTTGTTTTTTGTTTCATAATAAATAATTTTGTGTCCATGCCATGTGTTTAAAAGAAGGGTACGGGGTTATATAAAAAGTTAAGATTCGTTGTCTACATTCATCTCTTACAAGTTACCTCGAGGTAAGAACATGCAATGGAAGTGTTTCCTTATTCATGGGGAGCAATGTAGTATTATTTACTATTTAGTACTGAACGAGGGTTATAAGTTGTCTTAATCCTTAAAACCAAAAACAGAGACAAAATATAATTTCCAAAGTACATGTAAACAACAAAAAGATGCCATATTATAACGACAGTTTTCTTTGGTAATTTTCCGAATTTCTGTTCCCAAACATTACGTATACGTGTTAGATTAGGACATAGGCCGTTGGTCTTGTCATGTCTTCCAAGTAAAGAACTGCCAAAGAAACTAGGGTCGCCTTTGTTTTAGTATAATATGGCCACGCAGTGTGCGGACACCGACACGGATAAGTAACTAGGAACTAGAGGTCAAGATGGTTAGTTTAATCAGGCTAGTGTGCTGAATGCTGAGGTTGAGTTTTACCAGAATTAAGTGAGTCCATAGTATCAAGGAGGTTAACTGTGCTGAATGCTGAGGTTGAGTTTTACCAGAATTAACTGACTCCATAGTATAGGAGATTAACTAACATTTTAACCAGCTTGACTTAGGCTTACTTTGGTAAATGACTGATCGGTTATTTTTTGACAAATTGAAAGGTATTAGTTGTTTATTTATGTCAAATTGTTGATAATTATGTTTAGTAATTAGCCGATTAAGTTAATAGATTGAACTCAATGAACAACATTTTGCTTCAACAATCGAGAAATTAAGAACGAAAAGATAACTGTGCCCAAAAGTTATTACAATTATTCAAACTGTCATCTTTTATTTTTACCTTCACTTCCTCGAACACTAATACCTTAAACTTCACTAATATGTCGCTAAGAGACCAAATAGGAGACATTGCTCTTGCTCTGTAAGTTTGTCCTCTCAAGTAGTTGAATGTTACAATGACTAACCTCACCGATATACGTCCTTATAATATCTAAAATATAAAGTCTTATGAGAACATTCAAAGAAATATTAAGATATAATGCTCATGTCTTTATAAATCTTTTTCTAATTCATGTCCTGATAGATCATTTTATAAATAAATAGTTAATGTTAAACAATTAATTTTATCAAACATCTTTAAGTAGACAGTCAATATTATCTGCTGGTCAAATTAACTGATATAATTCGTTATCAGCTAACAGTTAATACAATCTATTGATTGTTAAACAAAACCTTAATCAAGATAATTATCTTTTTTATATATATAAGAAGATTTTTAGCTAGGCCATAAGTGGTAGTTGCCTGCCCAAGATTCTGCATTTCTCATATTTGATTTTTGTTTGATAAATAGAAATTGTAAGGACTCCACCGCGTTTTATTGCTTTATCTAGCCTCCTCATCTATCCTGATGAAGTTGGATTTTTCTTATTAACTGATTGGAGATTCAAGATGAAAATTGCTGATCGAGACTAGGATCGTGCATTAGATATAAAAATATTTAATAAATCTGAATTTATTTATTATCTATATAATATTTAAAGTTGAGCTTTAAGTTTGAACATTCCATAATTGGACAACCTTTTTTAATCCTCATCGCCGTTTAAAATAATATATGACAGCAATGGAAACTTGAAAAGTGATCACATTGGCGGAATTGTGGCCCTAAGTTAGAAACAAGTAGCTGGCATCAAGTCCATACAAATGACCAATACATCATTTTGACAAGGAAATAAAAAACACTAAAGTCCTGCATTGCAGCTTGATATGGCAACAATCTTGACCTTCGAGTCACATCCAGCTTTTGATGGCAGACCTTGATCGGAACATTATCAGCTTGGAGTCGTTCTCAGTTGCCCATTACCATGACTGTTCACTCACCATCCCAAGTCCTTTTCTTTTTTATTGAATCGTTTAGCTTGATCAAACCAGTGGAAATGAATGATGGTTCTTGTTTAAGGCTACTGAATATATATATATATATATACAAAATTCTGGAAAATTTGTATCCATATTTTCTTGAATTTCAAAGAAATTTGTCAAAAAGTTAGAAAATGCAAGTTTATAATGAAACCGTCGTAGTCTGTAGTTCTATGTCTTCAAGAGTAACTAAAATATTTTTACGATTGAATGAATCCGTAGGCAGCAAATGCTGACAGGAGGGAAATGGGTAGTGAAATGGATCGGTAGTTTACAGAAGGCAGTGAATGCTGACAGGACGGAAATGGGTAGTGAAATGGATCGGTAGTTTCCAAAAGGCAGTGAATGCTGACGGGACGGAAATGGGTAGTGAAATCTGGTGATTGGACCTTCAGTGACTTCGTTTTCTAATTGGTGGGAGCTACGAGAAGAAAACAATAAGCTAAGGTCGAGTACTAGTACTAGACCAAACTTGTCCTTGTTGGGTTTGTATTTCTGTTTCCATCATCGTTTTTTTAACTTAGAACGGGATCAATCTCTCCGTCACATGGGAAGAGAAAACAAAGGGGGAGAGAGCCACAAATCTATTTATATTATTGAGGTGATTGTGATATTCCGAACAAATCCCATATGATTTATATTTTTAAAAAGGGGACATATATACCTATTATGAAATTTATGGACGTTCACGATTCACAGGGACGGGCCCGAAAAGCTTGGGATGGTACAAGTAGAAAGTATGTAGTCAGCATATGGTAGATCTTTTAGATTTCCTTCTTCAATCATTCATGTAAATCTTTACATTTAGAAATTGATAAAGAGAATATATTTTGAAGTGTAAAATTATCACAGGGCGAAAGGAGCTAATCTTATTAGCTCTCTTATCTCATAATATCACTTTGTCTTCTTGTTTCGTTAGAGCTTGCTGGTGCGGACATGGAGTAGATTTTGACCTAATTTACAAACAATGTCCGTTGAAAATTTGAGATTGAACGGAGAAACTAACAGTGGGATTTGACTCTTAATGTTTACCAACAACTAAAAGATGCTTCTGGATCAAATTTGAGCCGACATAATGATTATTAATGCAAAGGCATACCTAAAACCATTAGGTCTAGGGTGGTTTAAAGGGGCAGGAAGTTATGATCATCGTCCTTTCTTAGCGTTTAAAGCTTAGTAAATCAATAGCTCTTAGCTTAAAAAAAAATTACAGACATGCCGAAGATTTTTACTGGATTTTTCATGTTAAATATGTAATAATAAGCCATGTAGTTGATAATATTAGTTTCATGATCCATAATTTCTTGAAATAGCTTCCTCATCAAATGATTTCTTGAGGGAAAATAAAGCTCTAGACGACAGTAGAATCAGCATGTGGCTCTTGAGTTTGTGGATACTATTTTAGTAGGATTAGACTCGTTCGACATTATAGAGGACGGTAGGGACGTTCGAAATGAGGCTTGGGGAATTATGCTTTAGCAAACCGCGATGTGCCTCTTTTTGACCTTCTTTAAATCCTATTTCATTACGGGGGTCTACCTCTACCCTGGAAGTGATTCTCTAATACGTCTTGAATTTCCTGTCATTGGAGTACAATCTGTTCACCTTAATTACCTTACCTAATTTACGTTGCGTTTGGTTACTATTTTTAATAGGTAGAAACAGAATGAGACAAAAATTTAGAGACAGAACAGAACGGAAATTAGAGACAGTGAGGTGTTTGGTTACGATGGACAGAACAGAAAAAATTGTCTCTGTCTCGAGGATAAAATGTGTTTGGATGCAGTGGACATAACAAAAAACATTATTAATGACGAAAATGCC
>JANSVA010000001.1:21405424-21415927 GCA_025504915.1 Erythroxylum reticulatum
TGGGAGAGCATGATTAGGGTATGAACACACTTTAGCTTTTTAAGCATATCTTGAGTCGTAGAGCTCCGATTGAGATAATTCTTGCTTCAAATTAAACTAGAGACTTAAAGCTACCATTTTTGCGAAGATTTCAATTTACAATTTTGGTAATTGTCTGGTGTGGTCACACCACCCTTGTGAGATGATGGCTAATATGGGTTCATGGAAATAACTCTTCATTGTAACGCACTTACGTCTTACGATGACTCCGGAACATTAGGCTCCGATGACGGTTAAGGGAATTCCATTGGATTAAGCTCACATTTTATGATCAAGAGTTGGGCTCCAAAAACTGGGTCCAACATACTATGGTATCAGAGCAAGAGTTGGGCTCCGAAAACGGGATCCGACAACAAAATGCCACCTCGTAAAAGAACACGAGGAGTTTTATGAGGATTTGCTGCACCTGATTCCTCACTATTAGAGAAGGGTACTGATGAGTGTAGAATCCTAGCAATTGCAACCGCATAAGTCACATATATGAACTTTTGTTAAGAGTTTGGACTATTAGAAACAATCAGAAGAATGGTGTTTTATCCGAGTGTAAGGTAAGGAAAGTTCTAGATATTTCGAAATAAGAAATATTACGTGGTCTGATATGTTAGACACAAATTCAGTATTTATGGTTATGTAAGTGAATTTGGTAACAAAATTTTGTTGTGAATATGTACTTGAATTGATATGGATGTGCAAATATTTTCATGAATTGACTGGAAAAAGAAATAGAGATAGGGGTGGAAATGATAAGAGTTATGTTGTACAAGCAAAGTGGAATTTAAAGGTTGAACTCAGAATTTACAATCTGGTATAAAATTGTGTTAGTGAAATTAAGATCAAAATTTCAAGATGGCTATGCATCTATAGTTCTAAATTGATTAAGAATGTTCGTATGAAAAATGCAACAAATGATAATGATATATGTAGAAGTTCTCTAGGTTATGTCGACCAATTATTATGAGTACATATTCGATAATGCGGTTATATTGCTGAATAATGTGATTGAGTACATATGAGATTTATATTTGGATATGGTATATGAGGTAATTTATGATCCCTATAGTTAAAATCATAAGATGAATTAGAGTAATGTGATGAAAGTATGGCATAGGTGATTATGTCAAAAAGGTAACTACTATGGAGGAGTATTTTTGAATAGTTATAGAATATTCAGAGGATTTTCAAAATCAATTGCAATTGATGTATTATTAGCATGAGGTATAAATTAGTGACCTGTCAAAATTAATTTTATATATAAGATGTGATAATTTTGATGGTGCATACCAAAATATAAAAGTAAACGAATATGCCTCTTATTTCATTGAGTTTTATTATAAAAGATATTTTGATCATGTAAAGTGTGAAAAAAATTGAAATTATTGAAACATCATGAACAGTTGAAACTAATCGTATTTAGGTGTTAAGAATGGCTGAAACAACATTACTAATGATAACAGTTTATTGATAAAGATTGCATGAACGGTATAGATGATAGTAGAAATAAATCTTCTTGCGAAGAAGAATTTCATTAAATTAGGTTAAGCAGATCAGATAGTTTATATTAAGAATGATTAATGAAAGAACAAATCAGAAATGAATATGTAATGATTTCAAAGTGAGTGTTGGGGTCCTATTCCTGACAGAGGCACAAGCATAAAATGTAGAATATGCTCCTGAGAATGTATGCATTATGGTTAATCCAATGTATCCAACTACGTGAGTGGATTTTGGAAATTGAGGTAACACTATTGCTAATTTGAGAAGAACTTAGATCCACATTATTTTCTATGCGAGTATACACAGGAGATATAAATTAGATTTTGATGAATGTGTTACCAACACAGGAAGTTAAGTTTGCAAATAAATTAAAATGTATGGACAAACTAGTATGAATAAACAAACATTAGAATAAGTCAATGTGAAATATGAGGAAATCTAAAGAATGGAGAAAATCATTTAAAGAAGGAAGTCAATTGGAAAATTGAAAATAACGTGAGACAATATTACCTCATCGAGGAATTAGTTATTTAAGGAATTACAAGAACTAATCATAGGCCTATGGAGCTTTGGAAATATTTGTTGGAGTTAACTAATGCCCTGATAGTACTATGGTATTGAAGATTAAAGCAATCCAAGCAAAATTTAATGATATATTAAATGTATTCAAAAAGTTGAGAAGAATAGTTTGAATACTTGAGGAAAAGCATGTAAATCGTATGAATAATGAAAGTAAAGAGAATTTTGAGGAATTATAACACCATTATTGATTATATTGTTTGGATTTGGATATTTTATAGTATACAATGATATTGTATAAGAGATTAGGATAAAATCCAATGCAGCATAATAAAGTGATTTCATATGCATGGAGACGATTGAGACCTCATGAGTTGATTATTTGATACATGAATTGAAACCTGCTGTAATAGTGATTGCTTGAAAGTTTGGGACATTATATGTACAAAAACATCTTGGATATATATATAATACAGATCATTAAAGTTTAAGGTAATTATTAAGTTGAGAGAATTGAATACGAAACTAAAACAATGGATAGAAGTACTGAAAGATTTTGATTGTACGAATGAGTATTTCCCAGTAAAGTTAGTGTTGTATCTGATACATTAAGCAGGAATCCCAATAGCAGTGAAGCATGAATTTAGGTCTTGAGGTTATCAGATCTAGTGCAAAAAGGAGCATAGAATGTGGAGTTAAATTTTGGGCAATTCACAATATTAATTGCTATGGAGTTGAAGATCAGTTTCATATGAAAGGATTAAACAAAGCTTAAATTAAGGATTCAGAAATTGTGAATCTTCTGAGGGACTAAAAATGCATCTGAATTCTAAGTTTTAATTGGAAAAATGATGCTTTGTTATCGAAATGAGAAGTATGTATACCCGATAAAGAAGATTGAGCAAAGAAATTACTAGAGAAAGAACAAATAACAAATTAAGCTATATATACTAGTAGGAATACGTCGAGATAGCATTTGATCGTTAAGGAGGTAAAAGCAAATGGCCACACTTGTGAGTCGCCAATAGTCTTGACTGTTATAGATATGCTTAAAGCTTATATTTTTGGAGTTTATAGGAATATGAGATCAATGTACATCTTTAATTGACTTTAAGCATCACAATCATTATCATAGTGATAATATTAAAATACCATGCGGCGTTATACAATAAAAAGAGTCGTCTGCTTCTTTATTTACATGAATAGGGCCAAGGATGGTTGAAGGACATAATTGATTTTGATACTACTGATAAGTGAAATTGATCTGTGTTAAAAAAATGAAATGAATGAATAAGGTGGATTAACACCAAAGGTATGGAATACAGTGAGATAGACATAAGAGTTATGTGTATTGACACTATAAATATGTGAACTATGAAGCAAAGGATGAAATGTTTCTGAGAGTATCACATTCACAAGGTGTGCTTAGATTGAGTACAAGATGTGCCCAGGTTAGGATAAAGAAGCAACTAAGCTTGAATTGTATTGATCTATATAAAGTTATTAACAACCGAACCATTGACTTATGAGTTAGTATTACTAACAAATATGTCTTAGATTCATATTGTCTTATATGTGAGTATGCTAAGAAATATCGATATGATATGATATTGGTGTTGTCGACACAGGAAGTGGAAAATTTATGAGTAATCTGAAATGTAATGAGGAACTAGTTAAGAAAGTGAATGACTAAATGAGTGATTGAAAGACCAAGTGAGTCTATTGACTATGGTCATTTGTAAGAAATGATTCGGGTGAAGAAGTTACTTGGGTGACTGAGGATAACATAAGACAGCATTACTTTCATTTGTTTGATCACTCAGGTAAGAATTTTGAGGACAAAATTCTTTAAGGGGAGAATTGTTAGACCCGAACTTTTCTTGGAAGTTATAGCTATTAAATGAGAAATTGATAGCGATTAGTTATGTGTAAAGAAAAAGGAGAATTCTTGAATTTCAAATGAAGTAGAAAAGATGGTTTAGGTACAAGATGGGTTATATGTCAAATGTTGGAAGTTATAAGCTGGAAGATGTAGTTGAAATTCACTGAGTATACTTCAGTGTTTTAGCCATAACTTTTTCTCTAGTTATCCAAATAAGATTATTTTTAGTTTGAAAAAAACTAAGGACATAGGGATACAAATTTTGTATGAAATCGAGTTTTAATTCAGTCTCTAAGAATTTTAAGTTTTGGATGGAAGTTGAGCATAGAATATTTTTCAGCATAAGAACAGTCCAAAAATGTTTGGAATATAACTTTTTGATTTCTAAAAGAAATTGGATAATTTTGATGTCATTAGAAACTTAAGACAATGAGGAACAGTTTTCTAGAAGGAAGTGTTATCAAATTCCTTCAATTGCCTAACTAGAAAAGGTCTAGATTTTTGGAAGGAGTTAATTAAGGAGTTAGTAGTCTTTAGATTAATTTGACATTGTATTAAATGATGAGGGCATAATTGGGAGACCAAGGATTAAAGTTCTCTTGAAATTTAGAAGAAGAGAAGAGAAGAGAAAAGAGATAAAAAAATGTGAGAGAAGAGAAGGGAAGAAGAAGATCGTGAGAGAGGCTAGAGAACAAGAAGAATATGTGGGAAGAGGAGAAATCAAGCTTGTTAAGGTAAGTTAATCATCTTTTCTTGTTGCTTTATTAAAGAGATGGGTTGTGTTAAGGATGAAGGGATTAGAGAGAGAATGGGTGTTGTATTAGAAGAAGAAAAAGTGGAAGAAGGAACCCATTTAATTTAGGGTTTCTAAACTAAGTCTTGGGTTTTCTAACCTAGATGGACTATGGGTAGGTTAGGTTTAACCTTAAATTGTGTTTATTGCAATTTTGTGATTATTGAAGTTTATGAATTTTATTAGAATTTTGTTTTAAATGGAAACTTAGTTGTTTTAGGAAACCAAGAAAATCCGACCCAAGAGCAAGAGGAAAGACAGCCTTGAGTTGGATTTTCGAGCAAATTAGGTGAGTAACGTATTTATGGTTGTTGTGAAATTGAACAATTTGTTGCCTATGTGTGTATATGGATTGCTTGAATTTAACTTGTTCGTGAATTTTGAAAATTTCTTGATGATTGATGACTATGTTATACCTTAAAAAAGGTTATAACATTTTGTATAAACAAAAAGAAGAAAAAGAAAAAGAAAAAGAAGCATGAGACTAAGAATTTGTGATTGACTGAATTAAGCATAAATTTGTTTGTGATTGGGTAACAGAGGAACCCGTTTCGTCAATCACGTGCACGTTGACCTATAGCCTTCTCCCAGCTGTCTGCTTGAGGCCACGAAATCCTGAGAAATCTGACTCGTTTTTTTCACAGTGTAAACTTTGGTTTTTCCATTTCATTCCATAAAACTCTCGAGCCATTTGTTTATGCATTGCATCTTTGAATTGTCAAGTATGATGCATTTGAGTGTTATGTTTAATGACTAAAGTCTACGTGCTAGCTATACTTGTACATATGCTTGAATTGTGGTCAATTGTCGATGGCTATAAATGCATTAGCCACTAAGCGGTGTAGCTCAACCCATCCTTTTTCCACTCCTCAGGTGTAGAATGAGAAGGTTTGCAATCCTTGCAAGGCATCGAAAACTCCAAGATAGTTAAAGACTTTTGTACTAAGTTAATGAACATTTTGGATAGTTTTATAAGCATATCAACATTGAGAACATTTTGGATAGTTTTATAAGCATATCAACATTGAGCATCCTTTTGTATTTTGTATTAAGCCTTTGATGTGTATGAGATATGTAACTAAAGCTATATTCAAACACTATTTTTTTTAGCAATGAGATTGAGTATTGAAGAATTCCTTTTCTCATGATGATAATGAAATATGATTGTGTTACTTGTGATTCTTAAAATTGGTATATTGCATTTCAATCCTTTCATAGGTGTAGAAATTGTGTTCTAATTTCAAGGGAAAAACTATATTAATCTTAGCTAAAGTTGGCAAAGTTGTCTTCTTAGAAGTTGTATATTATCCTTTTGGCTTTCTAATGGTAGGAAGTATGAAATTTTAAGATATCGAAGTTAAGAGATATGACCATTATAAGTGGTGATGCTCCATGAGATGTATATACAGAACAACTATAGTAATGATGGGAATTTGTTGTATGTGACGAATTAATTAAGTTGAGATTGGGGTGTTTAATAAAATCAATTTGGTAATTGAATGTCTAAGGAGTGATATTGCATTAGAACAAGTGAATTTGGAAAGATTATGAGGGAACATGATGTTAGAATGAATGTAGGAACCATTAAAGATGCTTTGGAATGAGTTTTGTATCACCAATATCCGTTAGATGGACTTTAGGTCTGTTAAACAGACCTTCTGGGTGTAAAAACACCCCCACCCCAGTCTATATCTGTTAAACGGACATTAGGTTCGTTAAACAGATCTTTATAGGTCTGGAAAATGCTCCAGACCTCGGTTATGTCCGATAGGTACATGTGTATGTCCGTTAAACGGACATACACTGTACACTTTCAGAAATTCATGCTTTTGACCTATAGATGGAAAAATCTCTCCTTGAAGTCTTCAGTGAATTTTGTAGATATCAAAGTTGTCTTCGAAATGGTTCTAAAATGACCGTAATCTAATACCTCAAGTGAAAGTTATGCTAATTGTCCCAAGATAGGTACAATATAATTGAGGACATAATCATGTTTGATTCTTTTGGCCATAACTTCATTATCTAACCTCTAAATGAGGTGATTATTGAACCAGTAGATTCCTAAAATATGTCTCTATCTCTCCATAAAAATTGGCATCCATTGGTTTTGATTTGAAAAATATTGAAACGATTGTTTTATAGAATATACTTCGATATTTTGATCATATCTTAATCGATAAAGCTTCGAATGAGGTGATTCTTATTTCAAAATAAACTAGAGTCATAAAGCTATCATTCTGAAGAAGTCAATTTCTGATTCCACTGTCTAATTGGTACAGAATTTTCCCCTTGTTGAATGCCTTTCTAGATGTCGAGATTCCTTGAAAATAACCCTATAGGATAATACTTTTACGTCTTATGATATTCCGGATTGTTGGGCTCCAAAAATGGGGTCCAACATCTTGTGGTATCAGAGCTTAGGCTTTTTGGGTTCTGAGGCTTAGAATGCATAGTGGTATGAATTGTTATGCTATGTGACTACTTGTTTGCATTGTGAATTGATTGATTGCATTAGGTGACATGCATATCATGCATACATATAGGAAATAAGATTCAAAATGAAAGTAAGCTAAAAAGATAATTTCTTATTGAAGGAGTAAAATGCCGCCTCGTAAAAGAATACGTGGAGTTTTGCAAGGATCTGCTGCACCTGATTCCTCACCATTAAAGAAGGGTACTGATGAGTATAGAATCCCAGCAATTGCAACCACATGATTCATATGTATGAACTTTCGTTAAGAGTTTGGAATATTAGAAACAATGAGAAGAATGGTGTTTTGTCAGAGTGTAAGATAAGGAAAGTTTTGGATATTTACAAATAAGAAATATTACGTGGTCTGATATGTTAGACACAGATTCAGTATTTGTGGTTATGTAAGTGAATTTGGTAATGAAATTTTGTTGTGGATATGTACTTGAATTGATATGGATTTGAAAATATTTTCATGAATTGACTGAAAAAAGAAATATAGATAGGGGTGGAAATGATAAGAGTTAAGGTGCACAAGCAAAGTGGAATTGAAAGGTTGAACTCAGAATTTATGATCTAGTATAAGATTGCGATAGTGAAATTGAGATCAGAATTTTAAGATGGCTATGCATCTATAATTTTAAATTGATTAAGAATGTACGTGTGAAAAATGAAACAAACGATAGTGATATATGTAGAAGTTCTCCAAGTTATGTCGACCAGTTATTATGAGTACATATTTGATAATGTGGTTGCATTGGTGAATAATGTGATTGAGTACATATGAGATTTATATTTGGATATAGTATATGAGGTAATCTATGATCCCTGTAGTTAAAATCAGGAGATGAATTAGAGTAATGCAATGGAAGTATGGCATAGGTGATTATGTCGAAAAGGTAACTACTATGGAGGAGTATTTTTGAATAGTTATAGAATATTCAGAGATTGTTCAAAATCAATTGCGATTGATGTATCATTAGCATGAGATATAAATTGGTGACCTGCCGAAATTAATTTTATATATATGATGTAATGATTTTGATGGTACATACCAAAATATAAGTGTAAACAAATATGCCTCTTATTTCATTGAGTTTTATTATAAAGGATATTTTGATCATGTAAAGTGTGACAGAAATTGAAATTATTGAAATATCATAAACAGTTGAAACTGATCGTATTGAGTTGTTAAGAATGGCTGAAATAACATTGATGATGATAACAGTTAATTGATAAAGATTGCGTGAATAGTATAGATGATAGTAGCAATAAAATCATCTTTCGAAGAAGAATTTCATTGAATTAGATTAAGCAGATCAGATAGTTTATATTAAGAATGATCAATGAAAGAACAAATCAGAAATAAATATGTAATGATTTCAAAGTGAGTGTTGGGGTCCTATTCCTGGTAGGGGCACAAGCATAAAATATAGATTATGCTACTGAGAGTGTATGCATTATGGTTGGTGCAATGTATCTAACTACATGAGTCGATTTTGGAAATTGAGATAACACTATTGCTAATGTAAGGAGAACTTAGATCCACATTATATTCTATGCAAGTATGCACAGGAGATATAAACTAGATTTCGGTGAATGTGTTACCAACACAGGAAGTTAAGTTTGCAAATAAGTTAAAATGTATGGAGAAACTAGTATGGATAAGCAAACATTAGAATAAGTCAATGTCAAATATGAGGAAATTTAAATAATGGAGAGAATCATTTAAGGAAGCAAGTCAATTGAGAAATTGAAAATAACGTAAGACAATATTACCTCATCGAGGAATTAGTTATTTAAGGAATTACAAGAACTAATCATAGGCCGATGGAGCTTTGGAAATATTTTTTCGAGTTAACAAATTCCCCGATAGTATTATAGTATTGAAGATTCAAGCGATCTAAGGAAAATTTAATGATATATTAAATGTGTTCAAAATGTTGAGAAGAATAGTTTGAATACTTGAGGAAATACGTGTAAATTGTATGAGTAATGAAAGTAAAGAGAATTTTGAGTAATTATAACACCACTATTGATTATATTGTCTGGATTTGGATATTTTATAGTATACAATGATGTTGTATAAGAGATTAGGATAAAATCCAATGCAACATAATAAAGTGATTTCATATGCTTGGAGACAATTGAAACCTCAAGGGTTGATTATTTGATAAACAAATTTAAACTTGCTATAATAGTGATTGCTTGAAAGTTGGACACATTATATGTACATAAACATCTTGGATATATATATAAATATACAAATCATTCAAGTTTGAGTTAATTATTGAGTTGAGAGAATTGAATATGAAACTGAGAGAATGGACAGAAGTACTAAAAGATTATGATTGTACAAATGAGTATTTCCCAATAAAGTTAGTGTTATATCTGATACATTAAGCAGGAATCCCAATAGTAGTGAAGCATGAATTCAATTCTTAAGGTTATCAGATCTAGTGCCAAAAGAAGCATAGAATGTGGAGTTAAATTTTGGGCAATTCAAAGTACTATTTGCTATGGAGTTGAAGATCAGTTTCACATGGAAGGATTAACAAGGCCTAATTGAGGATTCAAAAATTGTGAATCTTCTGAGGGACTGAAAATGCATTTAAATACTAAGTTTGAATTGGAAAAATGAAGCTTTGTAATCGAAATGAGAATTGTGTATAGCCGATAAAGATGATTGAGCAAAGAAATTACTAGAGAAAGCACAAATAACAACTTAAGCTATACATACTAGTAGGAATATGCCAAGATAAAGTTTGATGGCTAAGGAGGTAAAAGCAAATGACCACACTTGTGAGTCACTAATAGTCTAGATTGTTGTAGATATGCTTAAATCTTATATTTTTGGAGTTCATAGGAATATGAGATCAATGTACAGCTTTGATTGACTTTAAGCATCACAATCATTATTGTAGTGATAACATTAAAATACCGTGTGGCATTATACGACAAAAAGAGTTCTCTGCCTCTTTATTTGGATGAATAGAGCCAAATATGGTTGAAGGCCAAAATTGATTTTGATACTGCTGATAAGTGAAACTGATCTATGTTTTAAAAAAATGAAATGAATGAATTAGCTAGATTAAGACCAAAGATATGGAATACAGTGAGATAGACATAAGAGTTAAGTGTATTGACACTATAAAGATGTGAACTATGAAGCAAAGGATGAAATGTTTCTGAGGGTATCACATTCACAAGGTGCACATGGATTGAGTGGCAACTATCAAACACAATATTAGGATGGGGACGATAATGTATTATGGGGATCATGCTATGTTGTTGCTTATAGGGACA
>JANSVA010000001.1:21418881-21461190 GCA_025504915.1 Erythroxylum reticulatum
CTTTAGTGGAGGAGCTATTTAACGAATTACATGGGACTTGCTGTTTTTCAAAATTGGATTTGAGAGCTGGCTACCATAAAATTCGAGTTGATGAGGATGAAATCTATAAGACAACTTTCCATGCTCATGAAAGCTATAATTAGTTTATGGTGATGCCATTCAGAATGATGAATGCCCCAATAACTTTCCAAAGTCTAATGAATCATATATTCAAGATGCATTGGCGAAGGTTTGTTCTCGTTTTTTTATGATACACCAATTTACAGTAGTCGTATGATTTGCATTTGCACCATTTACAATTGGTATAAGAGATTTTACAGACTCAACAACTGTATGTTAAGTTATCGAAATGCTCCTTTGGAGTGTCCATAGTTAAATATTTTGGCCATTTTATTAGTGGCTGAGGTGTGTCCACATATCTTATAAAGATTAAGGCCGTGTTTGAATGACCTCAACCTTGAACAGTTAAGCAGTTGAGAGGTTTTCTGGGCTTGTGCGGCTATTATAGACGATTCATTCCAGGCTACGGTCAATTGAGTAAACCATTGACCAATCCATTAAATAAGGATTCTTTTAAGTGGAATGAACAGTCGACAATAGTGTTTTTGGCTCTGAAGCATTCATTAACTTCTGCTCCTATTTTAGCATTACCTAATTTCCAAAAGGAGTTTGTGGTGGAAGCCGATGCTAGTGGTGAAGGAGTGGGTGCGGTCGTGATGCAGGATAGTCACCCCATTGCTTCGTTAGTAAATCCTTATCTAACAAATATTGACATTGCACAGTATATGAGAAAGAATTCATTGGTATTGTCATGGCAATGAAATACCGGATGTATTATTTGACGAGGCGACATTTTATTATTCAGACTGACCACCATAACTTACCATACCTAATGGATCAACGAATTTCTACTCTCTTTCAATAGAGTTGGTTACCCAAGCTTTTTGGGTTATTATTTTTCTACACGATACAAGAAGGGTAGTGACAATTCTGTCACGAATTCTTTATCCCGAGTGATGAGTACTGAGCTTAAAGAAAGTTAGCAAATTGATCTTAATGTTAAACAATTAATTCAACAGTTGCAATTTGGAGAGTGTAAAGGCGTTGTGTATGCTTGGATAAATGATATCCTTCGGTGGAAAGGGTGCATTGTTGTGGGCAATTCAATTGTGCTAAGGCAGAAATTGATTGGAATTTCCCACGCTTCTTCACTTGGTGGGCATTCGAGCTGGTTGGGCACATATAAACGGATGAGTGCTTATTTTTTTGGCGCAGACTACAGAAAGATGTTCTGGATTTTGTTCGTAATTGTGACATATGTTAGCGTAATAAGCATGAAACAGTTGCCTCACCTGGGTTGTTGCAGCCTTTGCCCATTCCACAATAGGTATGGACTGATTTGAGCATGCATGGATTTTATTGAAGGTTTGTAGATTTCTGATGACGGTCTGTCAATTTCTGATGGTTTTACGATTATCTACTATGCTATTAATCATTTAAGCAAGTATGCCCACTTAATTCCTCTTCGTCACTTGTTTACCGCTGAAAAGGTGGCTAAAACCTTCATGGACAATATCTTCAAATTACATGGGATGCCCCAGACTATAGTGAGTGATACAGATCCTGATTTTACCAACCATTTTTGGCTTGAGTTATTCCTCAGAGTGATGGTCAAACAGAGGTCCTAAACCGCACCATTGAAACCTATCTTCGTTGTATAACTTCTGAATGTCCGGCTAAGTGGAGTTGTTGGTTGTTGCTCGCTGAATGGTGGTATAATACCACTTTTCATAATTCCAGTAACATTACACCTTTTTAGGTAGTTTATGGTGTTTCTCCTCCGATCTATACACCTTATGTTGCAAGCGATTCTTCAGTTTTATCAGTGGACCAAGTCATGATTGATTGAGAAGCCACGTTGGAAATATTATGGTTTCATTTACGACGAGCCAGTCATAAAATGAAACAGATAGCTGATAGATGCCATTCGGAGCACACGTCTGAAGTTGGTGATTTAATCTTTCTGAAGTTGCAATCTTATAGACAGCAGAGTCTTCAGAAATGCTCATCCCATAATTAGCTGCCCTGTTCTATGGTCCCTTCTGCATTTGTCGCAAGGTTGGGTCGGTAGCGTATATATTGGGATTGCCAGAGAATTGCCGCATTCACCCCACATTTCATGTTTCCCAGTTAAAACATCAAGTTTTAGATTCTAATGTAGTGCGCACTATGCTGCCACCATCCTTGTCACCGGTCCTGCATGTTCCAATCGTAATGTTGGACAGATGTTTGGTCAATTGACATAATTGACTAGCTGTAAATATTGGTGGAATGGTCATCTTCGAAACCCAATGATATTTCATGGGAGTTTTTATATGACATCTAGTGACGATTTCTGAATGTGAACCTTGTGGACAAGGTTCTTGAGGGAGAGGGTATTGATAAGAGCACAAGTTTCTGAGGCAACATGAAGCAAGTGACGCTGCAGAAGGAAGAAGATGACTAAAGTCATATGTCCAAAACAAGGTTGTGAAAGTTCGGAACGGTGACTTTAAATAGATACGTTGTAGTATAGATTAGTTGATAGATACGTAGTCGTATGGTGTAATATACGGACATTGATGTAATTAATAAACTCTCTAACAGTCATACTAGCTGTTATTAGAGAGTCGTTGAGAGGAAGAAGGGTAACAACGAAAATGACAGAATTCTTCTCACTTTTTTGTTCTCTCTCTTCTGAAAATCCTCTATATTCTTCTCTTAACTCAAATTTTGTAAACCTAAAATCTCAAAAAATCACAATCACATAAATAACCCTAACACGTAATTTTTGAAGAATTCCGCTAATCTATTTTTAAATTGGTTTAAAAGGTTGCTTTTTTGTGATGAAAAAGGTCACGACTCGGGGAACAGACCCTCGCGCTTGTGCTGTGGGCTACGTTGTATTTGCTGTTATTTACATGTTAAAGAAAACGCAATTAGAAAAAAGTGGTTGGAATGGAAGGAAGATGGGCGCAAACAAGACAAAAGACCGAACCCCCGCGTCTTTCTATTTCCTTCCCCAACACGACGCAGTTCTTGTAAACTAAAACCACCCTCCTCCTACCTCTCCAACATTCCAACTCCATTGTTGCTCTCTTGCTCTTTCTCTTCCTCTTGTATCATCTATTTCTTTTTACTCTCCACTGTCAGTCTATCACTTACTTATCAATGACTGGATAATCCAATTAACTCATTCTACTGTTAACCAAAACAAGAAAGTATGAGTACTGTGGACAAGATGCTAATAAAGGGTATCCGGAGCTTCGACCCGGAAAACAAGAACGTCATCACCTTCTTCAGGCCCCTAACTCTCATAGTCGGCCCCAATGGCGCTGGCAAAACTGTAAATTTCCCATTCTTATTCCTTTTCTTTGTTTTCTAGTTTCGGTCGATAGGTGAGTGGATGTTACAGTTTTTTTTTTTTAATGTACTGATTATTTTATTGTTGTTTACAGACGATTATAGAGTGCTTAAAACTTTCCTGCACTGGAGAGTTGCCTCCTAATGCTAGGTCCGGCCACAGTTTCATTCATGATCCCAAGGTGGTTTTCCCCCCTCTTTCTCTTTCTCTTTCTCTTTCCTTATGTGTGTGTGTGTGCTTGGTTCCTAGAAAACCCTGGCAAAGTAAAACCAATCATTTCTGTTTTTTTCTTAAATAATTTTGTTCGCAAATGTTTGAATGGATTCTGTAATTTGATGGTGCTGATGGTAGGTCGCTGGAGAGACTGAGACAAAAGGGCAAATTAAGCTGCGGTTTAAGACTGCTGCTGGGAAAGATGTGGTGTGCATAAGGTCATTTCAACTCACACAGAAGGCATCCAAGATGGAGTATAAAGCCATTGAAAGTGTGCTTCAAACTATTAATCCACATACTGGCGAGGTCTTATAAACCACTTTTCTTTTTTTTTCGAAAAGTAGAATATGTTGTGGCTTTTGTAGAGGGGTGTTTTGCAACATTTGTATGGATATTCAACTCTTGGATCACTCTTGTAATTCTTGTCTGTTGATGAATGCAGAAAGTTTGCCTTAGCTATAGGTGTGCTGACATGGATAGGGAAATCCCTGCTTTAATGGGTGTTTCAAAAGCTGTTCTGGAAAATGTTATATTTGTGCACCAAGATGAATCTAACTGGCCATTGCAAGATCCCTCTACATTAAAGAAGAAGTTTGATGATATCTTCTCTGCAACCCGGTATCCTTAATGTGTTTGCACTTGAACAGTAATAAATTTTGTGTTTTTTAAATGGATGGTTCGAGATTGTTTCATACCTTGGTTATTGCTGTTGACGATTCACGAAATACATTTCTGATATATTTAGTCTGAGCTGAAGGGCTTCTTGTTTTTGTACTTGCTGCACATGGCTCCTTCAATTTGATGACATCTTGTGTTAATATTTGACAAGGCAGATATACAAAAGCATTGGAGATCATCAAGAAGCTTCACAAAGATCAAGCTCAAGAGATAAAGACTTACAAGCTGAAACTAGAGAATCTTCAAACCTTGAAGGATGCTGCTTATAAGGTTTTTGTCCTGTTCATATTCATTCCTTTTTAAGACCAGGATGCTTTTGATTGCAGTTCCATGTCTTTTTTTGTGCTGCTTCATTCTATTGGAATGTCTGTGGCAGTTCATAAGGAAGTGATGATAACATTTTTGCAAGCAATAGGAACCAGTAAATGGTGCTGCTATTATCTTTCATAAATACTGATTATGTGAATTGAAAAGTGGATTGGAGTGTTTAGAATTGATAGATGGAGACAGCTGTGCTTTTCATTGTTTGCTTCTGATTACAGAAGAATCACCATTCACCTATACCTGACATGAGAAAAAGAAGAACTACTCCTTCATGCAGAAAACCAGTTAATAGCTTGTTCGAATCTGTCAAAGAAATGGATTTAATAATTCTAGCAGATAGGGAATATGCTTACCCTTTAGTGGGTTTATACTTGATTTCTCTTCCGATCTCATGTCGTAAACTTGTCATAAAGATGAAATATATGGATCGATTATTTACCATTTCAGTTAATTGAGAACCTTTAAATTTTGTATGCAACTGCTCAAATATCTTGTTACTCTGCATGCTTTAACAGTTTCACTGTATTTTGACTCTTTTCCTTCTAGTAGTTCTTTTTCTTTGGTTGTACTTTACCATGTACAATCTTATTCTGAAACGGCAATCAAATTGCTTGCCAAAGAATCTCGCTTTTCCAATTCAACCTGTCTTGGAGTCTGACTCATTTGTTCACTTATGCTTGTTAAGTCCTTTTCTCTGCCCATTATTTTGGAATGAGCAGTGATAAAAGAAGATTTCTTAAAGTTTTGGGATGTTGAATACATATGTATCTGTGTATATATACATAGACACATAAATACATATATAATATACATGCGTGTGTTTGTATGCATATGTGTGCATGTTATTTATATCTAGCTGGACCTTTTTCCCCTCCAATTTTTATTTGTTCATATGTTGCTAAAAGTTTCTGCCTTGCGTTCTTATGTCAGCACTTAGGGGTTTTGATGAGTTTTTGGTGATTTTGGACAGTAAATGATACTGCTTGTTTTCTTTCTTTAGTAATTAGGAAGATGGTGAATTTTCAACTCGTATATTAAATTTTCATTAATTTTGTAATAAACTTTCAATTCTATGGACTGTGGTAGCTTCAATGGTATCAAGTTTTGTTTGTACAGCTGCGGGAAACCATTGGTCAAGATCAAGAGAAAACAGAATCTTTAAAGGTGCAAATTCAGGAATTAGAGAATGATATTCAGAATTTGGACACAAAAATGCACAATACTGAAGCAACTCTAAAAGATTTGAGAAAACTGAAAGAACAGATAGCTGTAAAAACAGCGGAACGTAGCACATTGTTTAAGGAGCAGGAGAGACAATATGCTTGTCTTCGAGAGGAAAATGAAGGTTTCCCCTGCATTTCATATTTGTCCCAGTTTCTTCATTTCTAGTTCTCTTTTTCTTCCCTTCCTATTAACAAAGGGTATACATAGAACCCCTATTGCAGTTCATATATTTACAGTTATTCTGAGAACGTTGATGCGTCATTTATTAATCATTTTGCTTTTAGTTCTAATATATTTTGCTGCATATTTTCTACCCTGTTTTCAGACACTGATGAAGAGCTGATGGAATGGAAAATCAAATTTGAAGAGAAGATTGCTATTTTGGAATCAAACATTAGCAAGCTGGACAGAGAAATGAATGACACAGAGACAAAGAGCATTTTTCTCAAGCAAAGTGTTAAGGAGTATATCCGCGAGATTAGCCGGCTTCAGAGCGAAACTGAGGTAAACCGTACCAACATTGACTTTTTATGTTTTCAAAGTTCTACAATTGAGATGGAACGACGGACTGAATTCCTTTCCTTGAAAAATAGGCCCATGTGTCCCTGAAGAATCAAAGAGATTCAATCATCAAAAACCTTTTTGAAACACATAATTTGGGGATTGTTCCAAGTACTCCCTTCAGTGATGATATTGCCTTCAGCCTCACAAGTAGGTTAAAATCAAGGTTGATGGATCTTGACAAGGATTTACACGACAAAAAGGTGATCAATTGCTCTCTCTCTCTCTCTCTCTCTCTCTCTAGATGTATTTGTGCAGGTATATTTTTTATTATGGTCTCATACATATGTAGGACATATAAGTCTCAGGTACTTATAGTGATGAAATAACTCATGTTGTACTCATATAAAAATGTTGAAAAATCTTCCATATTATGGATTCTGGCCATACGAAGTTTATGTAGAGTGCACCTTGACGTGTGAAATTCCAGAATCTCTATGGGACACATCAGAACAACCCCGTAATATGTCTGCAGTACTCCATCTGCTTCTAGTTTATAGATGCATTTTGTGGTTAATTGTCTCCCGTTTTTGCAAACAAATGGTGATTTAAGGTCGCAAAGTGTTTCTCTTTATACATAATGAAGTTTCTGTTCACATTGTTGTATATGGTTTTATGTTGTTTCAGACAGCAAATGATATTGATGTTAAGATGGCAGAGGATCGATACTGGGATGCAAACAATCGTTGGAAAAACAGTGATGCTCAAAAGCAGGCTAAAATGGAGATAAAGGTTTGCTACATAAGTCATTTTCCTCTTTTGTATTAGATTTATATAGATTGGGATTACAGGTGGATGGATGGTACTATTTCTAACCCCTTATGGTCCTGATGGATTATCTTTATTTTGTGCAGAATAGCATTTTGGATCGTATTGCAGAGAAAAACAATGAGCTTGCTTCATTTGAAGAACAAGTATCTCATGTGAATCTTTCTCACATTGACGAAAAAGAAAAGAGCATGGTGATGATTACTCAGCAGATTTTCTTTTCATGAGAATTAAAATTGCCTCTTTGAGCACCCCCACCCCTCCCCCTCTCTATAAACACTTACTCTTAACTAGAACTACTTTGCAGCGGATTGAGGTTGAGAGGAAAACAAATCAACTTGCTGAAAGAGATTTTGAAGCAAAGATACGTCAAAAGCAAAGCGAATTATATAGCATAGAGCAACAGATTAAAGTTCTTAATCGGGAGAAAGATATATTGGCTGGTGACTCTGAGGACAGAGTGAAGCTGTCGCTGAAGAAAGCAGAGTTAGAGAGTCACAAGAAGAAGCACAGGAAAATGTCAGTTACATGTTTCTGCTGTTTTATAGGTTTTTGTGAGGATGTAACTATGTATATTATGTTTCTTTTCTCACTGTTAACATTCTAGTCCTCGAAATTCCCTAGTATTGATGAATACAAAGATAAAATTAGAGGAGTTCTAAAGGGAAGGCTTCCTCCGGATAAGGATCTGAAGAAGGAAATTACTCAAGCCTTAAGGTAACATAATGCAAGCAATGATGCTATAATTTGTCTGCGAGCTTATGTAGGTTGAGACACACGCATACCATATCTATGTATGTCCATCTTTTTCTGACGGCAGTGTAAGTATTCATTTGAGTGCCTAACACTTGTCACTAGTTGTATGGTAGAATCATCTAGTCAGCCATCTTAGTAATTTATCATTTTATTTTGGGAAATTCGCCTTTCAATTTGAGCTTAATTTTCTTGTACATTACTTGCTCCCTGTTCAGGTCTGTTGGACTCGAGTTTGATGATTTGAATTCAAAGTCGCGTGAGGCTGAGAAGGAGGTAAATGTGTTGCAGATGAAAATACAAGAAGCCAACAATAATATCTCAAAACTTCGGAAGGATATGGAATGTGAGCATGTCTTTGTAGCTTACATATTTGCTTACATATTTTGTGTTGCATATTGATACTGTGGTTGAGCTGGATATATTAGGACTCAATTGTTTATGTGGTTCTGTTCTTTAAAAAAAATATTAATTGATGCTAAACCATCCGTGCATGTCAATGAACATACGATAAAGTAGCTTATTGTTTGCGTATATTTATTATAGTGGACCTGTGATCCTTTAAGAGAAGTTGGGCTTAGTAATGCCTATTTGTATGCAAAATACGTTTAATGTTGCACCAAATAAACCCATATGAACCTTGTTGTCCGGTATGCTTTCAGAGCATGGTAAAAGTAATCTGTCATAGTGTTTTTTCCCCCCCCTAAAAGTTATCTGTCATAGTGTTTCTAACACATTTTTTTTAACATTAGGCTGAAAATAGATTGAATTATTAATGGGCATTAAGCTAGCGTATTGATACTTTGTGGTTGAAGTAGGATTCCTTTCAGGGTTTCTAATGTAGCAGGTTGTGTTTTTTTTTTTTTTTTGGTTAATGAGAAAATGTGGGGTTGGGATCTCAATTGAAATTTGTTTTTCTTTTCCTCATCAGTACTGTTAAAATATTTAAGCCTCTAGCTATTTATTTCTTTTTGAAACTACAGTTTGCTTGATTTTATACCATTTTTACCTTTTGGAACATTAGCTTCGGTAAGACATTGAACCAAAACTGTCATTCAAAAATTAGATTTAGTTCTGGTTGTTCTATTTTTCCTCTATTTTGTCTGGTAATCTTGTTTTTGTCCTAGAATCATGTTCTAATAGTGCTTTCTGTGTTGCATTCAATGCAGCAAGGAAGCGATTTGTTGAATCCAAACTACAGTCCTTGGATCATCAGGCTTTCTACATTGATTCATACATCAAAGTTTTAGAGACAGTGAAGGAGAAAAGAGATATACAGAAAAGGTTCCTGCTTTTTGACTTCACCTCATGGTTATTGTAGTGTACGCAAATTCAAGGGCCCAGGGGCTTATGCATCTTTTACCATGTTGCCTGCAGCAAGTACAATATAGCAGATGGGATGCGGCAGATGTTTGATCCTTTCGAAAGGGTTGCTCGTGCTCATCATATATGCCCTTGCTGTGAGCGCCCTTTCTCCACTGCAGAGGAAGATGAATTTGTTAAAAAGGTTTGTATCATTAAGTCCATCATGCATTAGATTTTATTATCTGCTGATTATAGTATTCTTTTCAGCTTGTTCACAGAAATCCTTGAAACTCTCTTTTCATTTTGATGGATATTTTGGTGTCTTACTGTAATAACAGCAAAGAGTGAAGGCTGCAAGTTCTGCTGAGCACATGAAAGTATTGGCTTTGGAATCCTCAAATGCGGACTCCAATTTCCAACAGTTGGATAAGCTTCGAGTAGTTTATGAAGAATATGTCAAAATTGCCAAGGAAACAATCCCTCTTGCCGAAAAGAACGTGCTGGAGCTTACTGAAGAGCTGGATCAAAAGTCACAAGCCCTTGATGATGTGTGTCATTTCACTGTCACTTAATCACTTTAATTCTGTGACTTCTATTTATTCCATGCAGTTTGATGTTTAGCATACATCAATATCAAACTAGCTGAATAACCTTACAAAGAATAAGCACTGATTCTGATAGAAGACAGCATGTATAATCCTACATAGTAGACATTATGAAAAATCTCTTGTCCTTTTGTTTTTGGAAACTTTCCTTTTTGTCAACTTACTATGTTCTATTAGCGTTGATGTAATGCCAAAATGTTTTTTTTTCTTTTTATGCATGAGTAGTATCTGGTTGTGAGTTGTGACAATGTCCAGAATGATGTTGCTGCTTTTAGGTATTAGGTGTTCTAGCTCAAATAAAGTCGGATAAAGAATCTGTTGAGGCATTAGTGCAGCCTGTTGAAACAGCTGATCGACTATTCCAAGAAATTCAGACTTGGCAAAAACAAGTTGATGATCTGGAGTATAAGCTTGACTTTCGAGGGCAAGGTGCCAAATCTATGGAAGAGATACAGTCGGAGCTTAGTGCTGTGCAAAATACAAAGTAACTTTCAATCATGTGTTTCTTGTGACTTACTTTTCGTTCCCATCCTTTTTGATTATCAAGCATTCTTTTGCTCTCTGACTATTAAATTGCGTGGTTGATGGAACCCTGACTGTAACTTCAGGGAAGGTGTGAGAATGGTGGAAACTACAGAAGAGTGTATGGAAATTAGTGACGAAAATAGGAGAAAAAGGATCTATTATTGATGAATATGGAAGGATACAAAACCAGTAGCTTTTTGAGAGGCTACCATCTCTTCCTCACCTTAGAAGGTGCCAAAATGACAACAAAATTCTCATGACCTCTTTGCCTTCCTATCTCACGTATATAAACCCCCTCCCTTGACACTATAACAAACTTTTTCAGCTCATCCTTCTGAAATGATGGCAGGGACACACATGACAGAGCAAAAGATTCAAATGACTTGAATACACTATCTTAGACTTCTTGTCTCTGTAATTTAGTTTTATCTGTCTTCATACAAGTTCATTCACTCCATGCTTATGTCTATATATGCCTTATGGTTCACAAGTTTTTATATAATTTTATTCCTTTCCTTCTTATGATGCCATCAGGGATAATTTACATCAGGAACTAGAGAAGTTGAGGGATGAACAGAGGTACATCGAAAATGATTTGGCACATGTTCAAATAAGGTGGCATGCTCTAAGGGAGGAGAAGGTTACAGCAGCTAACATGTTGCGTGATGTTAAGAAAGTAGAAGAAGATTTAGAGCGTTTGTCTGAGGAAAAAGATCAAGTTGAGCTTGATGCGAAGGTCCGTCTCTCAGCTGTTATGTTTCTTATAGCTCATGCCCTCTGTTTATTTTTCGTTTAAACTTTTGTGTTGCTTGAAAGTGAGTGTATGATGAGGTAATAGGAGATTCCGACAGGCAATTTATGATAATTCCATTACTGAAATTATGCTTTGTTATAGCATCTTTCATTCTATTTTTATGAATTCTAAGTTTTTGTCAAACTTAAATAAATGATCACTGTCAGTCATTTAAGTAATGGATAAACTTTTATTCCTTGAAGATATAAGGTGAACATATCTTGCATCTTTTTATGGTCAGGCCTTGATTGCTATGTTTTTACTTCACACAGATGGTTAGATTTTAGGCATTGCATAGGGCGAAGGGTAAACAGACTAGTAGGTATCAAGTACAGGAACTAGGCATTCTTATGTTATCACAAATAAAAGAACTTTTTGTTTTAGATGCATTTTCATATTCTAGTTTTCCCTATGACTAAATTTTGTCAAATTTGAAATCCCTCTTTATGTAGCCACACGAAAACTTTTTTATTGATTCTTGACGTGAATATTGTTTTCAGTTTCAATTGTTATAGGTTTACATTGTTAGGTTAGTCAATGCAGTCTCCTTTAAAGGGGCTTGTGACATACCATCATGAATAGCAACTGATTGTTGTTGTATCTTTTTAGCATTTGGCAGAGTCTCTTGGTCCTTTATCCAAGGAGAAAGAAAAACTACAGAGTGAATTTAATGAGCTGAAAGTCAAACTTGAGCAGGAGTATGAGGACCAGAAAAAACTGTTGGACAACTATCGGTGGCAAATTGACGAGCTACTAAGAGTTGCTTCAAAAATCAAAGAGTAAATTTTGTCAAACTGAGGATTGTAAGATTCTATCATGTCATTTATCTTGATCATCAATTTCATCTTACCAGGTATGATGATCTAAAGAAAGGAGAAAAATACAAGGAAATGCAAGAAAAGTTATCTTTATCGGAATCTCAACTGCAAAGTTGTGATGCTAGGAAGCAAGAAATATCAGCTGAACTTAACAAATTTAAGGAAGGAATACGAGATCAGGATAACATACGAAGAAATATTGAAGACAACTTGAATTACAGGAAAACAAAGGTGGAGGTGGAAGAGCTTGGCCGGGTGATTGAATCTTTAGAAGAGAGAATCCTGAAGATTGGTGGGATTTCACCAGTTGAAGCTGAACTTATAAAGCTTTCTCAGGAAAGAGAGAGAATTCTTTCAGAGGTACTCATAAAGTTTAACAAGTCATTTCCTGTTTTTCCTTCAACTGGCTGAAAAGTTTATGGTTATGATCACATTGATATTCCTAAGTTTTTGAAAATTGGCTTATTTATGCGTCAGGTATGATTTATGGACATTCTGTCTTGCGTTTTCATGATACCATCTTAGTCTTTGTCCGCATTGTATTTTGTTGCATGAGTGCTGATGTTCTGCTGACAAGTTTCTGCCACAATAAAAGGCAATTACATAGTCATGATGTTATAAAAGCACTTTTGGAATGCTTACACATAGAGTGCCTAATCCCCATCCAGGCAAGACCTGAAATAGATTCTTTGAAACCACTGGACATCAAAACCAATGTTCTTAATATACAAACAAAGACATAATTTCACATAACCTTTCACACATTTACGTCTTTTGTACTTACCTACACGTACTTTATTGCAGCTTTTACATCAATAGTTTCAGAATTGTTTCAGACAGCTGTGAAGTTTTACCTTCTCCTCTCTCTTTCCTTAAGTCTCCAAGCCCAAATTTTTCCTCTCTTCTACTCCCCTTTCCCATTCTCTGATGTTCTTTCCTTTTCTGCATCTCTTTTAATGTGAAAATTGTTTGTATTTTCATGTTAATTTGAAACAATGGTACTTTCCTCAAGATTTAACATTTCAAGTAGACAAATTCTCTTCACAATTATTAATAAATACATACCAGGCCATTTTAAGCGTTTATTTGGATCCCAATTCTTTGAGGACAAAGTTGTGTTTTTCTCACTAGAGTTTGCCTTTGCACCAGAAAAAGTTTTACGCCTTTGTCCTTTATTTTTTAATTTGGGCTGTGTAGTAGGCTGTTTATCCTTTCCTACATGTCATTGTTGATTCCTACCAAATAAATGATGACTGCAGTATAATTCTCATGTTTTAATGTAATTTTCATAGACGAAGGTATTGTGGTATCACCTATTTATTTATATCTTCTGTCTCAAATTATTTCACCTGTCAATTTATTTGTGCTTTCCTGTGACAAAATTTTCATGCCTTGATCATGTGAAATCACTGAAAACTATTTGTTATACTAAAACAGTTGAATAGGTACCGAGGAACAATGTCAGTTCACCAGAGCAACATTTCAAAGAATAAAGTTGATCTTAAACAGGCACAATATAAGGATATTGACAAGCGCTACTTTGATCAGCTTGTCCAGCTCAAGGTCAAATTATGCTTTATTGCTTGCTTTTTCCCTTCTAGCCACTTTTTGCAATGTTTCGTTAATTTTATTTTTTTTGTCAGACAACTGAAATGGCAAACAAGGACCTAGACAGATACTACAATGCACTTGACAAGTGAGTTCTCCATAGGCAATCTCGATATTTGCCTTTGCCTGTTGTTATATATGCTATGTTTTAAGGTAAATTTCTCTGTTAATTATCCCCCAGGATTTGTATAAACCATGTGTGTCCTGCTACCAAAAGATATGAGTTTCTTGCAACTTTCTACGTAGAGCTTTCTCTTAGCTGATCATTCATCATAATATTTCAATCGCATGGTATTGGTTGAGATTTTATTGAGCATGTTTTCAAGAAGTTAATCCTCTTGAAGATGTATCCTACTAATTTTATCAATACAAGAAGGGAAGAGACAATGTGCTTTGAGAAATTTATATAACTAGGCATGGCAAAAGAGCCGCGAGCTCAACTTAGTCCAAAGTTAAGGGGTCGAGCCCGGTTTAATTAGGCTCAAGCTTTGGACTTCAGTATTCAGGTCCGATGGGGTTCAAGATTGACAAATTTTGTTGGATCTGATCAACCATGAAAAATCGGGTCAGCCGGGACCAAAGTCAACAGGCAAAAACAAGTTTGACTGGATTCAGGCCCAAATTTTTTTTTTGACATAAGACCCAAGCCCAGCCTAGTTCATTGTCATCCCTAGGCATCATGAGCCTGTTGTTAAACACTGGACATCATCTACGTTTCTTTTTGGCACATCTAATGCTTTTGGATATCGACTACTTTTACATGTTGACTTACTAAATTCTATGCATGCCTATGTTTCTAGAGCATTGATGCGGTTTCACTCCATGAAAATGGAAGAAATTAATAAGATCATCAGGGAGTTGTGGCAACAAACATATAGAGGGCAGGATATAGATTACATTAGCATCCACTCAGATTCTGAAGGTTCTGGAACTCGGTCTTACAGTTACAAGGTATTGAATATCTTTATTAATCTAGTTGAATTTATGCTGCTTTTTTAGGTCATTTAAGTGTGTTGATGACAACTAATAACTCCACTGCCTTCAAACTAGGTTCTAATGCAGACTGGAGATGCAGAACTAGAAATGAGAGGAAGGTGTAGTGCTGGTCAAAAAGTGAGTATATCTGAGAATAGGCTCTTCCAGTAGAGCTGATATTCTGACTTGGACATCGTTAAAAGTTAGGTTTGGATGCAGGTTCTTGCTTCGCTTATCATTCGGTTGGCTTTAGCTGAGACATTTTGCCTCAATTGCGGAATACTAGCATTAGATGAGCCTACGACAAACTTGGATGGACCAAATGCTGAGAGTCTTGCTGCAGCTCTACTCAGGTACAGGACAGCTACAAAGTCCTTATAACTGGATTGGACTAACCACTGTAGGGTCTTAAAGGTCTCAATAAATGTGTTTTTTTGTTCTCTTGGATTTTCTTCAGAATAATGGAGGACAGAAAGGGACAGGAGAATTTTCAGTTGATTGTAATCACACATGATGAGCGTTTTGCTCAACTAATTGGTCAAAGGCAGCATGCAGAGAGATATTATCGAGTCGCAAAGGATGATCAGTAAGCTGCTTTTCTTCCAGTTTCCTCATCTTCGAGTTTTTGTCTAAAGTTGCATTTGTTACTTGATTATACTCCGTAAGTTTATTAATGAGAGTATATTCTATGGCTTTATTTCAGTCAGCATAGCATAATTGAAGCACAAGAGATATTCGATTGACATTGAATGAGAGGTAGAAACATCTTTCTGTCAGATAGAGCATCAGGTTGAATCATTTGAGATGCACACAAGATGCATCATTCAGACATGTCTACTTGGTTTAGATTGTACAAGGTCTAGCTTATTATTGTACAATTGTTTCTGATTTTTCTCTAGGAAATGTTTCTGTCCTTGATTTCATAATGTGGTCAACATACTGTTGGAAGTAACAAAGTGAAGAAGTTATGATTATGAATTTAAGTTAATACATCAATTTAAATCTATAACATTATCTTTACTATATTTATATTCCTCGGAATGTGAATCAGATTTGCATATTGCGTAATCATTTTTCCTTTCTAAATTTCATTTTATTCAAACGAAGATTGGTCCTCAGACTTAATACTCTAAGAGAGTCTGTGTCCGATAATTACTTTTTCAATCTGTCTACAATATTGATTGTCATTAGCTAAGGAGTGAACTTCATTTGTCCTATCTGTTCAGCAGCTCTCCCGATTATGCTATCTCACTTTGCTTGCTAACTTATACTTAAAACCACTAGCTCACTCCTGCATTTCGACCCGGCGTTGCCGTTATTCAGTTGATAATTACTAACCAGTTGAAGTTCATCATGAAGAAGCAATTCGAAGACTTCAGAGGAATGACATTGGCGTTTGTTACATTGGCGTTTGTTCTATGTTCTTTGTAATTGGTGCTATAGGATCTTTTTTGTGGTTGGTTTTATAGGCTTGTGGCATAAAATTCATTCGCAATTTTGAGGTTTATATATGCAGTTGTTTGACTATCACAGTGAAGACGCATAGGCTTGGAATGTGAAATGCCAGGACTCTGATAGCACCTTTAACCATTTCATTTCACACGTAGTGGTCGACATTCAACAGCAGTATGGCTATGCGGACGAGCACAAGATAGGATTCTGCTTCTTTTTTTTTTTTTTGTTGCTATAAGGGAATGAAAATCAAAACCAAAACAAAAGACACCCTATCTAACGCAAGGTTCTAAGGTACTTAACGCCTTGCTGATATCGGTGTAGTAAGTCCAAGATTGTCGTCAAAGGCTCTTAAAGCATATGTAGACCTGGACTGGACATCATTGTGATAGAAGCTAGTCGATCAGCACATTGGTTCCCTTTACGATTTATATGTTGCAGCTGCACCTCCCAGGCTTGGTATAAAAGGCCACGGGTACTTGCCATCAAAAAGTTATCGTCAGTGAAAACTATATTGGAAGAAGAGAGAATGTTAATTACCTCCAGAGAGTTGACTTCAACGACCATGCGTTGATACCCAAGGGTCCAAGTTAGGTTAAGGCCTAAGTAGACGTCCCATAATTCTGCAGTTAAAAGAAATCCCCTGCTGATGTAGTGTAGAAATCCACCACACCACCTCCCTTAACAATCTCTAATTAAGCCACCCTCAGTCACAAAATTTGATCCTTGCTTGACTACTTCATCCGAATTAATTTTGATTCAAGATTCAGGCGGTTTCGTCCAGCCTAGTAAGGTACTTAGATGTAGACCCTGTGTTGGCAGTATGCAGCTTTCTATTGTCCTTGCTTTACCTATTCTGGCCACATATTACATAACGGCTCGAGGCCCTTCTTTCGACCAGACAAAATCTGCTTCAAAAAGATTGCGATTTCTCCACTGTCAAAGCAACCAACAGGCTATACTATAAATAGTAACCCAGTCAACCTGATTCACTTGTATTGGTGTCCTGAGGTAGTATATCACCCACTGTTCCAGATCCTGGTGGAAGAAATCTGGATCCACTACTTCTGGGACGAAGTTACACCAAAAGGCTTTAGCTCTCGGGCAATCTCGAATGACGTGCAAATTTAAATCTTCTTGGTAACAGAACTGACAACTGTCGTCCGTAGTTAGCCTGCGAGTCACTCGCTGTTGATTTGTCAGCAATTTGCCTTTAATCAATAGCCACAAGAAGGCACGAATTTGTTGGGACCCTGCCCATTTCCAGATTAAAGCCCACAGACTATTATGATCCTTCGTGCTGCTACCTTCAATGAAGTCATAAGCAGACGTCATTGTGAAACGCCCATGATTTGTGTGGCCCCTATCATGCTATCCTCCGCTATGCCATCTACATTAGTCTGGATCTCCGCAATCTCCATACAGACCGAGGAAAGAAGATATTGTTGGAACCGATTCCAACGTCACTAATCGACATCATTTGTAAAATCCACCACTGTGGCGTATAGTATGTTATTGGGCAGAGTGGTGGTAGCCACTAAACATAGAGACCCCCAATTATGCGCCCAATTATCCAGCCAAAAGTGAATTCGCCTCCCATTCCCTAGCTTCCATTTTATGCCTTGGCGACTGTACTGCCAGGTGACAGAGATGCCCCTCCAAATGACTGACGTTGCTTGCCTTGCGATGTTAGAGGGAAGAGGATTAGGTCCGACTTGATATTTAACCCTGAGGATTCGAACCCATAAAGCTGAGAGCTGAGTTATCAAAGCCCAGCCTAGCTTGGATAGTAGAGCATCATTGGATGAACGGATACGTTTAAGACCCACACCCTCGGTCTTTTTGGACTTACACACGGTTTCCCAATTAACCAGATGCATTTTCCACTGGGCCTCCGTTGATCCCCATATAAAGTCTCGCATGAGGTGCTCCAAATCGTCATAGAGTTGCCTCGAAAGCCTCACTGTTGGCATCATGTAGATGGGGAGGGCCGAAATCACTTATTGGGTGAACATAACACGCCTTGCAAGGGACAACGCCTTTGCCTTCCATCTTGCAAGTTTCTTTTGAGCGTTCTCAATGATGTACTAATAGGTATGTCACGTTAGTTGCTTGTGAATCAACGGAACCCCTAGGTACTTGCCCAGATTGTGCGTGCGTTGAATGCTTGAAGTTTGACTGATGCGTCGGGCAATTACTAGAGAGACATTTTTGGAGAAATAAATCCGTGTTTTATCAGTGTTCACTTTTTGTCCAGATGCCTGGCAAAACATCTCCAAAGAAAAGATGGGATATAGGAGGCCTTGAAGGGCTCAGCTTGATCGGTTTTCAATTCCCTTGTCCCATTTCTTAAAGAATAAGTTGACCTAGCCTCTCCATGCACAATACAAACAGGTAAGGCAATAGTGAGTCACCCTTTCGAATCCCATAGGAAGGGCTGAAAGGATTCGTCAAAGTGCCTTGCCAATCGACTTGCATAGTCATCGTCATTACACATTGCATGACGACTGTGATTAAAATATCCGGTATTCCCATGTCCTGCAAGGTGTTCTGTATGAAATCCCATCTAAGTCGGTCATAAGCTTTTTCCAAATCCACCTTGATTGCAAGATATCCAATCTTACCCGTCTTCTTGCGCATCGAGTGGATGATCTCCTGGGCTATGATAATATTATTAGTGATTTGCCTACTCAGAATAAAAATACATTGATTTGCCTCTACGAGGTAGTCCAGATGATGTTTCAATCTATGCACGATAACTTTCGAGACGATCTTTTAAAGGACAGAACAGAGGCTAATCGGTCTAAATTAAGTAATAGTCTGCGAGGAAGGGACTTTGGGGATCAAAACCAAACTGGTGTGATTAAGATCCTTGTCCCATCGATCTAGTCGGAAAATTTCCTGAATGTACTCCACCACTTTTGGACCTATCTTACCCCATTGTTTTTGAAAAAATAAGGCATTGAATCCATCTATTCCAGGAGCTTTATTTGGATTCATGTCGAAAATCACATTTTTTATTTTTAAATCATGAACGGGTAGGGATAGCGCTTGAATTCTGTCCCCCGAGAGCGACGGGAAAACTCCAAAGAGCATAAAATTGTGGGCATTTTTGTCTTCATCCGTATAAAGTTGGACAAAGAAATTCCTAGCGATAAGGCCCAATTTCACTGGGTCAGAAATCAGAGTTCCATTGGGGTCAAGGAGTTGCTCAATCTTCAGCTTCTTTCTTCGAGATAGTGTGAGGGTGTGGTAATATTTCGTATTCCTATCGTCTTGTGAAATCCAGTCACACCTGGCTTTCTGATACCAATAAATTTCCTCCTCACACAGAACTTGCAGAAGTTTCCCACTCAGCTCTTCCTTCAAATCTAATAGCGAATCCAAAGGGCTGATTCCCATAGCCCGCTGAATGCCCTCCAAACGTCTTAGCAACCTTTTTTTCCGAGAGAAAATATTTCCAAAATCTGATTTATTCCAATTGGTGAGACACATGGAAAGTTTGACTAAAGACTGACTCATCGTTTCCGCTTCGAGAAGTCAATTCTTCTCTACTACATCCACAAAATCCAGAAGTGTTAGCCACGTATTTTGGAAACGAAACTTAGGGGGACCTAGCATTTTTGGAGGAGGACTGTGTAAGTTAATCAACAAAGGTCGATGATCTGATCCGAGAAATGGAAGGTGATGAATCACTGTTTGAGGATAATCTTGTAGCCAAGCTGTCGAAGCAAAAACTCTGTCCAGTCTGGCTTGTATCACTCCTCGGCACCACATAAACTTCGGTCCGACATAACCCAGGTCTTGAAGTTCATTCCCGTGCGCCCAATCTTGAAACTACTTATTCACCACCCTTGCGAACTGGGCTCCACCTCTTTTGTCCGAAAGAGTTAATTTGGCATTAAAATCTCCTCTTATGAGCTAGGGTCTCTGGTTAGATTGACCTATCCAGTGTAGAAATGGCCAGAGAAGATTTTGATACGGGCATTGTGGCCTTGCATAGACTGTTGTAAAATCGAAGGAGCCTGAAGCATGTTTGATTGTGGTGTGAATGAATTGGCGATGAACTATTATCACTGAGACATCAAAGTCATCCTTCCATAATAGCCAAATCTCGCTAATAAAACCTTCGGCTTCAACTCGAACCGAGTAATCGAACCCCAATTTAGTAACTACTGTGATTGCCTTATTCTTACTAATGCGGGTTTCCAGCGATACTAGAATACCAGGTTTGTAATTACTAATGTGATTACGTAGGATTGTCTGAAAACGAGACCTCCTGCCCCTTGACAATTCCATAGGAAGATCGACATAAAGAAATTAAACTAAATCGAAGAATTCTACAACTGGGTAGAAATTGTACCTCCCACAGGCTCGACCGTGTTGACATCGCCTTGTTATTGTGGGGCAGCTACCTGCGCGGGTTGTCTGGGATGTAGATTGTCTATTCCACCCGACCTGGCACGTAGGTCTGGGGAGTCGTTGAGATGCTGGACATAGCCTTCCCCAGGCTGAGTCATGGTCTCCGGAGTCTCAACACTTGCCATCGGTTGGAGACTCTCCTCAACCACCTGCTTGTTGGTCTCGATAGCCTGACTATCGCAGATCATTTCCGTGTGGGCAGATATTTTAATCGCTAAATGTTTGTCCACGGTAGTGGGTTGGAGGGGAACTAAAGGGACCAGCACCAATCCCGGGTCCTACTGGGTGCCCGCCCGGGAGCTTTCTCCTGGGGTATTCTGGGTGGGTGAGACTTTCTGGCCTTTTGGGCCTTTCTTGGAATCCGTCTGGGCCCAATAGCGGTGAAAACGGGCCCCTGAGAAATTTTCTTGCCTTTTTCAGGGAGCCCAGTTAAATTTAAACGTTGGCCCGGTCCATTTGTATTATTGGGAAGTTGGGTCTCTTGCTGAATTTCAGTCGCTTCACCCCTTTCATCCTGTACTGACAGGAGATTGAACCGAGAGCCTCCCTTATAGTTGTTCTCTTTTGGACGTCTCATCTGCTCCTGACTTCGCATGGTTTGGTGTGGAGGCTTCCTCTGCAGCTGCATCCACGGCCCATAGTCGTTAGGTAATTTTCCCGTTGTTTTCTCGATTGGTTCAGCATCGGCGTGCCTCACCCCAAACGTGCCTTCGGCTGCTCTTGCACTCGGCAGTGGACACTCTTTTGTGGTTAGGGAGTGCTTTGGGCAGCTGGGAGTAGCATGTCCGATCATGCCGCAAGAATAACAGAGTTGAGGCAACCCTTTATATACCACCATAAGTTGCTCGCCTCTAGCTCGACGTATGTGCGTAGTGGAGAGCTCAGGCCTATGTCCACCGCAATTTTGGCAAACCTTCCTCGATGCGCCAGGAGTGTAGCCTCATCCACTTTCACGGTATGTCCCACGATGTTGCCTAATGCGGAAAGGATGCTGGGATGGTATCGTGCAATAGGCAACTCCGGGAGCCTAATCCACACCACTGCTCTGCTGAGGGTGCTCTGTGAAGGTCGGAAATTCGGAGTCCATCTCTGTACAGCTAGTGCTTGGCCGTATATAATCCAAGGAACTTGTGTTAAAGCCTTCAAGTAATCCTCTAACCTGACGAGGAAGAACTCGTGCTCCAAATCCACTAGCTTCATGGGACCACGCGGATGCCACAAGACCTTCAACCGCGCACTAAGTGTATGAAAGCCGATGCGACGACCAAGGAGTTTCACAACTACAGTAGTACTCCATTGCGTATCCAACTTGGTTTTGAGGTTCTGGGAGAGCATGATGTCCCCCCCTCATCAGATCCATCATTGTCTGCTTTTGTAGTTGTTGGACAGTAAGGACATGTGTGTTCTGTATAGCCTTGTAATTGTTTACAGATGACATATTTCCATTGAGTAGAAAGATGTTCAAAAATACCGTCCATTTGTCCAAATGGTTGGGAAAATTGCTGAATGATTTGAACTGCATCTGTTGTGATTGAGTTTTTATAAGATGAGATCATAAGCATGTTGATGCCTTTGTAATTAATTTTTATCGTGGATTCATTAGTAATTCGGTTGCATTGATTAAAGACTCCTTCCAAGCAGTGAATATTCAATAGTATCCCAATGGAATTCATGCTGCGGTGGTGCATCGATAGGCAGATAAACTCCGTTGCTAATTTCAATTTGCAAAAATGCAATTCTCGTTTCTTTGATTTCTGCATCGGTAACTGATTCACTACCCACTATTTCCTTGAAAATGGCATAATTGCTGTAATTTTAATATATATCTCTCTTATGTTCTTTTTCTTATAAGGTGATTGTTGGGACTCACATCTATATTGTTGTGGTACTTATGCATATTGTAAACAACAACTCTGAATATTTTTATATTTGATAGTTCTTTTTAATTTTGATTCAAGACATTGTTCGGCTAAGATTTTCTGGGTAACTAAAATGGAAACACCTAAATTAAAAACAATAGCATTTGATTCTGTTTTGTGATGGAATATAGCTTCTACTTTTTGATTGATAGGAAATTGTAATATCTCCACTTACATGTTCCCTTTTTATGTGTTGTCGTCCTTCTGGTATTTCTCTAGATCTCCTACTTTCTGGTAATTAGCGAGACGTACTACTTTCTAGTTGATCTTCTACATAAATTTATTTATCTGATTCATATCCATAAATAATTTCATCCTTATCTGTGATTTGATGCAATTTTTCTGCTGGTTTTAATGTTAGTTTTTGTACTAAATGGGTAATATCGTCAAGTTGAGATTTTATATTTCGTTCGACTATTTCCAATTATTCGTTAATTACATCCTTCATGGCTTTATTAACGTTATCTCTTTCTTTCTAGGTTCTTTCTTTCTAGGCTTTGATACCAACTTTAGGATCTGATCGATTTGTTTATTTTGCTATTTTATTAGTTGTATGGTTTGATGTTGTATGTGTATTATTTCAGTTAATTGTGTTTATAATACTTTATGGTGCTCTTTTATTTCTTTTATACCCATAATGTATTTTTCAAGTAAGTTGCTAATTCGGTAATTTGATTTTTAAGTTCATCTATTTTTACTGAAGTGTTTTCTTATTTATTTTGGCAAAATGATTTATGAAACACCAATTAGAATGAATCAATATAATAGTCATATTCGAATTAGCTTAATAGATTAAGCCCAAATTACTAAATAATTACAAAAAATACTTGGAAAAAACGCAACAAAATAGGATACATTCATCTATCAACAATCCAAATTCTCTTAAAATTCACGTTTCAAGAAGGAATAGACTCACCTATAAGAATGGCCATAATAGACAAACCAATGCAAAAGTTAAATAATCAAATAATTTAAATGATGAATGACAACTTAGCATATGGGAAAATTAAATTTAATATACGATTAAAATAAGGTGTTCCATTGAGATCACCCAACTTAGACGACACCATAACTATTGCATACAAATTTTATAGAGATGATCTTATGATTCAAGGTCAATATCCTTTTTCAATAACCTATCAAATTAGTTATGTTTTGTCTAATTCTCATCACAATATCGAATTTAAAGATGTAGATAGAATATATCTTGATCAACTATTCAATGATGTTGCGAAAGTAGGAACCAATTTTAGATTAAAACTTAGACCATTACTTGCAATTCAATATCCAATTCAAACCCGAAGACATTCCTTTTCAGATATATTATCTTCTTTTACTACACCTTTAGTCAAGTCTCGTTCCTTAAGAATCGAACGACCCATTAAATTTTTTGGACCTGAAACAAACAAAATAGCTAATATTAAAATTAATGACCCTAAAATTGAAAACATTTCAGTAAAAATAGATGAACTTAAAAACTTTGCTAATGAAAACACGTGTTGATATTAACGGTTCCAATTCTATCTATACACCCACCATGCTTCTGCTACCTTTAAGTTGAACCCCTTGTCAAGGCGTATATTCTAACGCTGGGATTCGAACTAGGCATGTCATAGATGTATAGCTAACTCTGATACCACTTTGTTAATGAAAACACGTATTGACATTAATGGTTCCAATTCTATCTATACACCTTTTTTCATAAATCTTTGATATATGCTAGGAGCTTGTTTCAATCCAAATGGTAAAACATTCATCGAAATAGATTATGCTGAATTGGAAGATATTCAATTAGAATTAAATATAATTTGAAGTGCTTATCAATTTTATTCTAATGAATTACTTTATTTAACAAACACATTCAGATTACATCAAATTACCTCTCATTCCTAATGACTTCAGACAAAATCAAAGATTCAGAAATATTAGATGTAGAGAACTTAGGTTTAGAAGAGTCTCAAAGAACCTTTCATATTAACACTTTATTAACACAAGATAAACAAAACCAAATCGCTCGAGCACAATTAAATTTAAAAGCTGGACAAGATATTTATTCTTCCCTATTTAAACAATTGTTCAATAGAAAAAATATTATTTAAATTCTAAACTGCCATCTTTTTCAAAGCAATGGAAGAGAAAGAGAAACACTTGGTGAACGTGCAAAAACTTCAGGAGAGTAAACAAAGATTTGTTGAAATTTAGACTTAAAGTTTTGGAACCGAAGCGCAAGTTCTTCAAGTTAAGACCCATCTTCATAATTATAAACAACGTCTAAAGAAGAGTAAATTGGGATTGTTTCAACTTTATGCTTTGTCATCTCACTTCCTTTGTTTATTTTCACTTCTCTGTACAAATTTTCAAGTTAAGACCCATCTTCATAAACAACGTCTACAGAAGAGTAAATTGGGATTGGTTCATCTTTATGCTTCGTCATCTCACTTCCTTTGTATATTTTCACTTCTCTGTACAAATTTTGGAACGTAATATTTTGTTTTTAAATTTATATCTAACGCGACTTGTCATGTCAACAACCTTAACGTTATGTTTAGTTTTGAAAAAAATTAAAAATTTAGGCTACCAATTCATCTACAAATCACACTTCATTATGCATTTTCTACAAATAGGATTTTAATTTATTTGTTCTGATTTATTTATTGCCTGAGGAATAAGAATTTATAAATCAAGAAAGTAAATGAAACAGAAGATATATCAAACATACATTATTCGACGATGAAATACCAAACTTGAATGGCCGCCCACCATAAGTCCAACACTGGACTTCTTAAAAAGAACAAATCTAACCTACAAAACCAAAAACCAACAAAGATACATTTGCACTCTTCTCCAGACCTAATCCTTATACTTCATCTCAGACATGAGAAAGCCAGGCATGTCAAAGGAGGAAGAGAACTTCTCGACATCAGCCTTAAGCGCCTCAATGTCTTTGTTGCTCACCAACCCCTTGTTGAAGTCCTTCAAGAGCTTTCCATGTTCTTTCTGGATGCTCAGAGTGATTGTCACAGCGCGGTGAAGGAACTCTCCTATCTGCTCAAAGTCCTTCTCAACCAGACCTCTGGAGGTCATAGCCGGAGCGCCTGCCAACATAAAAGCTTCAGTCGGTAACTTATTACCGATAAAGGAAGATTTTCTTCTGATCCAAATGATAAACCCAAAGGATGAATTCATACCTATTCTTACTCCTCCAGGAGCCAAAGCACTGCTATCACCAAACACAGCGTTCTTGTTCAAGGTAATGTTGCAAAGGTCACACAGCTTTTCAACCTTGTTGCCTGGCGAAGGATTATAATAGAAAAAAAAAAAAAAGGCAACGTACAAAATCGATGAGCAATGGTTGTAATTACTGAATCCAAGAAAAATCAATTTCTTTTACCTGTCAAACCGAGAGGTCGAAGATCCCACAAAACAAGGTGGTTCTCAGTTCCTCCGGTCACCATTTTGTATCCCTTACTCATCAAAAAGTTTCCAAGTGAAACAGCATTGGCCTTTACTTGTTTAGCATATGCCTTGAACCCAGGGCTCGTAGCCTGCTTCAGTGCAACAGCCAAGGCACCAATCTGGTGATTGTGAGGACCACCCTGAAGAGCGGGGAAAACCGAGAAGTTGATCTTATCTTCGAAGTCATAAACTGCATCCTCTGGTTGGCCCTTCTTTGCTGGTTTAGGCCCCTTCCTGTAGAAGATCATACCAGCCCTAGGACCCCTCAAGCTTTTATGAGTAGTGGTTGTTACAATATCACAGAACTCGAAGGGGTTGGCAGCTTCCTAAAGATAAGGACAAAAGAAAATTGTATTTAGACCGAACCCAGATTGTAAAGTTTTTTTTGTTGAAAATCAAGTGAGAAATGAATACAATAAAAGGCAGTTCCAGTTTCGTAACTTCAAAGTTGAAAACGAATTCCGAAGCATCAAATGATGTCTTACTACACAGATAATCATCTAGTAAACAAGAGTGTACAAAATCCGAGTTCTAGATCTACCAATACTAGTGTAAAATACCATACCAAGAAAGATAAGCATATGGATCAGACCTAATTCACATCTATCAAGAACAGAAAGTACAAAATGACGCAAAATAAACAACGGAAACAGAACCATAAACAGAAACATAGATTCGCTCAACAAAATCAAAAGGTTGGAAAATGCAATGCCCTGTGAACAAGAAAAAATAGACTAACATTTAGTGCACACATCAACGAACTTGTCAACAAAGATAGATCTTTTGATGGATCAGATCCTAAGGAACAAAAAAGAGCTCAAGTAATATCATCGGAAACACTAAGCATCCAGACAAAGATCTGTTCACCCAAGGATCCAAGGATACAAACTATTGAGTTTTACTTTCACATATCATGCATGTAAGCTGAGAAAATCGCAAAACGAAGACAGTTTGCAAATGAAAATACAATCTTTTCCACTTCAACTTCCTCAACAGATCCAACAAAAACAGAAAAGAAAAACAGAAACGACATGCAATATCAAAACAAAAACCATACCTGAGCAGCAACGAGGCCACTAATGTGAGCCATATCACAAAGCAACAGAGCACCACATTTATCAGCAACAGCCCTAAACTTGGCATAATCCCAATCCCTCGGGTATGCACTACCACCACAAATAATCAGCTTAGGCCTGAAATCCAAGGCCTTTTCCTCCAACTTCTCATAATCAAGATACCCAGTTTGTGGATTCACCTTATAAGGTAAACTCTCAAAGTAAATCGAAGTCGCCGAGATCTTCTTCCCACCGGAGGTATAATAACCATGAGTCAAATGTCCACCGGAAGGCAGGTCCAATCCCATGATCCGGTCATGGGGCTGAAGAACCGCCGTGTAGGCGGCGAAGTTGGCCGGAGAGCCGGAGTAGGGCTGGACATTAACGCCCCACTTGGTGGGGTCGAGGTGGAAGGCCTGGAGAGCGCGGGAGCGGCAGAGATTTTCGATCTCGTCGATGAACTCGTTGCCTCCGTAGTAACGGTTGCCGGGAATGCCCTCGGAGTACTTATTTGTCAGGGCGCTGCCGAGGGCTTCGATGACGGCGAAGGAGGTGAAGTTCTCGGAGGCGATGAGCTCGATTCCTCTGCATTGTCGGTGTTTCTCCTTCTCGATCAGATCGTAGATTTCGGGGTCCACGGTTTGAAGTGGTTTGTTGCCCCACTCCGTCACTGGCTCCATATTTTTAGAGAGAGAAGGTGAGAGACCGAGAAAGAGAGAGTGCAAATGATGGAATGAAACGGTGGGATTGTGAGGTGGATTTAAAGAGAAATAGTTGGTGATAGGTGTCTAGTAGGTGTGCCATTCATTTTGATAAAATTTTATATGAGATTAATGGATTTGCTTTGTTGAAAATGTTTATTTATTTTTTTAAATTGTTATAAATAACCAAACTCTAGGAAAAGGGAGATAAAGAGTTTTTTTGTAGTTTACTTGGAAATAATTTCTTTTTCTTTTATTTCCTATTTTAATTATAATTTATCTAGAAAAATTGAAAATTGTCAATTTAATTATATATGATATTTATCAATTGTAATTTTAGGTGTAATTTCAATTCAAAAGCTGCCCAGGTGTAGATTGACTCAAGGCCCATCGTCTTAGGTTGAGCTGCCCAGATTCAGGCTTAATTGAAAACATCTAAGTCGGTGTCAAATTGTCACCCCTAATTGTTTAAAAAGTATTTGTTTAGAAGTGAAAAAAAAAAAAGAAAAATGAGTAGAATAGTTAACATCCTAAAAAGGAGTAGTCATACAAAATTTGTTAAAAAAGTGACTCTTTCGGTGAGAATTATGAAAAATTATGAATAAAAATTTAAGTGACGAAATTTATATTTATAAAAATATCAGCAATTTTGAGTACGTATAAACATTTATCAAACGCATCTAATTTAGAAGATTTAAAAGAATAAGAGCAACTAATTTTTCTGTTGGATATTTATGATTCTAAAAGTTGAGATAATCTTGACAATAAAATAAGGATTATTTTAATTAAAAAGACCTAAAAAGAAATTAAATCTTATGTTTTCTTTAGACAACACACATTTGCATATTGTCGATTCATTTGAGTCTTTCTTTTTATTTTATCTTCAACCTATAAAACGAAGAGAACAACCCTAATTATATTATCTTTTTATTAGAAGCATTCTAACATCCATTTCAACTTGTTATATGTAAGATTAATGGATTTACTTAGTTTAAATACTATATTTAATTTTTTATTAGGACCATTCGCACATCTATGTTAAATTTTTATAATACTAATGCTCTCTTGAGTATACGGTTGGCTAACCATTTAATTTTAATTCATTTATCGAAGTAGTAACTTGTTATAAGTAAAAGCTATATTTGGTATTAATATGATCCTAAATACCTAAGATAAAATTCCTTTATTAAAATACTAACCTATTATTAGTAACAGCTATGTTTAGTGTTTACATGATTCTTATGCATATTTTGGAAAATGCAAGTATAGAAGTGACTATGCACTTGACTCATATAACTACCGTACAGGGAAGTGGGTGTGAAGGCAATGACGTGAATTTCAACTTGTAAATTTATATTTATGGAGCATAAGATAAAGCAAATCATTATATTGTAGTTTTTCATGAGCACAAGGTAATGTACGCAGAACGTCATTGTCAAGGTAGGTTTAGGTTCTGATCCATTTTGGCGTAGAAAAGAGAAAGTGTTGAATGTATTGTGGAGTTGGTAAGGACGAGAGTTGTTGAAGGACGATTTTGTCATTCAGATCAGATCACACTAATTTCTTTCTTCATACCTATTAGACGATTCCCATCCTCACCAACCCTGAAATGGATATCACGATCGACTTGTTTTATTTTAACTAAGTCAATTTTACACTTTATTTATTGACAAATATGAAATACATAGTTGTATCATCGCCAACCTCAACTTGTAGTTTCCTGCCAACTTTCGAGGAAGATTTGGACTCTTTGTTCAAGTAAGTATATAGATAAAAACATTTTGGGCAGTTGTTTTTGACTTTGTTGTAGGTAGGTAAGTTATTTTGGTGTTCTAGCGTTTATAATGTATAACTTATACTTCATAAGTATTTTTTGCATCTAAGTAGTGTATTTAGGTCACAAGCTGCTGTTTGACCCAGCACCAGGCGATAACTGATAACCAACTCGAGCGAGTTAGGTGCCAAAATTACCAACTCCAAATAAACATGAATCTTCATATCTACATTACAACTCTCTGTGTCCCAAAACTTCTGTGTCGATCAAAGAAAAGTGCACTTGTCCAAGAAATTGCTTCTCTCATCACCGATAGTCATAAATAAGGCAGAAGGTCTAATAATATGCAGTTGTATTCTACCTAGGTTATTTTTAATTTAGTACGGGCATTCCATGCACCATTTTATGTGGTTGTGCTAAATTCCATGTCCAAATCAATATTTAATTTAACTCCTAAAAAAAGTGAAACAATTGGGGACCAGGTTATAAAAGAATATGCAAATCCTTAAGATTAAGGATTTTAATATGAATATAGTAAACCCTCTAGAAATTCTTTTCGTAATCTTTGGATTTGTTGGCGGGCTAATAATGGAAATATGTTTGAATTTATTATTTAATTATAAAATTATTAACTTATTAAATAACTTCATTAAAATAAATAATTTATAAATTATTACATACACTAAAAAATTTGTATAATCTAATTTAATTCTTGATCTTTCATTTTTTTTCCCTTTTTATTTTATGTAAGGTTAAAGATTTATGGTCTTTCAGCCTTCTGGCGCTGGAACGTAATTTTACAATAGTCCGCTTTCATTCAAACTGTTTAGCTAGATAGGGTCCAGACCCTAATTGGCCACCTCAACCCAATCTCATGTTTTATATGAATGTCATTAAATATTTTAATTAATATCTAAATACTAGATATTTCCGCACCCACCGCCTTAGATCTCAGATCTTGCAGCTAATACACGGGCCCACACTTTAGGTAGCGCCTAACGCCAAGCATACAAACCAATTTATGCCAGTCTCATTGGTTTAAATTCTTCGATTTGCTGTCAATTAATCGCTAATAGAAAGTGGGTTGGTAGTTGATAATTAACACCTTTGATTACCTTAAGGACGCCACACCAACCCCATCTCCTACTACGAATATGACTTTGTTGCGTAACTATGTCAACATTATTGTTAGTGCATGTTGAAATCCTCAATTGATTACTTCTTTGAATCAATTAAAATTTGGACTTTACACAAAGTCTAAAATATTTTTTAGGATAAGATATTAACTTAGTTATATTAAACTTTTTTTATATAATTTATAATCTATTTAAAATTTTATATTATATTTTCATGTAATATTATTAAATTAATACACGTCAATTTTCCATTTAAATCTCAAAATATTTAAGTGGGTAGGTAAGGAAACCATCCAATGCTCATGTCACATTGACCTTACTTTTGCCCATTTGGTCATTGGTTGCTCTTTAGTGACAATAAAATCATGAGTTTAATTCATTTAAGGAATAGATTATGTGACAATCCCATCTAAGCGACCACAAAAGATAGCTCAAGTCAACCTAAAAAATTACTAGTGACACTTAAAAATTGAAATGCTATTAATAGTCTAATGCCACTTCTTAAACTACTTGCCAACTTATTAGGGTCTTAGTTACAGCAGTTATAAAGGAGTTTGTGGACTCAAATCTCACAAAGACCTTAAAAACTAAAAATGAAATATTAAACTGAAATTTTGTGGTGGAAGTTCACATCAAGTCATTTCCATGCTTCACTCTATACATTTTCCATTTACCAAATCTACCAACCCTAAATTCAAGATGACCAAACGTGAGCCGTCCATTTCACCCCATTTAACCTATTTATACACCCTCGCTTCACTATAACCATCGCTCCCAACTGGCCACTCTTCATACTCAAAATTGTCTTCAAGAGAGTGCGTTGCAGTTAGTGTCCCTACGATAACGTTAGACCTCCCACAATGGCTTTGTTGGTCGAGAAAACCACATCAGGCCGTGAGTACAAGGTGAAGGACATGTCTCAAGCCGACTTCGGTCGGCTCGAGATCGAGCTAGCCGAGGTAGAAATGCCCGGTCTGATGGCTTGCAGAACCGAGTTCGGTCCGGCTCAGCCCTTCAAAGGCGCGAAGATCACCGGATCTCTCCACATGACCATCCAAACCGCCGTCCTCATCGAGACCCTGACCGCTCTCGGTGCCGAGGTCAGATGGTGCTCGTGCAATATCTTTAGCACACAGGACCACGCCGCCGCCGCCATTGCCAGAGACTCCGCCGCTGTGTTCGCCTGGAAAGGAGAGACTCTCCAGGAGTACTGGTGGTGCACGGAGCGCGCGCTCGACTGGGGCCCCGGCGGTGGGCCGGATCTGATCGTCGACGACGGCGGCGACGCTACTCTGTTGATCCATGAGGGTGTTAAAGCTGAGGAAGCTTATGAGAAGACCGGTCAGCTTCCGGACCCGGCTTCAACTGATAACGCGGAGTTTCAGATCGTTTTGACGATTATTAGAGACGGTTTGAAGTCTGATCCCAAGAAGTATCATAAGATGAAGGAGAGATTGGTTGGTGTATCCGAGGAGACTACCACTGGTGTTAAGAGGTTGTATCAGATGCAAGCTAATGGAACTCTGTTGTTCCCCGCTATTAATGTCAATGATTCTGTTACCAAGAGCAAGGTATTGACTTCCTTTGTCTTCATAGATCTGGTTCACCTTCGATTTTGTTCATAATGGTTTAGTAATGATAGATCTGGTTTGTTGTTATTTGTGATCTAAAAGTGATTGCTTGAATGATTCAAACATCTGGTGTTACCCTCTGTGATGACAGTTCGATAACTTGTATGGATGCCGTCATTCCCTTCCGGATGGGTTGATGAGGGCGACCGATGTTATGATTGCTGGGAAGGTTGCTGTTGTGTGTGGCTATGGTGATGTTGGCAAGGGCTGTGCTTCCGCCTTGAAGCAGGCTGGAGCTCGTGTTATCGTGACTGAAATTGATCCAATTTGCGCCCTTCAGGCTCTTATGGAAGGTCTCCAGGTCCTGACCCTTGAAGATGTTGTGGCAGATGCTGATATCTTTGTGACAACCACTGGCAACAAGGACATCATCATGGTTAGCCACATGAGGCAGATGAAGAACAATGCCATTGTCTGCAACATTGGCCACTTCGATAACGAGATTGACATGCTTGGACTTGAAACTTACCCTGGTGTGAAGCGCATCACCATCAAGCCTCAAACCGATAGGTGGGTCTTCCCAGATACGAAGAGCGGCGTCATTGTGTTGGCCGAGGGGCGTCTCATGAACCTGGGTTGTGCCACTGGTCACCCCAGCTTCGTGATGTCCTGCTCATTCACCAACCAGGTGATTGCACAGCTTGAGCTATGGAAGGAGAAGGCAACTGGCAAGTACGAGAAGAAGGTTTACGTCCTGCCTAAGCACCTTGATGAGAAGGTTGCTGCTCTTCACCTTGGAAAGCTCGGAGCTAGGCTCACCAAGCTCACCAAGGACCAGGCTGACTACATCAGCGTGCCTATTGAGGGTCCATACAAGCCTCCTCACTACAGATACTAAGAGGCATATGGAGAAAACCATGTACTTGGAGGGTTTCAGAAAACTGTTTTTTTTTTTTTTTTACAATCTGATTATGAATTGCAATAGTAGGATATCAAATTTTCAAATTTTTTTCAAGGATTTGTGTTTTAATGGGAAAGTTTTTGGAGGGAGGGAATGGACTGGTCTCACCTGAAGAAGACCTCATGGAATTTAATAAGGTTTTGTGTGGGATATATAGTATTCGAGTTTTGCTGAAATTAACTAACTAGGGCTTCCAGCATTTTCCTTATCCTTGTTGTAGTCGATTAAATGAAGCTAGATAGACATAGATTTTTATTTAGAAACAAAGAATGAGGCTGTAAGAGTTGAACAAGATGGTGTAGATCTTCCAAAGGCACCGTTGTTTTCTTCTCTGAAGGGATTGGACGCCCTTTATCAGAGAAATAGATTACGTGGGCCTGACAGGTGGTGTAAGGACAAGTATGCTAAGTGCGCTTTATTAATGAAATGCTGACAAGTTAATTTGTCTGTCTTCACCTTGTCATCGTTTTCGTCAGAACTATGAGACTTTTGAGGGTGGTAAACAAGTCTTGGTCGAGTAGAAGTGCAAACCCTAGCAGATCGAATCTTAAACAGGGCTAGTTTTGAAAAGTCGATTCAATTTTGCCTGAATATTCAGTTTAACATTCAAATAATATTATCTTAATTTAAAATAAAATTAAATATAATTTAAAAAATTTTTAGAAGCCCCACTCACATTGGTTTTTAATTAAAATTGTAAAAAATGACGTCTGTATTAGGTAGGTCTTAGGACAAGCCAGACCTAGATAACCCAAGCCCGAGGCTGATCCTAGACTTGACTTTTTTTAAAAAATGGAACTTTAGGCTCGATCAAGCTTGGCTTGGGCTCAAATAATGTCATCGATAACCAAATCCTTTACTGCCCTAGACAACTTCCACTTTCCTTGTGTTAACAATTATAATTATTTTGCTTCCAGCAATCCTTATTTTACAATAAAGTAAAAGTTTTAGAACTGTTCTTGTTATTTTGCATATCGTTAAATTATGAATAAGGTCTATAAGTAGACATTTACCAGCATAATTTCTTTTCTGCTTTAATATAAATATGTCATAAATGAGTTTGGTGATCTGTTGACGTGGTTTTGTAGATTCGCATTATCATTTTTATTAGTTTATAATGCTTGTATTTTTATTGAGTGCTTTTATTTCTTCAAAAGTACTAGTTGCCTATTTCTGACTACAAGAATTTTCGTGGTTGCACAACTTTTCTATTTGTGTATATGTTATATATATGTATTGCATAGCCAATTCCCTTCGTGTTGATTATGTCGTTTAAGACACTTGTTTTTTCATGAGCATTTGCAAATGTGTGAAAAGATATTGCTTTGTATATGTTTTTCAAATGTTAATCTTAAGTACATAATTTGTCCTATCAACTTGAATTTTTATAAGAGAATGGGTTTTGATTCTATTTATAGTAATTATTTATTTATTATAATTTATTTACATAATGATTTAGCGTACTATTTTTATATATTTACTCTTTAACCTGCATCACTCTTTTATTTTCGCGTAAGGGTAAGGCTGTGCACTATCAGATCTCCCCAGAACTCACTTTATTGCGAGACTTCGGACTTAGTGTGATGATGATGATGATAATAATAATAATATATGTTTATGAAATAAAAAGGGTTAAAAGTACAAATTAAAATTTAAGGTTTTTATCAAAATATAACTTGATTTCTAACATTTTAGAATACTCAAGTTCAGTTATAACACTTTCAAAACATTCAAAATGGACTCTCAGTGAATGAAAAGTTTAACGAGATTATATTTTAGTCAATTAAATGTCATAAAATCACTAATGTAGCACATATTATATTTTAAAGAATTTGTTGGTGACCTCGTTGTCATGTGTAGGTCAAATAACATAGTGAACTCTGCTAATAAATTAAAAATAATAATTTATTCTTAAAAATCTATTGTTGGGTACCACATGATATAGTGTGGTCTATACGTGACACTAAGATTCACCAAGAAGCTTTAAAAAATATAATAAAGAAATATTATGTTAGTAAAGATGTGATACTTGTTTAACCTCGTTAAATTTTTCATCTAATGAAGTCTAATTAGAATGTTTAAAGAATGTCAGGGATGAACTTGAATGTTGTGAAGCGTTAATATTTCAATTGTATTATGATGGAAACTTAAATTTTAAATTAAAGTCTTTGAGAAATTTAAGCATAAGAAGAGTGATGATGTGTAGACCTCTGATTAAGCATAAAATGCATAGTGGCAATAAACTGACAATAAAAGTGTTAAAAAGTCTTTCTATTTATTGACATTTTGAGCATGTATAATTTATTCTCATAATAGTTGATGCTTCAACTTTTTTTGAGCTAACTCTGGCAAATAGTCATTTAAAATTTCTTACGGTTGGCTTGTTTTTACAAAGAAAAATGAACTCCTTCAATTTCTTAACGCTTATGTTTGGTTACTTTTACGGGAGTAATTAACTGCTGAAATTGTTAATCTAAAATCGTTTTCAAGTGAGAAAAGAAGTCAAAAATTAGAGGAGAAACTTCTTTCACAAGGGCTATTGCTCTTAATAGACTGACGTAAGTATTAAATTGTCTGGTGAAGTTGGAGAACTTGTGTTTAACATAAGGTCAGAATGACAAGCTGAGTGAATTCTACTCCACATAGCATCTCGTCTTATCAGATGTCTTCAATATGAAAGAATCAAGTCTTATTAACAATTAAGAATCGAGTCTTACATAAAAATCGATTGTATTAGTTTTGTGAATATATTTGAGTATATATGGGCGTACACATATAAGTATTTGATCTCTTTTATACTTCTATCTATACATTAGGAATTCAGAATTCAAAATTCAAAATAGAAATTGATTACTAGTATCTCAAAAACTATGTGAATTAACCTTAACACTAACACCCCGCTCAAGCCTAAGGGTGCTTGTTGTAGTCGTAGCTTGTTACGTAAGGACATAAAATGTGGTGAACCAAGTGACCTAGTCATGACACTTGCAATTTGATCTGTTGAAGGCAATAATCGAACTTGGAGGAGGCCGTGTGCAACTTGCTTTCTTATATAATGATAATCTACTTCTATATGCTTGGTCTGAGCATGAAAGACTAAATTTGTAGCAAGAAATGTAGCTCCCATATTATCTCACCATAGTATTAGAGATCGAGGAATTCTAACACATAGTTCACAAAAAAGTGATCTAACACATAATTTTGGTGCCTTATACTCGACCTCTGTACTTGATCTTGACACAACCAACTATTTCTTTGATGACCACGAGATTAAGTTTGATCTAAGAAAAACACAAAAGCCACTGGTGGATCTTCGATTATCTGGACACCTGGCACAATCAACATCGCAGAAGCCCATCAAGTACATGTTTTAGAAGCTGAAATAAAATACTAAGATCCTTTGTACCTTGTAGATAGCGGAGGAGTTATTTTACTGCCTTTCAATGTATAGTGGTTGGCTTGTGCATAAATTGGCTAAGTTTGCTAATTGTAAAAGCTAGATCAAGCCTTGTTATTAAGAGATATTAGAGACTACCTACAACACTTTTATATAATTCAATATCATCAAAGGGATCTCCATCAAATTTTGAGAGTTGTACACTCGCAGCCATTGACGTTCTTTGTGGTTTCGATCTCTCCATTTTGGCACGTGATAGAATATCAGACACATATTTTGCTTGACTTAAATAAAGTCCTTCTTGAGTTCAAATAACTTCCAAACTAAGAAAATATCTCAAGTCTTCTAGGTCTTTAATTGCAAACTCATGGCTCAAACGTGTGATGAGAAAATTGATCATTGAAACATTGTTCCCAGTAACCAAAATATTGTCAATGTGCATAAGTATTATAATAACCATTCTGTCTCAATAAAAGATAAATAAGGATGTATCACTCATTAATGCGTTGAAGCTAAGAGAAAATAACTTTGAGTTGAGACGACGAAACCATACCCGAGGAGCCTGCTTCAACCCATATATTGCTTTATGAAGCTTACACTCTAAGTCTAGTCGTTTATCATCAACGTAGCTTGGGGCTTACTACACCCCTTCATTGAGCACTCTATGAAGAAATGCGTTTTTAACATCCAATTAGTGCAATGGTCAATTTTGAGCTACTGCCAGTAAAATAACTAATTGCATAGTTGTTGGTTTCATCACCGGACTAAAAGTTTCTTTAAAATTTAAACCTTTATGTTGATGGAATTTTTTAGTTACCAGGCATGCCTTATATCTTTCGATATTGCCTTCAGGATTCCTCTTAAGATTGAACACCAATCTGCAACCTACAATGTTTGCATTTGACGGTTGTTGAACAAGAGAACAGGTGTGATTTTCAATTAGTGTCGTACACTCCTCATCTATAGATGTTCTCCACGTTACACAATTGATTCAATAAAGACATAGAATTAGAATCTGTTTTGTCAACAAAGACTTGTTGAGTAGACTTGCTCCTCGTCACCATTGAGTGTGTATTAGAAGAATAAGGACAAGATAATGCAACGAGACTCTTTTTATATGCTAATTAGACCAATAAACCAAGCTCATGCTAAGAGAATTAAGGAGTCAATAGTGGGGTTGATTTGGAAGATTTAAATGAAGAGTTCGAGTGTCGAACTGGAGCCAGAGGTGCCCCATTACGTCAGTTAGACCATTATAGCAAGCATGGACTAAGCGTGGGAATAAATTTGGCAAAGAATCGAGTTCCAAGGAAAATTATCCTAAAGAATTATTCTTCGATAATTTTGGCAAAGGAATCGAGCATCAAAGGAAATGATCCCAAATACTGCTCTTTGAATTAATTTTCCTTTTTAGTCTTTAGACCATGTTCTTAACTAATTTAGATCTTTTACCTTATGTAGCTAGGCATACTCCTATACTATAAATATCTTTCTCCATTGTAAGGAAGACACTTCTCTTTTGATTAGAAATTGAAAATAATTCTCTTGTGAGTTTGTGAGTTTATAATTCTCAAGTCTTAAGTTTGATTTTCGAACACTTGCAAACTTATTGAAAGCTTGATCATCCTTCGTGACGTTCAACTCTTGAGGGTTCTTCAAACTGCATTTTTTCGGGTCTAAGGTTTCATATACCTTAGGTTCTCAAGTCGTGTTTGCTGGGGTCTTAGAGATTCTTATCTATATACTAGATGTTAGCTTTCTTGGGAATATTGATTCGTTTATTTTTTGCATCCCCCCTTTGACGAGAGTGAATCTTTGGAACTTGAGACTCTTCTTCATTCTGATTTCAATTTTCTTATTGTGACAACTTTTTAGGATTTGATAAAGACCAATAGAAGCAAAATTAGGGTGACATAAGGAGTTCTTTCATCATGCGCTTGTTGCTGATTTCCATCTTGACATGTACTGGGCTGCGAAGAAATGCTTAGGGCTCTATTGGAGTATGAAACTAAGGGACTACGCACATGAGACACTAAATTATAGCTTTCATAAGTTCCTGTACTGCAAGGAAAAATACCAGTAAGAGGAGCATTATAAATTTCATCAGATAAAGACACACTCAGCTGATCAAAATTGAACTTTATATGGTTTAAGACTTGGAAAACACGAGCAACCGAAAACTCTAATAAATGTGTAATTTGGTGGAGTTTTGGACCAAGTATGATAAGGTGACAAGTTTTTAAGAATTGGAGTTGGAAGTTGAGTTAGGAGATAAACAACAGTAGCAAAGGCTTCATCCCAAAATTTTAGTGGTACGGAAGATTAAGCAAGAAGAGTTAGGCTAGTCTTAACAATTTGATGGTGTTTTCTTTCGACTGCGCCATTTTGGGTATGAGCATGTGGGCAAGATAATCGATGAATGATTCCACATGTTGTTAAGTATTTTGATATGCTATGAAACTCACCTCCCTAGTCACTCTGAAATTGTTTAATTTTTGTGTCAAATTCATTTCGGCATAGTTTTGAAATTTTGGAATGCAAGCAGTGCATCTGATTTTTGTTTTAGCAAATATAACCAAGTAAATCGATTAAAGGCATCAGTGAACACAATATAGTAACAAAAACCTCCCAATGAATTTATAGGTGCAGGACCCCAAAGATCCATATTTATTAGTACTAGTGGTTTATAATAAATTGTTTGAGAACTATAATATGGTAATTGACAAGCCTTGCCAAGTTGACAAGAATTACAGAAAGAAAATATATTTTTAAAAACAGTGATCCATTGTTGCTTAACTAATTAAACCATGACTGAACGAGAGGGATGTCCACAACAAAGATGCCAAAGATCATTGGACTTCTTATTTGAAAAAAAGGTAGATGCCATGGATGAAACTTGATTTGGCTTGTCAAATTAATAAAGGCCATCCTCCTTAAGCACTCTCTTGACCAGGATTTTCCTATTAACAAATCCTTCACATAACGATTTTTCCAATCAAATTCAAATTAAACTTTGTTATCAATACAAAACTTTGACACGTTTAAGAGATTTATAGTAATACTAGGACTATGAAGGACATTTTTGAGACGCAGAGGTTGAGAATTGCTAGGAATAATAGGAGAGCCAGCGTGAGTGATTTCCAAACCTATACCGTTACCTATTTTGACTTGCTCCAGACCATGGTAATCAGTTGACTGGATGAGGGTGGCTGCATTACTAGTTATGTGATTATTTGCACCAGTGTTAGGAATTCAATCACGATTTTTCACCCCTCCAGTATTAGCAGTATAGGCTGCGAAAGGGTCAACAAATTGTTGATTTCTTAGAACATGAGAATTGAAGGTCTAATCAAACCTTATATAACACTGATTTGCCGAATGATAAGGCTTATTACATATCTAAAAAATGATGCATGGCATATTATTTCCATTACCACCACGACCTTTGCTATAACCACGATTGCCTCTACTACCATATTGGCCAAAAATAACTTGATTCCAATTGTTACCTTGCCCTTGCTTATTAATTTGCTTGTAAGCGACATTGGCAGTAGGCATGAAGGAATTCTACAAATTAAATTTCTCCAATTGAGCCTCAAAGGTCAATAGATGGCCCACAATATCATCAACAGTCATGGACTGTTTTCTGGTAGTGAGGGACACTAAAAGTGGTTGAAACTTAGGACATAGGCCATTCAATATGTACATAATCAGTTTGTCATCACCAATCGGAGCTTCTGTGATAGTGAGATCATCAGGAAAACCATGCATTTCGGTAATATAGTTAAGTAAAGAAGGAGTACCTTTTGTAGTATTTTGAAGATTGAAGTGGAGATTCAGTTATCGTGCTCTTGATTGCGAGGAGAATTGAGTTACAAAGCCTCTCCACATATGAGCACATGTGTGATGGTGAGAGGCAGCAGTAACCGCGATGGGAGTCATTGTCCTAATCAGCCATCCAAAAAGCATCTGGTCTTGTCATTGCCATTTGAGGTATTCAGGATTAACAACAGTCTCCAAGTTTCCTTCAGCAGATGCAAGGAAGGTTTGGGAAAAGCACCTGTTAGATAACCTGTTAATGGGCAAGTTTTATAATTTATAAGCCCTAAATATACTGCAAGTGCACATGTCATAAATAGTAGTACATGAGGTGTTGTTCTTATGAGAAGTTGTGAAATAATCTAATCCTAAGTTATCTAAGGCTTAAAAAATTAATAAAATGAAATAAAAATTAAACAGAAAAGTAAACACGTGAAGGTCAGTGACAGAAAATTAATTCGCAAAATTAACTCAAGAAATTGAATATTGAGCAACACTAAATTCACAATGGGAAATCACACAAGAAAATTTATCAAATTATGAGAGAGGGATTTATCCTATTATCAATGCTAACATAATCACTTCTGTGTTATTGTGGTGTCAATTTTAGATTATCATAGGGTGGATTACTCTCTCTCTCTCCAGTTATAATCTTTAAACCTTAATTAAGTTGAGTTATCAAATTTGTAATCTCTCAATTAACTATTAGCTCACAACCTCATCAGTTCTTAAGCTTTCTAATAAACCATCGGGTCTCACATGGGATCTCTCTCCATGTAATTGCCGATTTGATTAATTGCGTGATCTATTAGATTATTTAACTCTCATTAAACAACCTAATCTTTTCTCATTCGATTCACACTCTCGATTTATTACCGAAGCGTGAAGTTACAACAATTAATCACAACATTCAATCAAAATAACACAAACGACTATATTAATATTAAATCAAGTTTAAATCCTAAAATAAAATTTAGAACATCATCACAATCCAGAGCCCATAAAAATAATCATTTTCATCTTACATGTTCAATGAAGAAAATGACAAAGATGAACAGAACGTCACTTGGATGGGACCGAGATGTCTCGAGAAGGAAGCAGCGTAAGAAGCCCTCTCCTCTTCTTCCTCTTTTCTCTCTTCTTCTTCCCTCCTCTTGAAGCTTTCCCAAAGGGATAGAATGTAAACTCCCTTTTAGGGTTATGTTCTTTTCCTTTTATAGTATTTTCTAATTAGGCCAACATTTTCCTAGGCTCCAAAAGTCTAAACTGTCCTTGAAAAATGAAGTTCAGGAACTCAATGCGTGTTGTCTGTCGGCATTTAGGATTTTTCTTCTGCCATGAATGTGGCTAATGAGGCCACGATCATGGGCCTAGATCTTTTGCTAGGCTTCCTCTAAATATTCTTCGTTCTTTGATATCTAATATCAAAAACTAACAAACACATAAAGGCACTTCAAATGCCTATAGCTAATAAAGAGAAATAAATGAATAAGATTCTTTTTGTGAAAACTGACTTTAAAATTTTCAATGTGGTTAAGAAGAGGAAGAGAAAGAAGCAATTTTAGCAGAAATAATAAGAAAATGATAGTCTAAGTTGAATGTTATTTGTATGATAAGTATAGCCATTATTCGAATGTTCTTCTAAGAATAAAAATGAAACAAAATTTATAAAAGCCAATGAAGATGTAATAGAGAAAACTTTACTACTTATTGTAAATAATGAACCAAAAGAGAAAGGAGCACATGACACCTGAATATTGTAGTTACCAATCATATGATAGGTGATAAAAGTAAATTTATTGAACTAGATACTAAAGAGCATGGTATTGAATACCGTTTCGTACCGGCCGGTATGTACTGTTCCGGCCGGAAACCGGTACCGGTACGGGTATATGTGGTACCGGTATAAAATACCGGTTGGTACCGCCCAATTTCGTTGGTACCGGTCGGTATTCAAAATACCGGTCAAATACCGGCCGGTACCGGAAATTTTAAAAAATTGGGGGACTTTTTTGAAAATTTTTCAAAATTTTTCAAAATTTCCCTCCTACCTCTCCTTCCCTCCCTTTTTTTCAAAGTTTTTAAAATGATAA
>JANSVA010000001.1:21461290-21474141 GCA_025504915.1 Erythroxylum reticulatum
TTATTATTAAGATTTTTGAAAGCATGGTTAATGTAAACAGTAAATTAATAAAGTATACAGTACAACTGTATAATATATAATATACTAATATGGACTATTTTGCAATTTTTAAAATTTTTAGGGGCTATTTTATAAATTTAAAAAATTTCCCGAAACAGTATCCGGTACCAACCGATACCGGTATAGTTCCGTTCCAGAACTCAATCTAGTACCGAGTCCGGTACGGTATTCATAACATTGCTAAAGAGATAACGACTGTAAGTATTGGGATAGAGATCAAAGGAAAAGATGTGATTTTCCTTAAAACTAAAATCGGTGGTCATAAGCTTCTATTTAATGTTCACTTTATTTTAAAATTAAAAAATAATATTTTAAACATTGGTGGAGTTTTAGAGAATAGGTGTCAAATTCATATGAGGATTATACTCTTTGACTTTGAGATAATGATGTTAATTTTATTATCAAGGTGACTATTACTAACTTGGACACTATGAACGTCATGTGTTTAAAGACTAGTGTTGATGATCCTTCATAGATATAACATATGATCGTGTTCTTTGAGCTTTAAAATTTATAAGCCCTCAAATACTGCAAGCGCATGAGTCGTGATTGTAGTATAAGAAGTGTCGATCCCAAAAGAAGGGTACTAGCTTAATCCTAAGTCATCTAAGGCTCAAAGAAAAGAATAAAAAGAAATAAAAACTGTACAAGTGAACATGGAAAGTAAATATGAGAACTTAATTAAAGAATTGTAAAGCAGAAAATTCAACAAAACTAAACTAAACTGAGTAGTCACGCAGGTCACAATGGAAATCCATGAAGAAAGTTAATCAAGTTATGAGAGAGGGAATTTTACCTATCATTAATGCTAATCTAGCCATTTATGTGTTTACAGGGTGTCGGTTTTAGATGATCGTAGGGTTGATTACTTTGTCTTAAGTTATAATCATTAAACCCTAAATTGTAAACCCTAATCAAATTATGGAACTTGTAATATCTCAATTCACAATTTACCCATAATTCTATTAGTTCTAAAGCTCTCTAATAAACAATTAGGTCTCACACAAGATCTCTCTCAATGAAATTACCGACTAGATTGATTAAGCGGTCAATTAGATCTCCTAACTCTCATTAATTTGATCTAATCATTTTTATCTAGCTCACCCTCTCAGTTGTTACTGAAACAAGCAATTACATTAATCAATCATAGCACCTAAAATAATAAACACAAAAATAATTAAATCAACATTAACTCAAAGTAAAATCTCAAAGGAGAGTTTAGAACATTATCAATAACCTGAAATCCATCCTATACAATCCATCTCAACTTTATACATTTAAATGAAAAAGGAAATGAAGAGAAAATGGAACTTAGGTTGGTTAAATTGGGAAGGTAGCGACGTCAAGATACCACTTGATTTGGGGAGCTGCGACGTCAGGATTAACTTCTTCTTCTTCTTCTCTCTCTCTTCTTTTTCTCTCCCTTTAGGATTTCCAAGAGTGGCTTAATGTAAAGCTCCTTCTTTCTGTTCTATTTATGTTCTTTTGTGTTTAGGATTGAACTAGGGTTTTTTAAGGTCCCAAAAATTTCTCGAAACGTGAAGTTTGGAAGTGGCTGTGCTTCTGCCTGACACAGGCCACCACGGTCATGGCATATGTCAGGCCTTTCTGTCACATCGTGGCTTATAATTAGCCCCAATTTGCTCCGAAATTCCCCCGTTCTTTGATCTTTACCCTAAAACACTACCAAAAATATCAAGGTATCACAAAAACATCATATTTAAACTTAAAGGATTGTTCTAACCCATAAAACACAAATAAATCACAAACTAACACAATTCCATCCTAAACATATACTAAACAATCGAATAAATGGCTAAACACATATCAAACTATACCCTAAAATAAGATACATTTCACACCTATCAACATTCTTAACTTAAACGTTTGCTTGTTCTTAAGCAAACAAAACAATAAACAATATAAAGCACAAAACACACAATGCAACAATTGAGGCAATGGCTTCAACTTCACGAAATAATTTAACTCTAATCACAATCATTCAATTTGTTCTAAATTATTAACATGCAAAATCTGCATCTAGGGGTTCTGGACTAAACATACATATTAATCAAAACTTAAATGTCAAGTTACTCACCCATTTCAATTGTACACACAAATTAATAATTCTTTGGTTATTCAAACTTTGTAATTACTCCTAAGTACATTTTCATGAAAAGTCAAGCTATTTATAATTTCGGTAGGTTTTACAAACACATTTTTAAAAAATTATATTTTTTAGACATGGACCTAGTCTTTTAATCGGAGGCAAACTTTGGTGATGAATGTTGATCTGATTACTAGACTAAATCCTGTTTTTATTAATTTGCTTAGTTGAAACGTCATTATAGCCTTTGACGTAGAGACAAATATTTGTGATGCGTGTCAATCTGGTTACTCAGCTACATAACAATCTCAACTGGTTACTAGCTCTTTATATAAACTTAACCAACACATTTTTTAATTGCCTATCTTGTTGCTTAAACTACTCGTTTTCGTAAATAAATACTAGCAGAGCTACTTAAGTTGAAAGACCTAAAATTATGAATAAGTATGACAATTTAAAGGTGACAAACTTGCACTAAATCCTAATTAACTTACATATTTAGCCAAAGAACCCAATTCACTAATTTTGCTAGCTAATGACTCTTCACATCCTAATAGACTATGTTCAAAACAATTTCAATCCATCTAAGCCATTGACATATTCACACAATTCATAAAATATAACATAAACAAATTATCATACAATATGCAAAAGTTACACTTAAGGTAAAAACACACAACCCTCCTTATAATTGAACAACACATTGTCCTTAACGTGAAAAGGGTATACAAACATAAAAGGGGAATACAAAAAAACATAAAAAGAAAATACTAATGAAAATGAAAAGAAAAGGGATAGAACATGAAACTGTTTATGGTGATAGAGTTATTGATGGTGATAATGTTGAGAACAAATCTGCTTGACATCGAGAGTGTTTCCCTCTCTTATAAGTGATTCAAAATAGTAAAAGAATTAGCAATCTAAACCATTACAAATCATTCAAAACTTATTTTAGAATTTAAAACAAACCTAAGTACACAAAAACTTAAATTTAACTACTAAATGTGCTAATTTAGGGTCAATAGCTTGACCTTGCATCTTTTGAGGCTCAGCCCAGATCAATTATGAGTGCCTTACTTCCACCCTTCTCATTCAACATCAATTTTGTAGCCTGTGAGTAAACTACAAATTGCAAAATGATTAGAAGGATAATATTGATAAAGTTGAGAAAATCAATTAGTTTAAGTAATGTCATTTTTACTAACAAACTATTAATAAAATAGGAAAAAATGAAACTCCCCGAATCTTCTATCAACTCTAGTAGTTTGTTTGGTAAAAGGGTGAGCTGCTCTTGTTCTTCCTTAGTCGCTCTCTTTTCTTCTTCTTCTTTTGCTTTATGAACAGAGACTTTTAAAGCTTCTTCAAACTTAACGTTCGTTGTCATCTGTTCTTCATCCTCATGCTCCTTTAAAGATTAGACATCATCAACTCTTATGAATGATATTCTTGGTAAGTAAGGCGGAGGAGGAACATAGGGAGGCTCCTTATGCTTTTCTTCATCCTTTTTCTGCTTCTCTTGGTCTTCTACAGAGTGAGTTTCAGATGGTCTATCTGTTAGTTCTCCTAACTTTTTTCCACTCCTAAGTGTGATAGCCTTAACTTGCTTTCTTGAATATACTTCTATGTTGCTCGAAAGACTTCCCATAATTTTTTGTAGATAACACGTTGGCAAGTTGTTTCATTTGCACCTCCAGGCTTAGAATAAAAGAAGCATAAGTCCTTGTTACTTAGTCAATTTGCTCTTCTAACCTCTTATGGGCCTCATCCATACTTATAAGCTTGTCCATGATCTTGTGCAGTTTGGAATCATAGTCATTATATTTATCCTGTTGATATCTATGTGGCTGTTGATTTCTAAACTGAATCTCAGTATTGTTAGACCAATGAAAATTTAGGTAGTTATGCCACCCTAACTGATATGTGATGAAATAAGGATTGCTATCTTCCTGATTAACTTGTGCTCCATCAGATTTGAATTGCTCCATATTATTGTTTTCCCCTGAGAAGCAATCAGCTGCAATATAGCTCTCTTATCTATATGCCTCATGTTTATGCCGCATTGCTGTGACTAGAGAGTAAGAGGTGGCTTTCAGGCTATTCAATTGCTTGGTTAGGTTGTCAATCTCAACCTGCAATGTTGTCATTAAATTTACAACAACAATCATTCCTCCTGGGTCCCAAAAGGTTAATTGCTTTTTACTTTATTTTGATGTCAAAAGAAAACTAGTGTATGCTATGTCTTTTAACAGATTGTGTGCTACTTCAACTATTTTCCTCATGAATGATCCTCTAGCAGTTGTGTCTATGGTGCTCCTTTTGGGTGGATTAACTCTAATGTAGAAGGTTTGCAATAGGAATTCGTTGGGTAGGCTATAATGAGGACAACTCCCTTGCAACTCCTTATACTGCTCCCACGCTTCTTATAAAAACTCCCCATCATTTTGCTAGAAATTAATAATTTCCTTTATTAGTCTTGTTATCTTGTATAGAGGGAAATACTTATCAAGAAAATCTCACACCAACTGCTCCCAAATTGTAATGTTGGACGGTTGAAGAGAATTTAACCAGGCTTTGGCTCGATCCCTAAGTGTAAAAGGAAAGAGCCTCATCCTAACAACATCCTCTGACATCCTAATATATCGGAAGGTGTCACAAATTTCTAAAAAATTAACTAAATCAGCATTAGGATCCTCGTTGGCTAACCCGTAAAATTGCACATTAGTTCGCAACATGTTTAGCAGTGATGGTTTGAACTCCAACACATTCACTTGCACTGATGGTCACATAATCTTTTGATGATAGGCATTGAGTTGTGGCCTCACGATGTTCGTAAGGGTCCATCGCTCTCCATGATGTATTTCCTCCATCATTGTTCTTTCCATCTCTTCTTAGCATTCAACTCTTGAGATTTGCCATTGTTGACTAGTAATATCCAAATTGATGTGTCGTCTACTTTATGCCCATAAGGTGAAAAAAAACTTAGACTACAAGAATTAAAATAATATACACATCCCTGGAAACGACGTCAAAAACTTGATCGTGTCATTCAAGCTTTAAATTTATATGCCCTCAAATGCCACAAGCGCAGGGTTGCGATTGTAGTATAAGAGATGTTGATCCCACGAGGAGGGTACTAGCCTAATCCTAAGTTGTCTAAGGCTTAAAGAAAAGAATAAAAAGAAATAAAAACTGCACAAGTGAACACGTAAAGTAAATATAAGAATTTAATTCAAGAATTGTAAAGTGGAAAATTCAATAAAACAAAATTAAACTGAGCAGCCACACAGGTCATAATGGAAATTCGTCAAGAGAGTTACTCAAGTTATAAGAGAGGGGGATTTTACTTATCATTAATGCTAATTTATCCATTTGTGTATTTAAGGGGTGTTGGTTCTAAATAGTTGTAGGGTTGATTACTCTCTCTTAAGTTATAACCATTAAACCCTAAATTGTAAACTCTAATCGAATTATGGAACTTACAATCTCTCAATTCACAATTTACCCACAATTTTAATTAGTTTTAAAGCTCTCTAGCAAACAATCAGGTCTTGCATAAGATCTCGCTCCATGAAATTACGGATTAGATTGATTAAGTGGTCAATTAGATTGCCTAACTGTTATTAATCCGATCTAATAATTTTTATCTAGCTTACCCTCTCAGTTTGTTACCGAAATAAGTAGTTATATTAATCAATCACAACACCCAAAACAATAAACACAAAATAACTAAATCAACATTAACTCAAACTAAAATCCCGAAGGAGAGTTCAAAACATTATCAATAACCCGAAATCCATTTATGTACAATCCATCTCGACTTTATACATTTAAATGAAAAAGGAAATGAAGAAAAAATGGAACTTATATTGGACAAATCAGGAAGGTAGCGACGTCGAGATACTACCTGATCCAGGGAGCAACGACATCGGGATCCACTTCTTCTTCCTCTTCTTCTTCTCTATCTCTCTTCTTTTTCTCTCCCTTTAGGGTTTCCAAGAGTAGTTGAATGTAAAGCTACTTCTTTCTGTTCTTGTTGTTTTATTTATGTTCTTTTATATTTAGGGTTAAACTAGGTTTTTTGAGGTCTGAAAGGTCTAAAAAATTTCTCAAAATGCGAAGTTTGGAAGTAGTTGTGCATCTGCCTAACGTAGGCCATGATCGTGGCGTATGTCAGGACTTTCTATCACAATATATGCAATTGGCCCCAATTTGCTCTGAACCTCCTTCGTTCTTCGATCTTTACCTTGAAACAATGCAAACACATTAAGGTACCTAAAAAATATCATATTTATGCTCAAAAGATTGTTCTAAACCTATAAATTTGCTCGATGTAGGCCACGATCGTGGCTTATATCAAGCCTTTCTGTCACGATCCATGCAATTGGCCCCAATTTGCTCTGAAACTCCTCTATTTTTCGATCTTTAACTTAAAACACTACCAAACACATCAAAGTACCTCAAAAACATCATATTTAAGCTCAAAGAATTGTTCTAAGTCCATAAAATACTTAAAACATAAATAAATTACAAACTAACACAATTCTACCCTAAACACATACTAAACAATCGAATGAATGACTAAACATATATCAAACTATACCCTAAAATATGATGCATTTCACACCTATCAACATATAATGTATAGATATTTGAATTTTAATGCAATCAAAGCTTTAGGAGAGAATAAGAAAATGATAAACAAGTATATGAGGAATGCTTGCTTGAAAATAATTCAAGGAAAAGCTTTTCAAACCAGTTAATTTCAACAGCTACAAACTATTCTAAACTTCTTCATACAGATGTTTGTGGTTCCATAAATCCCTCATATTTTGATAAAATTTTTTGGTTTATTCTCTTTGTTGATGATTATTGTAAAAAGGCATTGGTGAAATTCTTAAAATATAAATTCAAAACTTTTAATACATTTAAAAAGTTTAAAGCCTTGATTGAAAAAGAAAGTGCTTTTGAGATTAAAGCCTTAAGAAATGATAAAGGTAGTGAATTTACTTCTAATGAATATAAGAGCTTTTGTGAACTATATGAACTTCACAGTTCTCTTATAATGCCTAAATCTCCTCAATAAAATAGTGGCTGAGAGAAAGAACTAGACAAATTTTTATATAGTGAGAACTATGTTGAAAAGCATGTTAATGTCTAAGGAGTTTTGGGTTGAAGCAGTTGCATGTACAGTTTATCATTTAAACTGTAATCCAACAAAAAGCTTAAAAGATGTCACTCAATAAGAGGTATGAAATGGAGTGAAACATTCTAGATCACATTTGAGAGTGTTGGGCTATATTTCATATGTACATGTTTCAAAGTAAGAAAAGTCCAAACTTGATGATAGAAATTTGTTTTCATTAGATCTGATAAAAACTCAAGAGGCTACAAGTTGTCCAATAAAAACAATGAAAAGATTATTATTAGTAGAGATGTTGAATTTGATAAAAAAGCATCTTGAGATTAGAGATCTAAAAGGGAGGGATCTTATGATTTGTTTTCATATTTTCAACATGAAGGAGAAAATGGGGTTGTTCAAGAAGTCGGAAAGGATTTTTTTTCTACTAGCCTCACTAATTCTATCATATTAACCATCATCAACCATCACTTGATCAATAAATGTGGGACCTCAAGGATATTAAAGACTTGAAAAATTTTATAATAATCTTAACTTGTTTTGTCTACTTACATATATTAAGTCTTTCAATTTTAAGGAAGCTAACAAGAATGACGATTGATTTATGCGATGAATGTAGAAATTCAAGTCATCAAAAGGAATGATATAAGGGAACTTATATCTATTTATAGGTAATCATGTGATTGAAGTCAAATGGATTTATAAAAAGAAGAAACATGCCAAAGGTGAAGTGGGGAGAAACAAGGCAAAGCTCATTGTTAAAGGATATAAGAAAAAGATAGGCATTAATTATGAAGAGGTATTCACCCCAAAAAATCATTGGAGGGTTTATCAATTGAATGTCATATCCACTTTATTTAATGGTTATTTAGAGAAAGAAATCTATATTTAACAACCAAAGAGATATGTAATTAAAGGCCAAGAAGAAACAATGTTAAAGGTAAAAAAGACATTATATGCATTTAAACAAGTATTAAGAGATTGAAATAGTTGAACGAACAATTATTTCTAGGAGAATATTTTACTAGATACTTATATAAATGTTCTTTATGTTAAAAAGGACAAAGATGATTCATTATTTGTTTGTATCTATGTAAATGATCTTTTTTTTAGAAATGTAAATGATCTTACCTTCATAGGCAATAATAAGGAGATATTTGAAGAGTTCAAGAACTTTATAACCCAAAAGTTTGAGATAAGTGGCATAGGATTGATTTCCTACTACGTGAGAATTGAGGTGAAGCAAGTGGAGAATATGCAAAGAGATACTTAAGAAATTTAAGTTGTTAGATAATAAGTCAGTTAACGCTCTTATATAATGTGGAAAAAGTTATCCAAGTTTAATGGTAAGAAAGTGTAAATCCATATTTGTTCAAAAATCTTAGGAAGCTTGAGGTGCTTGACTTATATGAGACCAAATATCTTATTTGTAGTTGGACTTTGATCGGGTGTTTGTTAGTGTAAGTTTTAATGATTAACCTTCGATAATCCATAAGCATATGGTTCCTTAGTGTAGTATCAAAGGTGTCGATCCCATAAGGAGATAATTAATATAATCCTAAAATTTAAGGCCAAAACAATAACAAAAATCCTAGATGCAATGAAACTAAAAATGAGAATTTAATTCAATTGATCAAATTAAGCATTAAACTGTTAAATCTAAAAGGCTTCACTTCTATTAATTTTGATGACAATCAAATAATAATAATTTTAGAAATGTATGAACTGTTTTGGTACATTTTTTAAGTGTGCAGAAAAATGTAAGTAACATTTAGTCAACTCAGAAGGTGTGCGGTCAATGCCAGATGAAACAATACACTAGACGAACAACACCAGACGAAGCGTAACAACATATGAAGCGCTACACCAGACGAAGCGTAACACCAGACAAAGCGTGACAACAGATGAAGTGCTACACTAGACGAAGCGTGACACCAGACGAAGCACAACAACAGACGAAACGCAACAACAGACAAAGCGATATAATAGACGAAGCAGATAACAAACGAAACGTAGTTAAAGAAGAAGCATTATTCCAGACAATATAAAAGGAAGATATTCTAGAACGTTAGATAGTTAGTTAGTTGGAGTTAGTTATAGGACTCAACTAATAACCGTTTCTAGAAGATTCGAGAAGTTGTTTTCAAGAAGACAATTGGAGACTTAGGCTATAAATACTAGTTCTAGTCGAAGACTAAAATAACGAATGCTTTCACATTAGCAAAAATTCTGTATTGAAAGTGTGAAAAAAGTGAGCGAATACATTTGTAACCTAAAGCTCAAAAATACTTTTCTTAGATAGAGAAAGGAAGGCTAGAGCCTGGAGAGGCTAATACAACTGATAAAGAATACTTTGTGAGAGAGACATAAAGAGGGTCTACAAGTGTAGAAAGAATATTTGTAAAGTTGGAAGAGTATAGTGAAATCTCAAACTAACTTTGAGGACTGGACATAGCCCAAGGTTTGGGGTGAACCAATATAAGAATATAGTATTCATTTGAATTTTTGTAAAGAAATTCAAGAAGTCTCAAAAGATTAATATTTTCGAAAAGATTACATAATTCAACCCCCTTCTTGTGCAGTTTACATCTCATATCGGATTTATCTATTAACAAGTGATTTACTTCAGTTGGTATCAGAGTGAGGTTTCCAAGAAACACTGCCACAAAGTGAAGACAAAGATCCATGGCTGAATCACATGTTTTTATAGCTGAAGGTACCTTGGTCACAAAACCTCCTGCATTCTATGGTGAGGATTATCATTATTAGAAGGACAGGATTCGACTCTTCATAGAATTTATACATATTAATCTCTAGGATATCATTGAGATTGGTCTATATACACCAAAAAAAGATGAAGGCAATATCATCTCTCATGACAAATGGTCAGCTGATCAGAAAGCTCGATTTTAGTCAAATTCAAAGGCTAAGTTCTTTCTAAGTTGTGCCCTAAGCAGAAGTGAATATGACAAGGTTCATGGATGCGTATCTGCAAAGGACATGTGGGACACATTAGCCATTGCACATGAAGGTACAAATCAAGTGAAAGAGTCCAAGATCAGTATTCTTGTTCATCAGTATGAGTTGTTCAAGATGAAAGATGAGGAGACTATTGATCAGATGTTTTGATTTCAAACAATTATTAATAGACTTAGAGCTCTTGGGAGAATCTACGATAATCAAGATCATGTCAGAAAGATTCTCAAAAGTCTACCTAAAAGATGGAGACCCAAGGTTACAGCAATACAAGAGGCTAAGGACTTAAGCAAGTAGAAGCTAGATGTATTGCTTAGTTTACTGAAGATACATGAAGTAGAGCTTGATGCAGAAGATAAACCTAGAAGAGATAAGTCTACCACATTAAAGGCTGGTCAGAAGAATCAAAAGAACCAGAAAAATAGGAGCACATATTCAAAAGCATTAGAGATTGAAGAAATCAAGAATGATGATGCCAGTGAATCTGATCAAGATTCAAGTGAAGATGATGATGAACTATCCTTCATTTTAAGAAAGATTAGGAGGATGTGGAAAAACAAATCGAAAGGAAATAAAGACTTTTCTTTTAAGAAGAATAGCAAAGATGAAGCCAAGAATGAGAAAATGCCTATCATCTACTATGAGTGCAGCAAACCAAGACATTACAAGTCTAAATGTCCATTGCTCAAAAGAAAACATAAGAAAAGTAAAGAAAACAAAAAGAGCATGATGGCAATGTTTGAAGATTTGGACTCATCCGAATCTAACTCCAATTTAGAAGCATCAGAATAAGCAAATATATGCTTGGTATCTGAAAAAGAATGCAAAGATGAGGTAACTTCTAACTTTAATGATCTTCAAGAGGCATATTTAGAATTGTTAGAAGATTCACATGCTATATTAAAGCAATATAGGATTCTGAAAAAGAAATTTGTTGAAAGCTTGAAGAACACGGAAGTGTTAGAGAAAGAAAACGTCTGGCTTAAGAAACAAGTAGACGATATGAAAAAGAAAGTAACTGTAGATAGATCTGAGGAGATTAATCAACTGAAATAAAGGATTAATAGTCTTTCAATAGATTATCAACATTTATTGAAAGTACTAAAAGGATGGATGATATGATTGAAAAATATAGACATCCAAAGGATAAGAGTAGTTTAGGGTTTACTAATAGTAATGTTCGTCATAATAAGAGTTTTGTTGCTAACTGAGGAATTATTGTAAGTCTAACCTCAAAGGACCTAATAAAATATAAGTGACTAAAAAAGACATAATATATACTGCAGATCTCCCTTCTTAGAAGAAACAACCAGTAACAATGGTACTTGGATAGTGGATGCTCGCAACACATGACGAGAAGAAGGTTTATGTTCCTAAACCTCCAAAATAAGCAAGGATGATCAGTAAATTTTGGAGATAACCAGCAGGGCAAAATAGTTGGAATCGGAAAAATTGGTAAAGATTCATTTGCGTCTATTGATAATGTTCTGCTAGTTGAAGGATTAAAGCATAATCTAATTAGTGTAAGTCAATTATGTGATTTTAGTTTTAAAGTATCCTTTAATCAAAATTCTTGTGTAGTCAAAAACAAGGATGGTTTCGTATTCTTTTCTACCAAGGGACAAAACAATATTTATAAGATTAATGTAAATGATATTATTTTTGGTGCAACTTCTAAGAAGCTATGTTCCAGTTTTAAAAATATTATGAAAAGTGAATTTGAAACGAGTATGATGCGTGAATTGAAATTTTTCCTTGGTTTACAAATTAAGCAAACTGAAGAAAAGATTTTTATTCATCAACAGAAATACATCAAAGAACTACTAGTCAAATATAAAATGGAAAAGGTTAAACCTATGTCAACTCCTATACACCCTTCAATCCTTTTGTCTAAGGATGAAATAGGTAAGAAGGTTGATCAAACCCTCTTTAGAGGAATTATTGGTTCTTTACTTTACCTAACTGCAAGCAGAGTTGTTATATTGTTTAGTGTTTATTTGTGTGCAAGATTTCAAGTAGATCCTAGAGAATCTTATTATATTACTGTTAAAAGAATATTGAGATACTTAGTAGGTTCTACTGATCTTTGTGTAATGTATGAGAAAGGTAAAGATTTCAGGTTAATTGGCTACTGTGATACTGATTATGCTGGAGATAGAATTGATAAAAAGAGTACAAGTGGAGGTTATCACTTTCTTAGTCATAATCTAATTTTATGGTCAAGCAGGAGGCAAAGTTCAATTGCTCTATCTACTGCAGAAGCTGAATACATGCCAGCTGTAAGTTGTTGTTCATAGACGTTATGAATTAAGTATCAGTTAGAAGATTACTCCATACAAGAAAATCAAATTCCAATCTTCTGTGACAACACAAGTGTTATCAATCTATCAAAGAATCCAATACAACTCTCGAGGGCAAACTTGTTAAAGTTAGAAATCATTTAATACGAGACTATATACAGAGAGGAATCATCAATCTATAATTTGTTAAGACAAATCAACAATGGGCGGATATCTTCACTAAACCTTTGTGTGAAGATAGATTCAAGGAAATCAAACGGAACTTGAATAT
>JANSVA010000001.1:21532927-21545726 GCA_025504915.1 Erythroxylum reticulatum
AATTATTTTAAATATAAATCACATAAAATAAAATAAAATATATTAAATAATTAATTCTAATATTTTTATATAATTAATAATAAAATAATAAATCTCTTGTAACAACCATTTTAATATAAAGGATATAAAAGTCATTTATTATACATTATATTTTATTTCATCAATCTTTCAAACAATATTTCACTATATTACATTATAAACCCTTCCATCATTCCCAAACAATTTTTTACTATATTACATTTCATTCTAATATAAAGTATTCCATTGCCTTCAATTATATTACATTTCGATTCATTACTCCGAAAAGACTCCGAAGTAACAGTATTACAACTATAAAATTGCTGGGCTATTTTAAAGCTAATGGTGAAGATTTACCGTCTCGTTAATTTTTATGGTTCAACTTCAAGTCGATCTGACCTTAAGTATCTACGGTTCGAGTTGTGACACGTATGGCACGTAAAATTGCCGGCCCCTCGAGGACTCACTAGTCAAGTCCATACCCAACTTATTGAATGCATCAATTTTACTATTAATTAAATATAAGATTAAAAATATATTTAACTTGAAATGTAAATATTAATTATAAAAAATAAAATTTTAACTATAATAATTTAATTTGTGGTGACTGTTTAATTATTTAAATAAATTTATATTAATTAAACATTCATTTTTATTTTTACTAGAATCTAACTTTCACATAATTAACTAGGACAATTAAATAAATTTTTTTTTTATATATAAGAAAAATGACTGTCGAGTTTCCGTGTACGATTCTACCTTCAACCTTATCTTGGCCTTATCTTAGCACTCAATGAGTGGTTTGAAAGAGACGATGATTTTGTCAACTTCACTTTCCCAATCGGCCAAAATCTGCATTTGCTTCTTCTCTAAACATTGCAACTCAGTTCCAATTTCTTGATTGCTAATTGCAACACCCTTCTCATACTTGTAATAGCTGCTTTTGAGGTTATCCTACTAGTACACCATAGTTGCATTGCGTACAACAACTGCACTTCTTCTTCTGGAGATATCCCTACTAGATCGCCCTTTCGCATCGCTTCCCCGCAATTCTCTAACACGGATCTATTATACTTTTCGAAGGGTGTTTGACTTAGCTTGTATTATGAATATTCTGGGGATGTTGGTTTTCATGCGATGTGTGAATTCAGTGGCTCTGAATGTTCATTCCCACAATTATCATCCATTATAGTGCGTGGATGCTTCATCTTACAATAATAAAATGCAGAATAATTCTTCTTCCCACTCTTAAAAGGTGAATACTCCTATGTAGTCGGCGGCATATTATATTTGGAGGATTCTTGCCGTGCAGAGATGACGATGCTTCTGGCGGTGCAAGATTATTTGGGTTTCCCAATTATGGGAACATAACTTGTAAGGACGTCCATGATGCTGTGGGATCTGGGTTCCAGCTCTCTTTTTATTTATTCTGCGCTGCTAAATCACCACATCTTTAATCCTTGCAACTTTGAAGGTGATTCCCAACTTTGCCCTGTTCCTACCCCAGGTATGTTAATCCTTATCTCAGCTGCCACACTTTCCTTTATTTAATCTCACACGCTTATCATTAATCCGCGCTGAAATCTTATAGAGACAATTTTAATTTTACTAGTATTCTTGCAAATTTGTTATCGTATAGAAAGATATAACATAATTACTGCGACCTGATTCATTAATACGCAATTTATGGATAATGTATGAACTAAAACCTAGTCTTTTTTTAATTTGACTAATCACTATCATAGTTTACGGTGTGAAGAAGCTGGAAATGATGATATCAAGTGTAATATTTGGTGTTTACATATGTTTCACAGACTAGTTTACTATTTCATCACTTCGATTCTGTACCCTTTTTTTTAATTTTTAAAACTCTGTTGCTATTTATTGAAATGCAGAATGGGCGAGCACTGGTGAGGATTGGAAGAATTATGTTCTACCACCATAGATGCAGTAAAATACGAGTAAAACTTATGAGCAGTTAACGCTAATGACGATGCATGAGTATTCACCTTTTAAAGAGTGGGAGGAAGAATTATTCTACCTTCCATTATTGCAAGATGAAGTGTCTACATACTGTAGTCAATGATAACTGTAGAAATTAACAGTTAGAATGACTAAATTCACATGTTTCACCAAAACCAATTCATCGGGATATTCATAAAACAAGTCAAACACCTTCGAAGAGTGTAATAGATCCCGTGTTAGTGCATGCTCCAATTTTCGACTAAGCTTTACTAAGAGCAGGAGGTTGGTACTAGTATATACATATATAGAAATAGTGACTTTGCACGAAGCTTAAAATGCATGTAAGTGATTTTTAGTTGAAGAAATATGTATAAATTGGCTTTATTTGATTCTGCGCACAATAATTGATCTTTACTATCACTGAAATGCAGGTAAACTATCGATGGGATTATGATGGTGAGTATTATATACTTCGCCTGGAAACTTTAAATAGCTTTTGGATGTTTTGGGTCTTAACTGATCAAATATGGTGTTATTAACGTTTATAAAAGGTTCACAAATGGCCTTAGGAAGAAGCCAGCGCAACAGTAGCAGAATTGGTTTTCTTATAGTTTTCGATTTTATTTATTTATTTTATTTGACAGTTAATCAGTTGTTCATGTTCCTAGTTTTATTCAGTGTAGTGATCGTGTTTGTTTATGGTCCCCTAAGTTGTAGGGGAAGTTGTTTCTCCACAGAACTATTTATTTGACCTTCGATGAATGGAAAAGTAGGTAGAAAAATTTCTTAAGTCTTTGAGTACTTCGAATTCAAGAGGTCTCAGGTTCTCTTTGACGAGCCCAAAAGTAGCAACCATAGGTCGTAAAAGAAATAATCGTGTCATTTTTACCACCGAAAGTCCAGAAAACCCCACCTATAGACCCATAACTAGATCCATTGCTAGGGACCATAACATATGGTTAATGGTAGATTGTTAGTCTTTCTTTGCATGACATATGTAAAGAATTAAGGGATTCAAACATTGAATTTTAAAGATCAGGAGAAAAGAGGATTAACTAAATTTTATTATGCATGGAAGTCGTGATCTCTTAGTTCAAGAAACATGTGTAGATGTGCTGTGTCTTTTTGGGTCTATTTGATTCTGCCCACACTAATTGTCTCTTTACAGCTCTATCACTAAAATGCAGGAAAATGGTATGGATGGGAGGAGGATGGTGATTGGTGAGTATCCAGGAGTTGTGTTTTTGTGGTATATACTTCACCTCACCTGGAAACTGTAAATGGTTTCTCATCTGTTTTCATCTTACTCATTGAATAAGATTAATGGTAGGTTGTAGATTTTTCTTTCCTTCACGTGATCTGCGAAATGAAAACAAGAATTCAAGTTTATTGATCAGCCTCTGCGTGACATTTTAGATATTTTTCTTAATTATTTCGTGATTACTGATAAATGCCTAGAAACCGTCAGACTGCCACCTTAGAACTGAGGTAATGTAGTTTAAACTTGAGATTACTCGTAATACTAGTTTGAAAAACCATTAACTGAGCATGGGCACACTATCCATCCCAAGAATGATATCAGGGGATTTAAATGTACATGCTAGTTCTTCTTTCAGATAGTTTGTTCATAATATTATTCTATTTGTTTGACCTTTTTTTTAACTTTTTGAATATTGCAAAACCCCCTATATGAATTCTGCATTTTAACATCAAGCTTCATAACATCCTTTTGGACGAAATGTTTGTCCCAAAAGTTTCAAATTTTGGTATAGCTAAACTTTGTCAAACAAAAAAATAGTGTTCTCTTTATCAGGTGCAAGGGGAACCATTGGCTATATAGCTCTAGAATTGGGCTATAGGCATATTGGAATGTTGTTGATGGAAATGGTAGAGAAAAGGAAGAATTTGAATGCATTTGCAGACCATTCGAGCTAAATTTACTTTATGTGCTTCCCTTTTCTAAATTGCTCGTAAGCCTAAGTTAGGAACTGTTTTCTTAATTGCTCGTAAGAGCATTCGAGGCAGTTTTACTTTTCTGCATGGGCTTACGAGCAATTCAGAAAAGAAAAGTACATAAAATATGGGGAGGCCAATACTACAGAAGAACAATCAAAACTTTACAAAATTATTGTGGTAATGCTTTGATGCCATACAATTAAAGCGTGATAAGCATCCTCTTATGCCTAGACTGCTTGAGATACTTGAATAAGAAGTGGAATGTCTGCCTCCAAAGCGTCTTCTCATCACAAGGTGTAGAAGATGAGGAGGATATTAAAATGGACGAATAGCAATTTTCATGAGATGAGGTCATTGCCCTATCCCGGCTGTAATTTTTTATCAGGCGCATGTTTGCTACTGTCATATCTAATATTGATGTGAGTAATATTACCATCATATTATTCGCATATTATTACTATATGTTTTAACCACCATATGTTTCTGATTAGTTTGAAGTTGCAAGTGGAAGGATCCTATTATTCATCAACTAAGGAGATAAAAAGGAACAGAACGTTGAAGCCTCAACTACCGAAAATCTTATCATCCAGTCGTCTGCTCTGGTTTTTTCTTAATATTTGACAAGGTATATCCTGATTTTAATTGCATTTAAAAATATATTTCCGGAGTCGATCGACCCAAATTTGATATGGATAGGCAAAGTAACATCATTTTGATTTTTTTACATTTAAAAATATTTTGAATGGAGTCGGATTGAACTTTGGGCTACTAGGGCTCAATTGAGCTCGATCCCTGGCTAGGTAGAAACTGTCGAGTCTAGACGAACCCGATCCCAGGTCGACTCGGCTTATTCTTATCCTTAGTTTTAAGTTTAAAGTTAATCAATTTAAGAAAAATCTTTTTTATTTAATCTTTTTCTAATTCAACTCTTTAAGTCTTTTAGATTTTCTTTTTTATCCTTTAAATCAATTACATTTTTATTAAAGTTCAATAGCATCTTTTCATAATCAAATACTCTTTCATTTCATAAGTCTCTTTTTTTTCATAAATTTTAATATAAAATTCATCTTTAAAAACTTGATTTATTTTATATAAACTCGTATAATTTTTTAAGGGGGGGAGGCGTATCAACATACTTATATTAGGTTTGTTTGAAAAACAAATTCAAATTCAATACTTGTGTTCAAGTCCTATGACATTATTTAGATATCTTTAATCTTTTCTTAAAGTTTAGGTCAAATTATAAATCATTAATTATAGGTTTTTTATGGTTCTCAATCAAATTTCTTTTAAACTCATACCTAAATTTGTTTTAATAAAAATTCCCAAATTTATACAATCTTTTTTAATTCTTTCTTATTCTATAATTCAACCACGTAAATTTTTAATTAGCATCTTTTAATTCATTTTTTAAATATTTTTCTTTATCTTCCCCTGTAAAAGAGCAACTCTATTGATAAGATTCATTTTTTTGCATGATATGAGTTAAGAAATAACATTCATATATTGATAACAAATAAATGATAATAAGTTATTATTATGTATAGATAATTTAAAAGAATATGAGTACTGTAGAATTTAAATTGATAATTTCATCATATTTTAGTGAAAAATAAAACATTGAATTACTCGTAATGGATAAACATGACATTAAGTTAATTACTATTCGTTTGGCAGTTTGTATTTTTTTATGTAGAAATTAAAAAAATATGAATAACTTGCTTCTTATAAACATGTTATTAAAAGTGATTCCATCTATAAAAGTCCTTCAATATCCAAAACATAGGGTTGTATTAAAGAGTACATGTAAGCGGTTGGTGTTCCAGGCGGGGGTTTGAAAATGATTAGTTTTATTCTTTGTACGTGTTATTGTGCTTTTCTCATGGCTTCTCTGTGTTGGAAGCTGCTTAATTTATTGTGTTTTACAATTGTGATGATAGAAGAGTGGCCAACTTGTGATTTTGGTAGAAACATTCATGAAAATATGACTACAACTTTTAGTATAATTTATCTTTGAATAGGCGTTCTTTTTCAAACTTTTCATGACATGCATATGCTATTTTAAAAGGGCGAGTTCTAGAGTAATTGTTTAAGTTATTCTTTTATACAAAAATGTTATATTTTCGAGTTATGAAAATAACGTCTTTATAAAATAGAAACGAATGTTAACCCTTAAAGTGAAAAATCTTGTGTAATGAAGTGGTTGTTGTTGTATATGTCATTTTAAAGCTAACTTTTGACATCTTGTTTAGATTTTTAGTTCCTTTTCAAGTCCCCAATTTTTTGATTATTTTGACTCCTTGACATCGTTCTCATGTAACGGTGTGGATCAATTTTCCTTGCATCTTAAGTCTATTTTTACGCTTTAACATATTTCTCCCCTTAAATAATCACTTAGTCATTAAAATTTAATCTAATCACATTTATAACATAGATAACATGCTTACATGAAATGTTACTAATTCAAAGTCTACCATACAGTGATCATAAAAAGTCGACACTTTAAACTTTTTGCCCTCGTTATTCCTAATTTATGATTCTCTATTTACGTATTATTAAACTTTTTTAAATCTTATGTTGATGATGTTTGTTGTTGTGTACTTTCCTTACTTCGTGGACCACTGCTAACAATTTGATAAGAGAATTATTTAATTAATTTCAGGTGTGTGTGACATTAACAAAACATAAAGACAAAAAGTCGGCAAATCAAAGAAACCAAATAGGGTTCAATAGCAAGAAGTCCAAACTAAGCAGTCAGAAAAACCCAAATGGCGTTGAAGACCAAGAAACCCCCGCCTGAAATCTCAAGAACAATCTCATGTCATCCTCTACACGGGTAACAAAAATGTGACTTACAGTTCTGGCTCCACTCATGTAACGCTGCCAAAAGCGCAGAAGAAGAGAGCAACTCAAAATATATTGGGTGGTTCTCTTTTTGCCATAACCTTCGTGAACCAATTGGTAATGGGCTTTTCAGACACGAATCTTCATATGGGTTTATTAACAGCAATAGGTTGGGTACGGTGAGAATGAAAAAGGAGGGAAAAAAAAAAAGAATACAAATTGACAAAGTGAATTGAGTTTGGTGCAATGTCTTCTTCTAATAATACCAGATGAAGACGAACACAAAAGGAATCGGAATTGTATTCATGGTGGAAGAAAAATAAAAAGATAGCTCATGACTCAACTTTTATTACCATCGGTAAAGGTGGTGGTGCTCTTAGTCTTAGACACCACCCTGGTTTCTTTTGTTGCTTTTGTTTTTTGTTTTAAGTTAAAAACATAATAAATTAATTAAATAGTTTATTTATCAAGTTATAAATTAATACTAATTATTAATAAAATAATATCAAATCATATTTAATATAAAGTAAGAGTTCGTATATTAAAGTGATTAAAAATATAGTTTATATTAATTTTGATAATTTTCTTAAAGTAACATATTAAACTATTAATTTTTTCTTTATTATTCTTAAACATATTTCATTATCTATAAATACTCTTTTTCTTACTAATTCTTATCATCATCCATGTAACTATGGAACATTTTAATTTATTAATAGTGTAACACTAATAACAAAAAAATAAAAAATAAACTTCATTATATAATCCCCAAATATATTAGTTCTTGCTTTGCAAATATATCCATAAATGTCACTAATTTTTTAAAAAAAGAAGATTCCCTTTACAATACAATGGCATGGGACCATAATAAGAACAACACAAACAACTGAGATAGCTAACCAAAAAAGCGACCCAATTACTTAGGAAAACAATAAAAAATATGTCCTCTAAAATGCATATTCCGTAAGGAAAGGAACAACTAGCAGTAACAAGCTTGGTTAAGCTTCCTTACACAAGCAAGCATTTAGTATTCAGCTGATCAGTTATCGACGACAAGCCACTAACGAACGCAAAATGGAGACCCTCATCTGCCAGTAACATTTATCAGCCCATATTCCAACATTCCTTCATGCTGGAATTGAGGTTTAGATGTTTTTCTTTGGCCAAAAGTCCAGTACAAAGTGTTTCCTGCTAGCTGTTGTGTTTCCATCGCCTTGTCAGTGTATAAACGACAATTTCGCTCCTTCCATAAAGAATAGATGGTGCAGCAAAAGGCAGTTTGGAGAACAACAACATCGTATGATGTTTTCCCAATCATCATAGGGGCAAAGAACCTGTAGAATTTACTGGATTTTGCTACAAACAATATGTGAGAAACATTGGAAAAATAAATGGTTATGGGATGTTGTGCTGGAGTGGAGGTCTTCTCGATTCATCATTAGGGTAGGATAAGATAGGTTGGGGGTGTAGGGGCAACACCCCTGCAATACAATAGAGGATTAACGATTTTAGGAGTTGTCCATACGATATCGTACGGACGTACATTTGATGTGGCAACTGTTATTAGAAATGTAGTAATTATCCACATTCAATAACCAAGATCACATTTTATTTAGAGCATAACAAGATAATAGAATCATACCTCCAACATTTGGTATGTGGTCTTGAGCCCTCTCCATGCTTCACCAAAATCTATCAAAGAGAAAAATACAAACCTTATGCAAGAGAGAGTAATGGTAGAAGACCTTTGTGCTTTTCACACCCACACACACTTTATATGCAATAATCTCACCTTATGTCATATATTATGATATGTTCTACCCTAAGGGGTAGAATAGGGTAATTGTGTTATTTAAATGGATGATGTGAATTATAGTTTAATGAGCCACATATAGTTATTAGGGTACTACCATGTGCCTCAAATGCAATTAGTAAATTAACCATGCCATTATGGTTATTAAATATACATTAGGCAATTTGATTGTGGTTAGATATATGGAATTAATGTTGTGATTATATTAGTTCACATATATATTTCTAACATTCTCCCACTTGGACAATATAATCAAACTACCATATCAATCTCCATCATCCAAAAGCAATCAAATAAATCATATTCAATATCATATCGACAGGATATATATACTACACATGATTTGGCCCTGGAGATGTTCAAATACCACAATAACCATTAAAACAACATGCTTGTAGCTCAATATCAACATATATATGTCAACATTAACAAAGATGACTGCAAACATCATAGTGCATGTCTCATATATAAAAGTCATACGCAATCCGTATAAAGTGACAACATGTTTAATACAAAATAGCAAACTCCCACTAATCTTATCCAACTAGGCCCCTAGCAATCCCATGCGGGAGATGTGTTCTGTAAATACACATATAGGTAAGCCTTTTGTGAGTGGATCTGCTAACATGCTAGTTGTACGCGTATACTCAACAGTAATGAGGGATTCAACGACTTTTTCTTTAACAAAATAGTAATTTATATAAATATACTTTGAGCGAGAAGTACTCCTAGTGTTCTTAGAAAAAGCTACAGCTGCGGAATTATCACAATATAATTTCAGCGGACTCGAAATAGAGTCTACAATACCCAATGCTAAAATAAAATTCCGCAACCATATTGATTGATAAGCTACCTCATAGCACGCCATATACTCTGCCTTTATGGTAGAGGATGTTGTGAGTGTCTGTTTGACACTTTTCCACGATACAGCTCCTCTAGTCATCATAAAGATGTAGCTTGAAGTGGACTTTTTATCATCCACACATCCTACATAATCAACATCACTAAACCTAACTATATCAATAGTGTTAGTTCGCCGATAATTCAACATATAATCTTTGGTTTTCTAAAGATATCTTATGACTTTCTTAGTCGCTTTCCAATGGCTAAGACCAGGGTCACTCAAGTATCTACCCAACACGCCTATAACAAAAGCAATATCAGGGCGCGTGCATACTTGAGCATACATCAGACTACCTACAAGTGACGCATAATGAATGACCTTCATTTCATATCTCTCTTTATCATTTTATGGACATTGGGCCTTTGAGACTTTGTCACCTTTCACTATTGGTGCCTTTTCAGGAGAACAAGAATGCATGTTGAATCTTTTCAAGATCCGATCAATGTAAGTCTTTTGAGACAACTGAAGAATCCCATTAGCTCTATCTTGAAGAATTTAAATTCCAAGTACATAAGAGGCCTCATCAAGATCCTTCATATCAAAATGACTAAACAATAGTTGTTTTGTCTCAAATAATAGATCAGTGTCATTAGAAGCAAGTAGGACGTCATTAACATATAGTACTAGAAAAATGAAACTGCTCCCACTGAACTTTATATATATACATTGATCAACTAAATTCTCCTTAAAGCCATTTACATTGACAATCATATCAAACTTGAGATACCACTGCCTTGATGCTTGTTTTAACCCATAAATAGACTTCCTAAGCTTGCAAACCATGTGCTCTTTACCAGTTATCTCGAAACCAACTGGTTAGGTCATATAAACATCTTCATACAGATCTCCATTCAAGAAAGGTGGTCCTCATATCCATTTGATTGAGTTCCAAGTCAAAATGAGCAATTATATCCATAATGATTTGTAATGAATCTTTTGTAGAAACTGGTGAGAAAGTTTCTTTGAAATCAATCTCTTCTCTCTGGCTATAGCCTTTAGCTACAAGTCTGGCTTTATACCTTTCTACTTGTCCACTTGAGTCATGTTTGATTTTGTAAACCCATTTGCACCCAATAGGTTTACAACCTTTGGGTAGTTCAACCAACTCCCAAACTCCATTTGTGACATAGAACTCAACTCATTTTCCATTGCATTCATCCAAAATGCAGATTGAGGACTGTTCATGGCTTCTTGAAAACTGACTGATTCAGTATTATCTCCCACATTAAACTCATGTTTCTGCAAATAGACAATATAGTCATCAGGAATGGCAAGTTTTCGTGTTCTTTGTGATCTCCTGACAACAACTTCATCATCCCCAGTATCAATGACTTCATCCTGTGTTTGATTTTGATGTTCATCATGAGATTCTACTGGAATCTATTCAATCACAGGATCATCAATATGAGTTGAAGTAATAGGTACAGGGACTATAATGCGTTCTTCCCTGAATAAAATTTATCTTGACCCTTGACTTGAATCAAATTTATCTTCAAAATAGACAGCTCTATCTAATTCTATAATTCTTTTTGTGTGAGATGGGCAATAAAATCTAGAACCCCTTGATACGATGGTGTAGCCTATAAAGTAGCCATTAATAGTTTTCGGATCAAGTTTCTTAAATTGCGGATTATAGGGCCTCACTTCTGCTTTGCATCCCCAAATATGAAAATGGTGCAAGCTTGGTTTCTTACTTGACCATAACACAGAACTAATTTGTTAGGTACTTGATTCAAGATATAAGCTGTTGTATTCAATGCCTCACCCCAAAAAAATCAGGCAAGCTAGAATGAATCAACATACACTGCAACATATCAAGAAGTATGCGATTTCTTCTTTCAACGATTCCATTTTGCTGAGGTGTCCCTAGCATTGTATACCTTGCTTCAGTACCACATTCTTGCATATATCTAACAAAAGGTCCTAGATTCCTTCCTCTCTCATCATAGCGCCTATAATACTCTCCACCTCTATCAGAATTAACCACCTTGATTTTCTTCCCCTTTTGAAGCTCAACATTCGTCTTGAAAATCTTAAATGCTTCCAAAGACTCAGATTTTTCACGAATGAGCTCCATATGACCATACCTGGAAAAATCATCAACAAAAGTGATGAAACATTTATAACCACCCATAGCAGGTGGAATAAATGGTCCACATATATCAGTATAAATCAACTCTAACAATTCTGAACACCTGTCTGTTTTACTTTTTCTAACCTTGGCAGTCAACTTCCCTTTAATACAGTCAACACAGGCAGTGAAATACGAAAAATCAAGATCCTGTAGTACACCATCCTTTACTAACCTCTCCATTCTGTCTCTGGAAATATGGCCTAAACGTTTATGCCATAACATAGAAGATCTCAAATCCAACCTCATACGTTTGGAACCAACAATAGTATTAAGAGAAGAGGAAGAAGCAACAGTAACACAATCATTCAACTCAAGTTTGTATAAGCTTTCACATAAAATTTCATTTCCCACCAAAAGAAAGTCACGATACAAAGTCAATTTTTCAGTTCTAAAAAGAAGACTATAACCTAGTCTATCCAAAATAGATACAGAAATCAAATTCCTCCTAATAGAGGGTAAATAAGCAACATCATATAACACCAAAAGATGCCCTATATTTAACTGTAGTTCAACTGTCCCAAAAAATTCAACTTTGATTTTGGTATCATCTCCCATGTATACATATTGCTCAAATCTAGTCGGCCTTCTTCGACTTGTCAATTTCTGCAGGGAATTCGTAACATGAATTGTTGCTCTAGTATCTAACCACCAAGTATTTAAGGGTACGCCAATAACATTTGACTCTAAACAAACCATCACAAGACAGTTATCTTTCTTCTATAAATAAGTTTTGAGTTTTCAACAATCAGCTTTCTTGTGCCCAAAACTCTTACAAAAGTTGCACTTCCCTTTGAAAAACTTCCTCTTCTGACTAACAAAAGATGTACCCGCCTGTCCACTTCCTTTAGCGCTGACAGCTTTCTTCTTGACAAGCTTGTGATCACCTGAGCTATTAAAAGTGAACTTTCTCTTTTGATAATTTCCATGGTCTGTCATCATAGAGATGCTTCTTGCCCTTCCCTTTTTTATATCATCCTCTTCCTTTGCAAGAATAGCAGTTATCTCCTCAACAGTCTATTGCTCTTTTTGAGCATTATAACTTGATCTAATTGAATCAAATTTAGAGGAAAGAGTCCCCATCACAAACTATACCATGTAGTCCTCACCAAGGTCCATATCCATAGCCTTAAGCTTATGGTAGCAACCCATGAGCTTGTCGATGTGG
>JANSVA010000001.1:21545826-21575274 GCA_025504915.1 Erythroxylum reticulatum
TCATAATATTTTAATAAAATTTCTTCACCATATTAAGCATCCTACTAAGTAGTAATTATCGACAGGACAATTAATTACGCGTATGGATCTTAACGTTATTTTAGAGGAAAAACACAAATTTTAAATATATGTTAATATTTAAAAAAATTCCTCATCATAAATAGTTTCACATGCTCAATTCTACAACAGGAAAAAATAAGCATTAACTATTGTTAACAAAAATATGTTTATGCCATAATAAGGCTAAAACAATTAGAATTATCAAATAAAATTACTAATAAATCTTATGCATAAACATATGGGAAAAGCTAGAAATAAAATTTGGAGCAAAAAAAGGAAAAAAGGATCCAAAAATGAGTCTGCACGTGCCCCCACGCATGTGCAAAATTTTGTAATAAATAAATAAATAAAATTTAAAAGCTCCGGGTCGGGTCGAGTCGAGCGCACGGTGCACAGCTGGCGGGACAATGCCGTATGCATCGTCCCTGTCCTCCAGCCGGGTTAATGGATCGACCTGCGGACCCGTCGGACTAACATGACTGGAACTCCCTCTCTTGACCTCTATTTTCGACGATTTTTGAAGCGTTTTCTTCCATTTTTCACGCTATATGGATTTCCCATATCCATTTAGGCCAAAGGTGCTCCAAAATCTGAAAGCATCAAACCCATTTCGGCCATGAAAGAAAACACAAAAACTCATCCAAAAACTATGGTTCTTTGTCCAAAACAGAGATGAAATGCAACAACAACAGCCAAGAATCTTTTCTGAACCAATAACTCGTCATTTCGAAGATGTTTAGACGAAAAACGATTTCAACTGAAAAATTTTAAACAACGGAAAAATCGAGCCCTAAAATCAAATGACCTAGTGCTTTGACACCAATTGCTATTAGAAATGCAGTAATTATCCACATTCAACATCTAAGATCACATTTTACTTAGAGCATAACAAGATAATGGAATCATACCTCCAACATTTGGTATGTGGTCTTGAACCCGCTCTATGCTTCACCAAAACCTATCAAAGAGAAAAATACAAACCTTGTGCGAGAGAGTAATGGTAGAAGACCCTTGTGCTTTTCACACCCACACGCACTCTATATGCAACAATCTCACCTTATGTCATATATTATGACATGTTCTACCCTAAGGGGTAGAATAGGGTAATTGTGTTATTTAAATAGATGATGTGAACTATAGTTTAATGAGCCAATATATAGTTATTAGGGTACTACCATGTGCCTCAAATGCAATTAGTAAATTAACCATCCCATTATAGTTATTAAATATACATTAGGCAATTTGATTATGGTTAGGCATATAGAATTAATGTTATGATTATATTAGTCCACATATATATTTCTAACAGCAACGTGGTGACATGGTTTATGTACAACAGTTTTAGGGTTTTATACAAAAATCTAATGTTCCCTATTTTGTACTTGTTGAATAATACGAAAAGTAGCCTCTTCACTCCCGAGGATGTAGGAAACACACCGTTTCTCAACCTTGTTAAATTATGTGTTTTTATCTTTTCTTTAATCTCTTTTACTGTTAATTTCTCAACAGTTTCACGATTTGTTGTACGCAGGCTGTAAGTGGTGTCAAGGTTAAGTGCGTTTCCATACCATCTAGCTTTCATTTTGAGCCTATCCTTCATCGCAAGTCAACATATAAAAGCTGCCTTTGGGGATAATAGGTTATGCCACACAATTTCAAACTAAGTAACTTTAGGTTACAACACCTTGAACATTTTGTAATAGGATCTATTAGAGAATTCCTTGGAGTTGGTAGCAATCCAAAGAATAACCTCATCTTGCCCAGCTGGAGTAGGTTCAGGGAAGAAATTTATAAGTCTAGCAACCCCTCGAAAACTGTAGTCCCAATGACCCGTAAGAATAATGGAGTTAATCAACCTAAATAGAATGTTTTGCCAACCAAAAAACTTCACGAAGACTTGTTGCTTTTCAAAAGGCGGTAAACATAGGTTAGAGAGAGGTTCTCTATCATCTCTCTAACCTCTAGCCCTCACTACTACACAAATCTTCTTTATACCTAGCTACTCTCGTAGCTTCATGCTGCTCTCCTGCTATCACCATACTCCATTCTTCCCTCTCATCATTCACCGAAACTCATCTTCACCTTTCACCCACTTTTTTCCTTTAAGATCTTGATATTTCCCTTGTCTTACAGCAAAGGCTATAGGGTCTTTTCTTCATTCTTTTACCCTCCCACCCATTTTTATTTCTCTTTTAGTTCTTGCTCTTTTTCACCTAACTTCACTGCCAAAGACTGCTTACCATGTAGACTTTGCAGACTTCCCAACCCACAACATAACAAAATAATGATAGGGAGATTTTCCTCCTCTACCCTTACCCTCTGTTGTAGCACCGAAATATCTCCCTCTTTTATCTCAATCACTATAAGAAAAGTATGAATTAGCGACAGAAAATTATCGACGGTAAAGAAATCATTGCCAATTACCAACAGAAATACTATACCTGTTGGAAAAGGTCTCTGGAAATTTTTTGATTAGCTACAGACCAATTACTGTTAGCAAACAAGGCGAGAAACACTGGCGGAGAATTGAAGATTTGATAGTATCGACGAAATATTAACGACGTAAAATTTTGTCGGTAAATTTTAAACCAATATGTTGTTGTCTCCTTGTGATTGAATGATATTAACTTAAACAAAATAACTTCGTTTGGTATCTTGTTCAAAGAAAGACGTAGCTGGCGCCCCCCCCCCCCCCATCGTAAGGTCTGGATCGATTTTCTGCTCCTTCCTCTTGTGTCATCTCCTCTCTTCCCGCAACGACTCCCCCCACTTTCTGGTCAGACGTCAGTGTTGTGGTAGGCGTCAGAAGCTCGTCCTTTTCTCCCACGATCGTTGCATTTTCGTGATGTATATTGCAAACGGTTTAGGATTTCTATTAAGTAACTTTGTTTGTTTATTTGATTTTTTTAGTATGATTGAGTAATTTGTGAATGGGTAAGAAGAATTAAGGTTGAAATGTTATTTTAGAAGGTTGAGTTTTGAAATTTTGTTGTGATGTTGCAAAGGTTGTTTAATGCATATTATGTGTTTGTTGAAATGCCTCTTCTTTGTTGTGATTGTGTTTAGTTAGAAGATAAAATTGGTTAATTCTTCCTAATTGGTTTCCTTAATTGTTTTGATTGGTTTGGTCCATTTTGAAGTGCGCCTAATAGTTCTCTAAAATTTGATAATGGTTTTGCATTGTGTAAATGCATAAGGATGGTTAGAAATATGTTCTAAGTTAAGAGATGATACATATAGATGGGAGCCTATTTTTAAAAGGTAATGTACGTAGTAGTAGATGGTAATTGGTCTTGAGAGGATAAATAAAAGTTGAATGAGGAAAGGGTTAAAACATGGATGTAAAAGGATTATATGTGGTTTACATGCATATAACTAAGGGATTAAACAAATTTGTGAAACCTTGTGGGGTAAGTCTAGTATGGTATGGATTGTATAAGAATGATTAAGTCCTAAGAGCGTATTACCTTGGAGGTTAATTTGGGGGTTGTAGGAAATGAATATGGAAAAGGTTTAACATGAAGCTAGAATTTTGATTTAAGTATAAATGAATTTATGGGAAAAGTGGTGGTACATGGAAGTTTTGTGTGAGTTATGGTTTAAGGAAGGTATGTTTTAAATGAAATTATGATTAGTCAAAATTGTCTGTTAGATTTAAAGTTTAATATATGTTGTTGTATAGTTATAACTTGTTAAAAGGGAAGTGAAAATTAGATGATAAATTTGGTAACATAAAATTTTTTGAGCAAAGATCAATAATAATTGATGTTAGTGAATAAATTGTAGAAAATTGCAATAGAGCTTAAACATATTGCAATTAATAGAAAATTGATTTTCCAATAATTAGTGTACCTATAAGTGATAACATATCTAAAAATTTATAACGAAAATTAAAAGAAAAGATGAATGGACAATTGAGGACAAAAGGAAGATATAAGTGTACAGAAGCTCATTAAAGGCATGTATGGAATTTCACACAATAAGGCATGGATGAAAATTAAATATATATATATTATTTAGGGTTTAAGAGCTAGAAAAGAAGGCAATTTGTAGGAGAAGGGGATGGCACTCTTAAAGGAGAATAGAAAGAATGAATGAATGAAGAAAAAGGAAGAGACTTGAAGAAAGAAGAAGACTTAATATTTATTGGAGCCTTAGTAAACATAAATGCTTTCCTTTGATAAAAGTTGTCTTAAGTGTTGTAAGCATTATCATGACTATATTTGATTCTATACCTATTACTACAACTCTTTTGAGCTTGTAACATGTTTTATAGTTTCTCACTTCCTTTAGTAGTTTCTTCCATCTAAATCCCATCTCCAATTTCTATTCACATAACTTTATATACGTAAGTCATTACCTTAATAACATAATATGTAATCATGTATACCTTTTATTATGCCTCAATATTCTCTTTACAACTTTTAATGAGTCTAAGACGGATTTAACTAATATATGCTCATAGTTTTAATATTATTTCCAATACTTAGTCTTTTACATATCATTGACATATATAAGACTTCCAAGTATAATGAAATAAAAACTTTCTTCATTTGTTTCTTTTCTTGTGGTGTTATTAGACAAACCTTTTAACTGAGACCTTCACCTTTAACAATAGAATTATCAATTGGCCTATAATTTTTAATACAGAATCACTCATAAATTCTCATGCCCAAGAATTTCTGAAATAATTTAGTTGACTTTTAGAATTCCTAACATATATTACCTAAATAATCTTATTCTCGAGGTACCTAAATATTTAAAAAGGGTTATGTTCTTATATAAATGAATGAAATTGATTAAATTGAGTTATTGTTTATTAGAATTAAGAATATCTTGATGTATTGACTATAAATGAGGGTGTATGGGCTGTGATTACTGGTGGATATAGAAGTGTATTTTTATTGTAGGAATGACTCTTCTTTCAAAAAGGGGATGTCCAGTTTATAGGGAAAACTCTGCCGAATTTTCAATAAGCTCCTCATATAGCTCATAATCTTGATTGATTATAATATTTCATGGCAATTGTTCTAATATTTCAATGTGAACAATTTTGGGAATTGGTTGTAGGATCTCATTTGTTGCCAGTATTTATATTTTAAAGGAGAATGAAGAGAAGATTTAGCAAGTATTCAAATGACATTCATATCCTTATAACTATTTCTGTCAATAATGATTTTTCATACATAGCCTACTGACATTTGTATCAGTTCTTATATTTCTCATTCCAGGTCCGTCATCATCATCTTCCTTCATGTACTTCAGGAAGATCCTTCTTCATGTCGGTTGTGGTTAGTGATTTTATTTTTTACTACGTTTTTTTAACTTACTTTTATTTGGGTATTTGTTTGCAGTTTGAACAAATTATGAGGACTTCCTGCATTTTTAATTGAAATGGCCTGCACGATGTGAAACTTGTTTGTGTTATGAACTTCGGTTTATCATTGAATTAATATAGGACGAGTGATAAGTTATTATTCTTGATATATTTTTAGTTCTATTTTGTCATTGTTTTTGTGTCAAATGATGTTAAATTACCTTTAGTTTTTGTGAATCTGGTACTGCTCCTTTGATCTTGGTATTTGCAGGTGTTTTGGGGAGATAATGAAGCAAACCCGAGAAATACACGGTCTACCTGTGTAAAAACACACAGCTCGTATAAAGCTGAAGCTCAAAGTTGAAGACCCGAAAGTTACACGGTTTGCCCATGTAGATTCATACAAGCTGTGTCTTTCGAAGCGAGAACGCATAATCATGCTCGAAGGTTACACGAACTGACCGTGTAGATTAACACAGACAATGTGTGACGATTTTCCTAATGATTTTCTAGTGATAAAAGGCAGTTTTTGGAAAGGAAAAGGGGATCGGAGAGGAGAGAGAGATATTTGGGCTGAGAGAGTTGAAGCTGAAGATCAAAAAGGAGGAGAAGGAAAAAATTAATAAAGAAAAAGGAAAGCTTGGAGATTGAGAAATCAAGATTCAAGAAGCAATTGGAGTTCCTTCTCCTCCTCGTTCCACTTATTATTTATCTTTAATGTTCATGCTTATAGTTTTACATTTTAGTTGAATTTAGTCATGAATTTGCAAATTCACTTATTCTGGAATGTTTATTTCAATTTGGAATTTATGTGTTAAACCTTATTACTTTATTTCTTAATTCAATGTTGACTTTTGTAAAGTGATTTAATCTAATGTTGATTTGATCTATCTAATCTAGGGTCTTTAATTGATTAATGATGGATGTTAAACTAGGTATTGAAAAGTGATGTTTAATATTTGAATTACTATATTAGACTTTATTGAAAGAATACCTAGAAATAAAACTCTTCATTAAGAGTACTTGAAATTAACCATTGAGTTCATTGGGTTGGTTCGATTTTTAGTCTAGGAAACTAGCTTAAAAATTGGAATCAACATGTCAACTGCTTCGAAAGAATTAATTGATAAAAATGGGTTAATGTACTTGGATTAGTATTTCATTTCATAAGGATGAAATGAGTTCTTTGTTGGGATGAACTCCTAGAATATTGGTTCAAATTTTGTTAGTGTGTATCGATATTTCCTTAACAAAACAACTTTCATATTCAATAGCTTAGCAAATTTAGAAGGTATAAATTTGGTATTTTAACTTAGTCCTTGTGGATCGACACTTGATTACTGCAACTAAACCCGTATACTTGTGGAACTCCTATCAAGTTTTTGGCGCTGTTGTCGGGGACTTACGTCAAATATTAAAATTTTCTGAATAAAGTTAACTAAGTTTTCCTTAATTCAGTTATATTTGTATATGCTTTGTACATAAGCTTGTTTACTCTTAATTGTGTTTCTCGTGCAATGGAGAATTGAGATTTATATGCAATATACATTCACGGCCACATTTGATTCTGAGATTGACAGAACGTACCATAGGAGAAAGAGACAAAAGTTTACAGAAAAGAAGAAGGTGACAACTCCCAACAGTAGCAATACGATGGCCGAAAGAGTGGGACAGTGACTCCATGATTATGCAGAGCCGGGGGTTTAAGAAAATACTTCAAGGATTCAGAATCTAAGTGTGGAAGCAAATAATTTCGAGTTGAAACCAGCCCTTAACTCTATGGTACAACAATCGCAATTTAGAGGGTCACCTGTTAAGGATCCAAATATGCACTTAACGGTTTTCTTGAAAGTTTGTGACACTTTGAAGATGAATGGAGTCACTCCCGATGCAATTCGTCTCTACTTGTTTCCATTCTCTCTAAGAGATAAGGCACGGGCATGGCTTCATTCGCTTCCAGCTGGATCTATTACTATATGGGATCAACTCTCTAGGACATTCTTAGCCAAGTATTTTCCTCCAAGCAAAACAGCTAATCTCCGAAATCAAATCTTGACATTCATGCACAAAGATGATGAGATGTTGAATGAAGTATGGGAGCGCTATAAAGATTTACTTCGTTTGTGTCCACACCATGGCTTACCAAATTGGATGGTCCTTCATAACTTCTACAACAGATTACTCCAATCGATGAGGACATTAATCAATGCTGCAGCTGGACGAGCTATTTTGAACAAGACTTACACTGATGCATACAATCTAATTGAAGAGATGGCTCTCAACAATTACCAATGGTCTAACGAACGAGGAGTAGCAAAATGTACTCCAGGTAAGTATGAAGTTGATAAAATTATTTTGATATAGTCATAATCTAGATGTGATGCATATTGAGAAAAACATTTTTGACAACTTGTTCAATACCATTACAAAAATTGAAGGGAGGACAAAAGATAATGCAAAATCACGAGCTGAATTGTAATTTTTGTAGAAGGAATGAGTTACATAAAGATCTTCACACCGATAAATATCCGATAGCATATTACATTTTAGACAAAAACAAAAGGAGGTTTTGTGTGAATGGTTGAAAAGTCTAAAGTTTCCTAATGGTTTTGTTTCAAACTTGGCTAGGTGTGTGGACTTGAGGAAGTACAAAATATTTGGGATGAAAAGTCATGATTATCATGTGTTTATGTAAAGGCTAATTCCAATTGTATTTCGGGAGTTGCTACCGAATAAGGTTTGGGAAGTAATAACATAATTAAGTATGTTTTTCAAAAGTTTAACATCATCTAAATTCAAGTTAGCTGAAATGGAAAAAATAGAAAAGAAAATTCCAGTAATTTTGTGCAAGTTAGAAGGGATTTTTCCTCCAAGCTTCTTTGAGTACATGGAGCATCTACCTGTGCATTTAGTACACGAGGCAAAACTAGCCGGTTCAGTTTAATATCGATGGATGTATCCATTTGAGAGGTAACTCGATTAAAATTATTGCAATAACCATATTACCATATTTTAACTACAAAATTGTAGTAACCATTTTCTCTAATATAGGTATTTGAATCACTTGAAAAATATGAAAAATAAGGCCAGAATTGAAAGTTCGATATGTAATGCTTATTTAGTGAAAGAAGCTAGTAAATTTTGTAGACATTATTTTGAGCCCCATGTTCATACAAGAGAAAGAAAAGTTCCTTGTAATGATGATGGGGAGGAACGAGTGATGCTGATGGTAACTTATCCATTTTCACATATCATGGATAAATATATGGACATGTAGCAAGAAGAATGTTAACAAAGGAAGAAATTGAGGCTACAAATGGTTACATTTTATTAAACTGTCAAGAGGTTCTACCTTTCGTGCAGTAAGTTGAACATGATTATTTCTTCCTTTAAAATGTTGTGTTGTTCATTACTGAAATATATAATAATGTATTTAGATTATACAAGGCATTGTTACGTGAGGTAATGCCGGACATCATACAGGATGATATAAATAAAGAAGTTGGAAGACACTTTTCTCGATAGTTCAAGAGATATGTAAGTTTTCACTTCTAAATATTCTTATGGTTCAATACCATACTTAAGTGTTCTCATAACCTTATACATAAATTGTATGATAATTTCTTTTATGTAGGCCTTAGAAAATCCAATAGAGAACAAGTTCATTTGTGATCTTGCAAAGGGACCTCTGCGAATTGTTAAATCGTATCCAGTGTATTTCGTGAATAGATACATATACAATACAGAATATCATGGACATAGCATGGCAATAATAAATAGTGGAGTTTCCATACAGGAAGAATTGATGGATTACTATAGTAAAATTATTGAAATACTTGAAGTTGAGTACCCTACTTTGCTAATTAAGTGATGTGTGATATTTAAATTTGACTGGTATAACCCAACTCCAAATGTTGGAACAAAAGTACATAGTCGATACAATCTAGTTGAAATCAACTACTGAATAAGATTGAGATAATTTGAACCTTTCGTATTGGTAGTGCAAGCGAAATAGGTGTGTTATGTCCCTTTTCTAAGCTTACGATGAGATAAAATAGATTGGTTGGCAGTTTGCAAAGTTAACCCTAGAGGTGTTTTTCAATCATATGGAAAAGGAGAGCAGAGAATTGAAAGTGAAGCGTTTCAGGAAGATCTCACTTTTATAAATGCATCTATCACATATGACGATAATGAACCTTTGAATGATCCATCTAATGAATATGTTGAAATTTCATCTGGAGAGGATGACGAGAGTTAGAGATCTGAATAGAAGTTGGAGTTTGATTTTTATTCTTCTGACGAAGAAGATGATTGTAATTTACAATTAAGTTATGATAGTGATTAATTTGTGTTTGTAATTGAATATTTTAATCAACGTCATAAATTATTTCATTTTCAGTATATTATGTACAGTATTTCATTCAAAATCTTATTCAACTAATGTCGACATGGAGACTGGTTCTGAATGGTAATAATTCCTTCCGTTGGGAGGAATGTGGCAAAATTGTCCCAACCAAAGGAATAAACAATAAACGAAAATTCGCCACTTCATACACTAAGGATCGTTTGCCTTCCATGGCCAATCTTCCACTTCAAGGTGTTTAGTATGATCTGGATAATGTCTCTTTCCTTATTATATACATCTCATTTCCTTTGATGAAGTTATTATATATATTCACATTTAATGGTCTATACTACATGTTGTTTTAAGCTTCCTTAAATCTCAAAGATAACATGTATGCCGATAGAGGTAAGAGAAATGTCACAACAATCTATAAAGGATTAGGGAGATCAGTTCTTTTGGAAAGTTTGTCAATTCCACAAAACTCGTTTGGACAATCACGTATGCATTAATATCCATTTTTGGTTCGTTTAATGATTTTCTAATATGACATTATGAAAGTTCTATACTAATTATGTTTTAGGAAAATATGTTCCCACTAGTAGTTCATCTAGAGCGTTTGTCTTCCATACTAAGAGCGACGACTCATTCACTGTATCCTCTACAAGTTTAGTTATAGCAGAAATGTTATTGCAATAAGGTATTCAAAAGCCTACACTTGAGGAAAGAAGTATTACTGTTTCAATTGGTGCATTTGAACATGTCAGGACACTTCTCGGGAATCTAGACATCGGAAACTCATTTACCTTTACTGACTCCTTTTTCATATGGAATTAAACAAAATAATTAGATCATTGTGATTTATCGATGCAATACACTAGACTCAACTTTAAAGTTGATTTATTATTGTATCTGTAAGAATTTGTCAAATAACCTCCCTACTACTTAGAGGTTAACCTGCGTCCTATTAAATGAGGGCTATTATTATTCTCCTTCTATGACTTTAACAAATTTTAACTGTCATTTTCGTCATTTATACTTGAATATGATACTTAACAAATCGCCTTATTTCCTTTTCCATATATTATATAAAATATTGAATTCAAATTCTTATATAAGTAGAAATTTTGATAAACAATGGATTTATAACAAAAATATGGGACCAAAGAGACAGCGTAAGGTAATGCAGCCCAGGTTTAGAGGCATGTTCGAAGGTACATATTGTGAAGGTGGATCGTCATAGTCTGCAACTTGCACTTACTCACTTCCTCCCCCTCTAGGGCCTACAGTTGCAAATGAGGCATCACCTACTGCTTGTCATAGTACACAACTCATATATCATCCAATACCGCTTTATCAGATGGAGGAGATGTCCGCCAGCCTAGAGTTGAGGGACCTGATGGAAGAAAGTACATAACAATTGTCAACAATCTGTAAGTTAAATCACATTAATCACTATTTGTTTAATTAAGTTATAGATTTATCAGTTTTTTCATTGTATAAAATTACTTCTTATATTAGGTTAGTTCCGTTTGGACCGTGTTCCAGAAATATGACTTCAAAATTTAAGGAAATGATTGATCCTGAAGGTTATGTGTGGAAGAGTATCTCTCAAGCCACAAAGGGGTTTTACTTTCAGGAGTTTGAGGTACAATAAAGATTTATTTTCTTTTTATATTGATTTATATACACTAATTAGATAAATATTATTATATTATAGTAGTTTAAATTATTTTCTTCTTATTTTAGAAAGAATTTTTTGGGATTCTAGTACCGACGTCATCATACATAGAGTATAAGAGAGGCAAGCTCGTACACATTATCATAACTTTATTGGTGCATTACATAAGGTTAGTGGACGACCACCTTATATTTCGGAGCAAATATGGAGTCGTTGGCAGGAATATTGGAGAAGCCCTGAGGCAATTTCTATCTCAGGGCATGACTCCACCAACAGACGTGGAGACCTGAGGGGAGAGAGTCTTCCCGTAGATATGGGAGGATCAATAACCCACCACAAGCATGCACAGAGACTTATAAGTATCTAAACTTGACACTTATATTGTAAACGTTTTACTTTGCTATATTATAGATAAGGATAATGGTATAAATGTTTGGTGCCATATATGGCTGTGTTGAGTGGTTTTATTTGTTCAACAGGGGAAAATATCATAAAAATAGAGGAAACTCTGCCAAAATTTTTATAAAATGTAGTTCACATCTAACAATTTAGGTTAAATATACAAGAATAGTCTTTGGGCATGAGGCCTACACCTACTTAGTTGTTTTTGCACACTCACACAAAGAAGCATGACGGTGTGACATTCGTCAACAACGGATGTAGAGAGCTGAATATATGTGAAATTAGTGCATTATTATTATTTCTTAATAGTAATCCCTTACTAATATAAGCATTGCTTCCTAATAGAACTAAATACAACATATCATTCGACAACAATCTCAGGAGGAACAAACTATTGATAAGACTCAGACGTATCTTGAGGTTGTTGGTGGTAGGGACCGTTGTGGACGGATATTTGAGCTAGGTTCATTTGTAAATACAAGTTATTCACAATCCCCGATGTCCAGTATAGCAATGCCTACTAGACCATCGCAAACCAATAAAGTCATTGAGCTTTGGACCATAGTGTAGATATTGATGGAGTAGATGGCTCAGCTGAGATAGGAGATGGAGCAGTTGAAGGAGAGGGGTAACAGCTTATAGCACCCACGATCACCAATACATCAGGAGTGTTGTAGTCATTTGTTTTCAATTACAAAGACTTATTATGTACACTATAATGTTTTTATTATCAATTAAATTTTTTTAACTTTGTATCATCAATCAACTTTCTGTTTTAAAAAAATAAATATATAAACAAATAAATTTATTATGCACAAATAATTCATAACTATTGAAATTATGCATTTTTCATAAGATCATCAAATAAAAATTCATGTCTGTATTTTAAAAAATTCTTACTTTCAATTACCGACGTAGTCACAAGATCGTCACAAAAACAATATAATTACCAATAGAATACTATAAACCACTGGTAAATTACTTGTGACATTTACCGACTATTGATCTTCTTCCGTCGGTAATATTGAAACCTTTACGATTATCTTAACGATGGTTTACTGACGGTTACATCTGTCTATCGGTATATTTTACTGACGGAAGGACATATATAATTTCTGTCGTTAAATTTACCTACGACCGTATTAACGACACCTTTATTTGTCGTTTTATTCTATCGGTAATTACTATTACTAACAAAATTCTCCCGTTTACTAATGGTTTTTTCCGTTAGTAAACGGCAGATTTCTTGTAGTGAATCTTCTTGTACAGTACATTCTTTAGTTGCATCTCCCTCTCACCTCACTACTGCCTTAACCCAAACCTTGCCTTCTTCTTTTTTAACCATTCTTTCATCATAAAGGAGAACATGGACGTAGTTAGTAGGGGGCTTCACAAATCTCTCTGTGCATTTCTTCCCTCCTAAGACGGAAGCTGGTTGTGTTATTGACTCCCTAGATATGGAAATTCTGTAGGAAGGTGTCAAATCTTAGGAAAACTCCCTCATAGGATTCTTCTAGGATAAAAGACCTACATTTCCTGTTATTAAAAAATGGGCTCAATCAGTATGAAAAAACAAAGGCTTTATTGAAGCATTAATAACAGAAGACAAATATTTCATGTTCATCTTTTCTTCCAAAGCTCAAGCATTAAAGGTTGTAGAAGAAAGGCGTGACATGTGTCAAATTTCCTAATCTTTTTGCAACCTCAGCAGTCAGGATTTCACATTGATTGCAATACAAAAAGACCTATCCCAATGTGGGTAAACCTCTATAATGTTCCTCTTAAAATTGGACAACAAAAGGTTTGAGTGTGATTACTAGTTTTCTAGGTAAACCCCTATGTTTGGATGATAATACAACAAATAGGAAGAGGTTAGGTTATGCTAGAATATGCATTAACATGGATCTTTCCAACAATTTACCGGAAACTATCCCGATTATGAGACTGGGACTTGATGGATCTCTTTATGGCGATAATGAGTCAGTCTAATACCATTGGAAGCCCACACTTACTTCTCAACGTAAAAGATGGATTCCTACAGGTAAAACTTTGCAAATGGGTGATTATGAGGAGCTAATGGGGGATTGGATCATCAACAAAGAGGATAAACTAATTGAGGAATTAGTACTGTGCAATGATAGAGATGAATGACGTAAGGAAAATGATATAGCAACTGCTGGGAAAAGGGTTATTTATTGCAGCTGATGTGGAAAAGAAGTCCTTGTTGAAGCTATTGGTGGGAAAAAAGCAATAGCGATTACTGTTGATAGTAAAGCTACCATTATGGGTGAGGAGACTACTATGGATGAACAACCAGTTAAATCTAATGACATTTCCAATGGTCTTGATTATATGGTTAATACTTGTCCTCCTTCTGAGGAAAATAAGGATGATGATCCTCTTACTGGGAAAATTTTGATAGCTACTAAAAGGAAATCCAACAAGAGCAAATGTAAGGGCTCCAAAAATAAAATCTTTTGGTTTATGAAAGTCATCGCATGAAATGTGAGGGGGATCAGCTACCCTAAAAAGCTTTCAGCTTTAAGGGTTTTTGTCTATAACACAAAGCCATAGATTTTTTCTCTTTTTGAAAGTAAAATGAGACTTGAGAATACTGGACTTTTGAATAAATTGTGTTCTAGATGAAAATTTATCTCTAACCATCAAGCCCATAGGTTCGGGAGAATCATTATTAGATATGATCCTTCTTTGGTGGATATCCACATTTTTGTCACAGAGATGCAAGCTATTCACCTAAAATGTAAACTTCTTCAGGTAAATGTTGATATTGTTTCGTCTTTTATCTATAGTGCTAATCATGTTTTCCAAAGGAAACTTTTATGGGAAAGCTTATCAGAGTTCCAAAAGATTGTCAATGGACCTTGGCTTTTATGTGGAGACTTCAATTCTATTTCATATAGAACTAAAGCTGATGGAAATTACAATTTGAGAAACTTCTTATCTTACTTCAATAACTGTGTGGGTAAATTGGAAATCTTTGACCTAAAGTCTCAGGGTCACTTCTACATCTCGAGTAGCAAATAGACTGGAAGATGGGCTTTGAGGAAAAAACTGGATTGGAAATTGGTGAACAAAGCTTGGATTACACAGTTTCCTAATAGTGTATCTACTTTTCTGGACCTATTATTTTTAGATCATATGCCTATGCAGATAGAGAACCTTCTTTAGAACTAGGGTAGAAGAGGTCCTTTCAGGTTTAACAATCTTTTGCTTGATGGTGATGGGTTTTTCGAGGCTCTCCAAAAAGGTTTGGAGGTTATAGTTGAAGGAACACAACAATTCATTTGTATCTAGAAGCTTAAAGCAATCAAAATGGAGGTGAAAAACCTAATGAGTAGAAGATCTTCGTCCACATAACAAGTTGTTGCTAAAGCTAAAGAACTAGAAGCTATACAACATAAGCTTGCTCTAGATCTGCTAATTCTATCTTATTGAGTACTGAAAGACTCTTTTGATGTCTTACTTATCAAAAGCTAGGGATCATGACAACCTTATGGAACAATGGGATAAAGTCAATAGGCTAAAAGATAGTGAAATGTGTTTAAAATTCTTTTTTAACTCCATTTTATCCAGGAGAAATGCAAATAGAATCTACTCACTTAAGTTACAATATGGAGAGGAAATTTCTCATCAAAAAGACCTTCTAAAGGAAGTAGACAGATTCTTTAAGAGTTTCTATGGTTCTTCTTGTACTCAAGCAACTAATATCCCTCTTTGCTTTTTCATACAAAATAAGATCTCTCAAGAGCAAGCTACAACACTCATTAAACCAGTGGAGGAGAAAGAAATAAAAGAGGTAGCGTTTCAAATGCATCCCACTAAATCTCCCTGGCCCAATGGATTTAATAGATACTTCTTTCAAAAAACATGGCAGGAAATTGGTCATATGGTTAAAAGAGCAATTCTGGAATTCTTCTCTAGGGGATTACTACTAAAGGAGATTAATAAAACTCATATATGTTTGATTCCCAAATCCTCTTATTCTTCTCCTTGGATGACTATAGGCCTATCGCATGCACCAACTTTCTTTACAAAGTTATTTATAAAATCTTAGCAAATAGGCTTAAATTAGTCTTGGATTCATTGATTTTTAATAATCAAAATGCCTTTTTACATCGTAGAATAGTTGGGGATAATATTTATATTATCCAAAAACTAATAGAAGGGTATCAAAGGTAGAATAGCCGACCTAATTGTATTATAAAAGTGGATTTCAAGAAAGCTTTTGATCATATGAAATGGGATTTTATCTTTCAGACCTTACGACTTTTAGGTTTCCCAAATGAGTTTATCAGATGGGTTAAAGCCTATATTATCACTCCATCTTACTTCATTCTTGTTAATGGTATGCCAACTGATATCTTTAAGAGTGCAAGAGGATTGAGACAAGGAGATCCCATCTTCTGTTATCTCTTTATCATATGCATAGAGGTTCTAAATCAATTAATCCATCAAAAGGTGGGTAATAACAAGGACTACAAATTTCATAGTAAATTTAAGAATATTTGGCTTATCAACTTATGCTTTACAAATTACCTGTTGCTTTTTTTTCTGAGGCCCTATGGTAAATCTATTAAATTACACATGTCAACACTGTCTTTACAAAGACCTTTTAGGTTTAGAGGTTAACCTTACAAAAAGTCATTTCATTCTAGTTACCAATGCTACTATGATCTTCGTAATCACAAGGATGAGTAGGAAGCCAACTCCTTTGATTTATTTGGGTCTACCTATTACCATACAAAAAATACAATTCTCTAAATGCTTTCCCTTGATAGAAAAAAAACAAAGAAGATTGAGTATGGGGTCGAATAAGGTTCTCTCTTTTGGTAGGAGTTTGTAGCTCATCAAATCCATTTTGAATTCCCTTCATGTTTACTGGTCCTCCAACATTTCATTAGCTAAAGGAGTTATCAAAACCATCAAGAAACTTTTTAGAAGATTTCTGTGGGCAAACTTAAGCTTGAATAATCACTTTACTAAGGTTAAATGGTCAGGGGTACGTAAAAGGAAAGATGAAGGGGGATTAGGATTGATTCTTATTACCACTTTTAATAGATCAACATTGATCAAAAACCTATGGAATATCCTATTGGAAAAGAAATCTCTTTGGATCGATGGTTCCATAGCTATATCCTGAAAGGATCTAGCCTTTTGTCTATTCTTATAAAACCTTCCTTCTATTGTCCCTTGATTCAACTCTTAAAGCTAAGACCCATCTTAAAACCTTTGGTGTCTTGTAAGGTTGTAAATTGTGAAAAGGCCTATTTATGATTTGATAATTGGATAGGTAAAGGCCCCTTAAATAGATCTCCTCAAGCTCTTCAATTTTGGAACGGATTTCCCATCAACTTGAAAGTTAATTCCATCATGCTAAGGGGTCAATGGAACATGCCATCAAAATTGCAGTACCTCACTTCTAACTACCAACCAAAATTAGATAGAGATGATATATTCCAATGTTTCAATATACCTCCAAACACCTTCAACATTTCAAGATTCAGAAAGTGGCAAAATCAGAACAACTCAAGGTAGATATGTTTTCCTATCGTTTAGCATAAGTTACGCATGCCTATCTACTCCATTCTTCTATGGCTTACTGTGCTTAATAAGCTAAGCACAGTGGACATAATGAATTTCATTACTTCCAATTCTATTTATGTTCTCATTCCTAGTTTATATGGAAGAAGATTCAAGAGTTATGTCTTATTTCTAATGCAGGTACAACCTCCCCAGAAGCTCTTGATTGGCTCCTGAAGCTGAACCATACCCTAGCTACAATGAACAGATTTATGTCGTCTCCTTTGCCTCTTCCATAAAGGGGATTTGGCAAGAGAGAAACATTAGACGTTTTCAAAACATTGCATGTTTCAGAAATGAGGTTCTGTACTACTTAATCGGTGGAATCGGAGAGAAAATAATTTATTATATTAGGTCAAAACGAGTTTGCCCTAATCTAGCCTCTTCGTAGAGAATCAATTAATTAATTTGCATAAAGGGCTAACTGTTGCTTAAAAGAGTAGAAAACTTTACGTGTAAGTATCTGGAAAAGTGGAGTCCTTCCCCTTTAAATGTGTCTGCTAGCTCTAAACACTCCATGTGAATAGCTTCGATCCTTAAGGTGGGAGGACGTTTAAAAGGTGACCCTGGAATCATCCATCTGCTGTGGCTCCTCTTCCGATTTCAAAGATTGTCAGTCACCTAATCCCTAATTTGGTACGGTTGGGTGAATGGGGTAAGACATGATCTGCACTTACTTTGTACTTGAATCTTGTACTAAAGAAGATTTTTTATCAATGTTTATAGAAAAAGACTTTTAAAACTGTAAGGTACTATGATAATTAATTTACATATGCCTTCTTAAATAACATTTTTCCTTTTCCACTGTTTTATTAAATTGTTAATGTCAATATTTTAAAATTAGACTTATTTCATTTTCTATTCTAAACTCAAATTATTTTTATATTATGGAATCTCATAATTATACAGAAAAAGTAATCAAAAAATCCTTTTTATATTTAAATATAATATAAATTAATGAGCAATTTGAAATCATTATTTAAACCCACTCCATTATCATAATTAATAGAAAAAAGCATAGTTAATACCACATTGCAAGTTTTTTAAAGATAATAATTCTTTTGATGAATTTAATTAAAGAAATTAGAAAAGAAAAGTACTAAACTAATTTTCAAACTTTAAATGAAAGTTCAAATATATAATTTAGTTTTGACTCTTCTTTCCTCAAATATTGAATATTTAGGAGTTCCATACTAAGTCAATCTAAGCATTTCTCACAAAACATGGCATTTCTCTTAATATGAGTAAATAATATTACTATTGCCCTCTTCTTCTTCGCTACTGTAACTGAAACAAAAAGAACCGATGTCGACGTTTCAGTTGTTTCCCTCTTCTGGAGGGTTAGGGTTTATGGATACTTCTGCAGACCCTCCGCTTCCTCCTCCACCTCCTCCCATCGAAGTCCTTGCCTCACAGGTATTCACTCTTTTCTTAAGAGGAACCGGCAGCACCTGTATTCATTCATTTTTACTTCCAATCTATTTTCTTTTTGTGTTAATTTGATTTGGAAACTTACGTGATTGTTTGTGTGCTTGGTTTTAGGTTTCGTCTACCGTGAGCTGCTCTATGGAGCCACTCTACTTGGACGGACTCACTTTGCTCAAAGTCTGTTCTTCTATATGTTTGCTTTTCTATTGAGCCGTTTCTTCTTTTCTTTTCTTTTTTTTCTCTAGAGGGGTGGGGGATGGGGAGAGAAATGAATTTGACAATCTGTAAGCTTTCAAGCTTTACATGGTACCTCTTATTAAGATAAAACTGTTTTTCTTTGTGAAATACATGTTTTGGAACTCAATTTCTGATTCTTGAATATATGAGAGGCGTTAAAATTGCATGTTTCATTGAAGGAGATTAATTTTGTACTTCTTGCAATTTTAGGGCCGGGTTAATACGAAGGAGGTTTTTGGGCTGCCTAATTCCGATTTAGTGCCTGGTGTTTATGAAGGTGCACCAGCTTTTTCTTGGTTGTTCTTTATACGATGCCTGGTTTTTTATGGTTTATGTTAATAATTACTTTTGAGGGCAGTCATTGAGGCGCCTTTATTGTGATGAGTATAGGTGGATTGAAGCTCTGGGAAGGTTCATTAGACCTTATTAAAGCTCTTCGATCTGAGGTTCAAAATGGGCACTTATCATTTATAGGAAAGCGAGTTTTAGAGGTGGGCACTTAATTTCAGGTGATTCAACAATTCTTCGGCAATGATAATTTAATTGAAAACTTTTAGGACTTGTATTACAGTTGAGATAGATTATTTCAGCTGTATATTTATGATAAATGATGGTTGGACGGGACTACATGCTAGAATATTTAAGTTTATTTGGGAATTGGAAACAATTGATACTGGTGCAGCATGAGGAAAGGTTTAAGAGGCTATCCAATTACCAAGTATTTTAACTTCTGAAAATTTTCAAACCCTTCTGCTATATTAATCGTGCCTTGTAATTCCTTTTATTCATTTGTCGTATGAAAATTATTTCCTGCCTCCGCAAAGGCTGTTTTTGAAGTTAAATTCTTTTTTGAAAAGTAGAAGTTTAAATTATTACTGCAAAGAACTATTGTATCAACCTCAGGTGAAGGATATCAAATTTGGGAAAGATAAAAAAAGTTGTTTAACTTAATTTATAGCATTCACAATGACATTTTGACTAAGTGCACAAGCCTAGTTGTGTACTTCTAAATATTCTAAATAGAGCATTGGTGCTGAAACATTGTAGTGTATTGAAGATGAGGGATTTACATATGGGATTATGGCTATCATGAGAACTACCTTTTACATTCTGAAGTATTGTATATCAGCGCTCCTGTTGTTTTCTGATTGGCTTATCTGATATGGATATGGCATTACAACTTATTTCTTCTACGTTATCATTATATCCTTGCTATATCATTCGGAGTTAATATGCTCGGTTTTCAGCTTTATCATTTTGTCTTAATTAATCCATATTGAGTTAATGTGTTGATTTTCAGCTTGGATGCGGTCATGGACTTCCTGGGGTCTCTGCATGCCTTGAGGTACAGGAGTCCAATTTTACCTGACGAAGTGCTGAATCTTGAAGATTTAATGGCTTTATTAATGTTCTGTTTTTTATCAGGGTGCAGCTGCTGTACATTTCCAGGATTTCAATGCAGAAGTTTTGCAATGTCTCACCATCTTAAATGGGAAGGCGAATCTTAGAAAAAAATTTCAAGCTGCTGTTTCAGATGAGGCAAATTCTGATTCTGGAACAGAACTCCGTTTTTTCGCTGGTGACTGGAGTCAAATCCATCAAATTCTTCCCTTTGTAAATGAAAAAGAGATTAATAGCTCAACAGAGGATTCGTTTTCAGGTTATGATATTATTTTGATGGCAGAGACAATTTACTCTGTCTCTGCTCAACAAAGTCTATATGGGCTGATAAAGAAGGTATGCCTTATTGAATAGCTGGCTATTTGTCTCTTCTGATGCAGAGTAAGAATTTGTTGGACCTAAATACTTTCTTGTTTTCAGTGCATCAGTTGCCCCCATGGAATTATATATCTTGCAGCCAAAAAACATTATTTTGGAGTTGGCGGTGGAACACGACAATTCCTTTCTATGGTGGAGAAAGATGGTAAACTACTCTATTTGTAATATTGTATACCAAGTTTATATTGCTTTCGTGTTTTATTGGCCATCTCTGGCATTTTGTGTTCTCTGATCACTGAATGGACCACGGACTCGGGAACATGGACTCGTGCACTTATACTTTATTTTGGATGAGTCACCTCTTACAAACTGATATGCACCTAGGGTCTACTGCATAGGACTTATAAATATATTCCGAAATATACGAGATTTGCATATATTCATGGTTTTATGTTTTCATGAGGGCTCTTATGTTGCCATTATGCGTTTGCTAGAAAGCTACAAGAGACCATCTTTTTGAGATGCAAGTGGTGGAGTTGTAAACAGTATCTATTCTCTTCTTCAGGTCTAATGGCGTCAACTCTAGTTGCTGAAGTTGCAGATGGCTCTTCTAACGTGCGAGAGGTTTGGAAGCTTTGGATAAAGTAGATTTTTTTGGGATGGAAATCCTAGCTTTCGATGCAGGAGTGGCCTCTTGGCATTTGTGAGGTGAAAATCAACAAATTCAACAACTGTACTCAATATGGATGTGTGCATTTATTAGATGAAAATGCAGTTTATCCTCGACACTAAAGTCGTTTGTGTTCTATTTATGTGCCAAATTTCAGATTGGCTGGTCGGTGTTCGAACTAGATGGAAATGTAGTCTACTAAATATTGTCAGGAACATGCTCACTCTGATAATTTAAATGAAATGGAGTTTTCTAGACTGGACTTCTTGTTTTCATGGTTAACATGTTACCCTCATTTTCTTTGAACACCCTCGTAGCATTCCCTTAAGCAAATCTCTTAGAATTGAATATATGTTAATTTAATGGCTTTGGAAATGACGAAAGAGATATTTTTGTGTGTATATGTATGCAAGAGCCCTAGAGATGTTGGTTTGACAATCAATAACCCCAGATACACGTTCTCTTATCAGCTTTGGAAATGACGAAAGAGATATTTTTGTGTGTATACGTATGCAAGAGCCCTAGAGATGTTGGTTTGACAATCAATAGCCCCAGATACACGTTCTCTTATCATTTAACGTGATCTATAATGTTATGTGGTTCGAAGCTTGAGAATGACAATAAACTACATTTAAGGTGATTAGGGGTTCTCGACTTGAGTCTACTCGTTTTATGTTAATGTCTTCTACCCACATAATATCTCAACGCGTCGTACCTCAAGTGAGCGTTCCAGTTCCAGATTAGAACCCATTTACGGATGCGTTAAGTGTATAAAATAATTCTAAGTATACACGAAATGTGTATATGAGAATAGGAAATACAGAACGGCTGCAAGTGGATAAAGAACTGTTTTCCAAGTGGGTGTCAGTAAACATATTTTTAATTTGTACAAGATGTTGACCTCTTGAGATGTAATACGGCTGCAAGTGGATAAAGAACTGTTTTCCAAGTGGGTGTCAGTAAGCATATTTTTAATTTGTACAAGATGTTGACCTCTTGAGTGATTACATCTCATTTAGTCTGCTAGCAAGGCAAACTCATTCAATTTCATTGACAAATTGTAATTCTGCGTGGTCTTTGCATAGTAAAGCAGGTTTCTATCGAGGTGTTTTGAAGTGTTTGCCTGACGGAAACCTGCTTTACTATCCTTGTAAATCTTATCTATAGCATCGTTGGCATGAAATAACTTTAGCTAATTATTCACAAAGTTCCCTAAACTGGAGAGCCTTATTTCTACCTCTAAAGGTCAACTCGATAGGATTAACAGAAATTAACTGGAAGATTAAAGGTAAAAGAAAAGTATATATAGACAATTAGACATGAAGGTTGAGATCTCTTCATTGAAAAGACTAACGGTCAAAAGATAAACAAGAAAAGGATATTGATCAGTCATCGGACCTACAACGGTAGATCTTAGAACAACCACGACTTTCATGGTTTGCTGGAGGTGGCAGACAGCTGCTACTGTAAGACTGGCCGCTAGGTCCACCGTTGCATGCAGGTTTGTTCTTATTTAGAGCACCTGGAGATATGTACTTGGTCTGCTCAAGAAACCTCCTGCTGGTTTCTGTTGCCATAAGCTCCTCAAGCTCTTCGAGGTTGCATTCTGCTATTGAACCATCACAGACCCTTCTTGCCCTTGAAATATTACTGCTGTTACTGACACAAAGAAAGCCAAGAACTAGAAGGAAGCAGAGCCTCAGAGACCATTGTAGTCTCATTTTATTGTTCTTTTAAGACATCTTTAATGTTCTTTGTCTCAGGGTTTTTATAGAACGTAGCGAAGTGGAATTCTTTCTCTGTGCTTTGCGTAAATAAAGGTGGTAGTGGAATCCCCATTAGCAGAGGGACCGCACTTCACCAAACCAATGATAGCGGCGGTGCTTATCGATTCTGCTGCTTTTTGTTTCTTAATTACTGTTTATTGATTGATTACATCCCACTTTGTGCAGAGACTTCATATTTTTATGTTCATGAGATCAAGATGGGATCAGATTGGTTGAGCCTTTACTTAACTAGCGACTATTTTCAGCAATTGCTGTTGCCCAAGAAGCCATCATAAGAGACTGTAAGTTTGAGCTTCAATCTTAAAATAATCCAATTCAGAGGTAATTAAGGCTGCAATCCAATATATTTATCGAAGGGTTGGCGTTCGACTTACCTTGCGGGTCAATACATTAACAAGCAGTCCCAAATCTTAAATTGCTTAATTAAAATTTGTAAGTTGTTTGATTGTGATCTCATCATAAAAATGTTGAACAAAAAGAACTTTTAAAGAAATTCTGATATGTATTTAATTTTATAAACCTGTTTGTATATTTGTTTTGATAATTAGAATACTTAATATCAAAAAAAATTGTAATTGTTCTCCTTTATATGTATAAATTGAATTTATTTTTTCATATAAATTTTTATTTAAAAAATGTTAATGATATAGTTTTAATCCTTTAAAAAACCATTTAAGTTTGAGAATATTTCAATAAATGAAGATTAAAAATTAAATTTAACATGATGAAATCTCAAACTAAAAAAAAGATTTGGACAAACTAAATTTAATATGGTATAAGTCAAGTCTATTTTAGCTCATTTGCAAAGTATAGTGCTACAATTAAGGTAAATATTTTGTAAGATTACTCCTTTGTTAATGGAAGATCAACGAGTTAAATGATGACCCTTAATAGCCTTTTTATATAAGAGATTTACCCTTACTAACTAATCAAGATTTTAGAATTTCTGTCGTTAGGTTCAACAGAAGACTGTTCTTGGCCACAAAAATGTGATGAATGAACTCAGACATGCCACCGACCCATTTAGTTTGTTGGTTGCTTTATTGCCAAGGAAAACGGTAGTTTAAGAGCAGCTGTATGACATTTTGTCAGGTATTTAGAATCTCATTCTATACTTCGTCTGTCATGATTGCATTGTTCAAGAAAATACAACAACATAACAATTTACTGAACAACAGCTGATGTCTTTAGATGGAATGTGATTAAGCATCAACATTTTGTGATGAACAAAACTCACTGCTGCTACATCTAACTTCTGAACCTGTTTGAAGGTGGAAACATGCGTCACTGTAGGGACGAGTTCTCGAAACTTTAAATAATTTAGGGGTTAGCTCTTCCCTCGTGAATTCTCCGGAAACTATAGATCTCATATCAACATTTCTACTTCTCTTGTTCAAATTCCACAACTGAACCACCACAGCTGCCTCCAACTTGGTTGCCGCCAACTTGTATGCGAAGAATTAAGAATTGCAAGAACCTCGAGAGCATTCTACCTTGCATTTTTTATTTTTTCTTATGAGTTCTCTTACTAGATATGCATCCCATATGACAAGTGGGGCTGAAGTATAAAAGAACTAAAAGAAATAAATGGACATACGTCAGACCCTCTAACGCTCTTCATTGAAGCAAAGACACAACCTCCTTAAATGACACATTCATGTCCACATTCTTTCACTTCTCCTTTTTTTTAGCTTAATCTAGGTTGTTTTTATAAAAGGTTGGAGTCGATCCAAACAACTTCAAGCATAATCCAGAGATGAGTAGCTAAACAAGATCTTGTTGAAGGAAAGATGAAAGCAGCAACTAAGATGAGATTTGAGTTGAGGATGATACTTCTAGTTTTTCTTTACCCAGCAAAACTATAAATGATAGAAGAAACAAGAACCAAAACTTGGTGGTTTTCTCAAGCATTTCATTCTCTTCGTTTTCCTTGTGCTTTCTTTTTATGATAACCTGATGGATATGCTTTACGTTTCAGGTCATTTGAACAAGTTCCAGTTATTGTATCGTATGAATTACAGTAATAAGTTCCAAGTCACTTGAATTGCGATAACTAGGACTATAACTTCCACCACCAAAAAGCTGACGACTCATCTGCGCAGTAACAAACAGAGGTAGCGAACCCTATTACAGGACTCCAGTGATGCGCTTTACGTGGCACAACTTCAGTAAAGATTGTTGGCATTGCCATCAACATCGGGAGGGCATAATAGGGGGATCAGGAGGATGTTTCGAATAATCCTAGTGGTGGTGGGTTTGGTGGTGTTGGGAGTGGAGGTCCTTTAAGGAAGAAGTTTAGAAGAAAATTTACACTATAACAGAAGGAGAAAATGTTAGGTTTTATAGAGAGGTTAAGAAGGACAAAAGAGTACGCCTGAGCCAGACGTGAAGCCAGATGTTCTAGGACTGAATATATATATATATATATATTTTTTAATTTTTTGAGCTCCATTTGTCGTGTATGATACACACACATATCGCAACTGAATCTATAAAGAAAGAATTAAAAAATGTAAGGTAGTATTTTTTTTTTAATAGAGAGTTGATGAAGATATTATGTTGGGATTCTTTTTAAACATTTTTAAATGTTTGAGTTGAAAATAAATTTTGGTAAAAGTATTAGCTTTATTCTAACCCTTTTAGAATCGTTTTATCACTAAGGCTTGACTTATGATGCGGCAGTTATAATGACAATTATTGGCCGACAGTTACTTTGGTTGGTGCATAGGGTTAAAATTAAAGATATGTATTAGAGTAGGACTTTTATTATTATTATTTCAATTACCATTATTATGTCAACTATAATCAAAGTAATAATAATAATAACAACGCTTAGAGATTCTAGAATCTCTCTGCTGCTACTGGTTTTCTCTCATCTCTCTTTAAAACAAAACACACACTACTTTTTACTTTTTCAGCTCCTATATTATACACATCAGATCTGGGGTTAGCATGGCATCCCTCGCACATAAGGGACACCTCTCCAAGAAAGTTCTAATAAGAAGATGGGAGGAGGATCCTCCACCAGGTCCCAAACTAACTTATAGTGTTGTTGTTCTAGGGGCATCGATGGGGTACGTCGTTACGGAGGACTGTGCATGACCTGAAAAAGACATCATTGAGTTAAAAGAAGGCGATATTACCCACGTGACGGGGGAAGTAGGGGGCAACATGCTGTTATCTCAATCCTTTAAGAAGAAAGTGGATAAGCAATGGCAAAAAACTGTCATCATGAAGTTGATTGGCAGACGTATTGGTTACCGGATCCTTTGCTTCATATTGAAAACCATGTGGAATCCGAGAGGCCCAATGAAAGTAGTCGACCTGGACTACGATTACTTTCTGGTTAAATTCATGGGCACGGTGACTTTCTTAACGCCTTGATGAATGGCCCATGGATCATCTTCGGTCACACTCTTTCCGTCCAACAATGGAGGACGGACTTCTGTTCATCACAAGGCCAAGTAACAAGAGTAGTAGTATGGATACAATTCCCGGAGATCTCTATTGCTCGTTACCACCCTATGATACTAAACGCGTTGGGAAATCTGGTGGGCCATATGTTCAAGATATATGAAACCACGATGCAAATGTAGAGGGGGAAGTTTGCACGTGTTGCAGTCGATATAGATCTCAACGTTCCTCTACGTAACAGTGTGGAGCTCGATGGGGAGACGATCATGGTGGCCTACGAAGGGCTCCCACAAATCTGCTTCACCTGTGGCATGGTTGGCGATGACTCCATCAAGTGCCCGAAGCAACCTCATACACAAACTGAACCTACAACTTCGACCCTCGGACAAAGCACTGGTGTGACAGTGCAAACAGGTACGAATGATGCAGCAACTGGAAACCATCTGGATGAGCGCTCCAACGACTATGGACCTTGGATGCAGGTGCAACGAAAATCTCCTCGGGTCCCAATGAAACGTCAAGATCAATGTGGACCTAGCAAGTACAGGACGACAACCAGTTGGGAGGCTCGAGGTATTCACTTCTGACAAAACTGGATCTCATGGACAACGAGCATGCTGGAATGATGGAGACAGCTGAGCAGCAAGTTCCTTCAGGGTTGGATTTCATTATAACTTGACTGATTTTGTTGGTAATGGGCAGACACAGTGGCATGGGACTATGTCAACGTCCACTAGAACAAAGCGAAACGTGAGGGCTAGTTCCAAAGGTAAGTCAAAGATCACTTCACAGAAAACTCAGAGTTCTCGTACGTCGGCAGGCAGACTTCTACGGGGTCGGAGGTAATCATAGAGATCCAACTACTTCTCACAGTCAAGGATAATCATCTTGCGATAGTTCTTAATTCCCACTCTGAGATGATCTGCGATAGTCAAGCCTTAATGGAAAATAGCCCAGCTGCAGCGGAAAGTCGCAACATGTTGGAAGGGGCCGAAAACATAGAGGTGGCATGCCTGGATAGGGCGGAAGTGGACAAGCTCCCTCCTACTGACCCTCCTGACAAAATAGCTAAAGGTCCGACGCTGGAGATTAATGAAGCGCAAGGATGGACATACTTGATAGTGGAAATACAGGCACTATCTCAGGTGATATCACCTTACACTCCGATGTAAGGAAGCCTAATCATGATTTTAGCACTTGATGTCGATTTTCATCCAAAATTGTCAAGGGGTTGGGTGGAATAACATACAGGCCATAATATGTAATTATGTATCCATAAGCCTGGAATTATAGTTTTGTTAGAACCTCGTATTAGTGGCGCTAAGGCTAAAGAAGTGATTCACAAATTGGGATTTGATTTCTTGTTTAGGGTCGAAGCTGAAGGCTTCTCCGAAGGAATTTGGTTGCTTTGAAAAAATGAATTTGATGTTTCAGTGGTCATAGCCCATCGCTAATTCCTTCATACCAAAGTCAAATATGATGGTTGCTCGTTTGATTTTATGCCAATTTATACTGGCCCTCAAATTGCCTCTTAAAAAATCCTCTGGTTGATATTAAATTGGGTAGGTTGTTCTAACTCCAGCCCCTAGCTAGTGGGAGGCGATTTTAACGCTAAACTGGAGGTTTTGGATAAAAGGGGTGTGGCCACAGCCGACAAGAGTAGTGAATAAACATTCTAAGGAATGGGTGAATGAGTGTGGTCTACATGATTTGGGTTTCGTGGGATCGAAATTATTAGTGTGGTCTACATGATTCGGGTTTCGTGGGATCGAAATTTACTTGGAGAAGAGGAACGATCCAAGCACATTTGGACAGAGTGTTCAGTTCGACGTCTTGGCTTAGGGATTTCCCCCATACAGTAAATCATCACTTACCATTTCTTGGATCAGACCACCGTCCTTTGTTGATCCATATAAACAACCCTTCGCTGAGAGTAATGAGATCCCCAGGGTTTCGATTTCAAAATGTTTGGCTAACATATGCTGGTTTTGCCGATGTGGTTGTAGAACACTGGTTACCGGCGAGGAGACTTTCAGTAAATCTCTATCCACTTTCTCTGCTAACCTTATACGATGGAATAAAGATGTCTTTGGTAATATCTTCCATCGTAAAACAAAGACTTCTCGCACAGTTGGAGGGTATACAGAGGGCTATGGAAGCCAACAATTTGGATTCGTTATTAGACTTAGAGGAGCAGTTGAGCATAAACCTCTTACAGGTGTTGTGTGAGGAGGAACTTTTTTAGCACTGGCATGCCAAATGTGAATAGATCTCGAAGGGTGATTGGAACACCAAGTATTATCATACTATCACCCTATCAAAAAGGAAGAATTTGAAGATTGAACGACTTTTTTACGACATGGGATCAATGATTTCTGATCCAGAGCAACTGAGACTTTTAGCAAGGAATTTTTTATCCAGTTGTATACAAACGAAGTTGCGACTAGCCATCAATTATCAAATTCAGGAGCTTTCCCCACTCTTGGTAGAAAGGGTTCAAGAGCTTGCACTTCCAGTTCATGAAACTGAAGTTAGGAGTGCGATCTTTTCCATGGACCCAAACTGTAACATCCCATCACCGATGGGAAAGTTAAAATAGTAAATTGGAACGGGTTATGAGAGTGCAAACTTATCTCGGCATGTTCATGCATAATATGACCTCCATATATACATGAATAGAAATTTTTGCACATGCACATGACTGTACATGCAATCATGACATTTTCCCGGTATATTGTCATAAATGTGATTATTTTGAAAAATGTGATTGTGGTGTTTGAAAATTTAATT
>JANSVA010000001.1:21575374-21593585 GCA_025504915.1 Erythroxylum reticulatum
GATATATGACATATTCAGTATTTGATGTATTTCATAAAATGCATGCTCAGATAAAGGCGTTATGACTTGAGTAGCCAATTTGAAGCGCTTCTACGTAGAGCTTGCTCCGTGATATATGTTTCTGCACATAGAGCTATGCTCCGTGATTCTGTTCTAACTGAGCCCTATGAGCCAATATTTGTATAAGTATGTGATAGGCACTCAGTCAAAATAATGAGAACGAATGTGAGTCTCATTCATATAGCATTCATATAAGACTGAAATTCTTTAAATGATTTGCAAAGCTGTAATGAGTGACCATATGATATGTCATGTTATGTGAGTATCTCAATAATAATTACATGTTCTGAATGAATATTTGAGATATATGCGAGGTGTGTTTATAATCAGGTGAAATCATCAATAATGGTTCACTCCTTGAGTTCGCAAAACTCATCAAAAATTGCAACGTGACTGTTCAAGTACGAGACAGGAGATCTAATTCCTTAGTCAAGACTTAAAGAATCTTTTGGGTTGAGTAATAGCTCAGAGGTCTATTAGCTGATACCAGAAGTGCTATAGCTTTTATTTTGTAGTTTTGTTAGAACCTATATGAGGTTTTGCAAATACTCGTTTAATGGAAACAGTTAGACTTCGTGAATGAATGGTTTAAAAATTTGATGACCTCTGATTGTGATGACTTCTGATTATGTTAGATGATGTCATGTATAAGATGGATTTGTTTGTGCTCTAACATGCCATTATCATAGGATATGTACTTGAATATTCTTGAATGTTTGGGTATATATCTTGTGGTAGTGGGATGTTTCAACACATTAATTTTGCTAAAACTCAAATCTTTTTCTCGAAGACTATTTCTCGCGATACAGTGCGTCGCCTTAGTCAAACGATGCAAGTTAACGGTACAAACAATCTTGGAAAATATTTAAGAGTTCCACTAATTCATGAGCGTACCACGAGAAATACTTATCAATACATCCTAGACAAAGCCCAAAAGAAGCTGGCTGGATGGCAATCTAGGATGTTATCATTAGCAGGTTGAGTTACTTTAACCCAATCAGTAACTTCGTCCCTTCCAATTTTCACGATGCAAACGGTTCACCTCCCCTGACAACTATGTGATGATTTGGAAAAATTATTGTGGGATTTTATCTAGGGGTCACAAGATGGGCAACGGAAAATGCATCTTGTCAATTGGGCGACAGTGTGTCAACCCAAAAAAGTGGGAGGCCTGGGAATAAAGTGCATTAGATCTTCCAATGATGCGTTATTTACAAAGCTCGGATGAGATTTAATTACAAAATTCACTACCTTATGGGTCTAGACCCTGAGGCCAAATACCATTTAGATGCGTATCACCTACCTCAGACGTTAGCTAAAAATGGGGCTTCGATGATTTGGAGGGGGATATCTGCGACATGGCATTTTGTGCACCAAAGAGCTAAATGGAAGTTGGGCAACGGACGACGCATTCTTTTCTGGCTCGATAATTGGGTCGAGGGTTGGCCAACACCCATATTCCTGATAGCGATCTCACTCAATGCTACAATTTCTGACTTTACAAATGAATTTGGTAACTAACATTGGAATCTTTTCTAACACTATCTCCCTTCCACAGTAAGTATGATTATTGCGTCAATTCGTCCTAACATCAATGACCGAGTGGAAGACCAATTGTTCTGGGGTCACACAAACCACAAAAGGTTCACAGTGGTGTCTGCTTACGATCTCATTGAGAATAACACCACGGACGGTTCTAGCAGGTCTTGGGAGGTAATATGAAAATGGACAGGACCACAACAGATTAGGTCTTTCCTTTAGCTTTTGGCTAAAAGGAAATTACTAACCAATCAGTAGTGTGTCGCATGCCATACAATAATGGATAGCAGCTGTCACTATTGTGGCTAGGAAGAGTCAACTCTACACGCTATATGGGTTGCCCCAAAGTAAAATCCTTCTGGCGTAAATTCCCGTTTGAAATAGTAGATATGGAATTTTTCCAACAAAATGAAGGGATTTGGGTTTTTTGCAACCTTAGACATCATGTTTAGTTGAAGCAGGTAGCGTGGGCAACAATTTTGGAGTTGCTTGTTGGTTTTATAAAAATGGAGAAACAATAGCATTTTTGCGGCCGACTTTGTTTGGCCGTTGGAAGGAACTAAAATCATCATGAATTATATTGATTGGATTATCCGAGCTAGAGCGATAGAAAGTCGTGTGTTTCAGGCATAGGGTATGGCTACATTAATGGGATAAACCAAACCAATGGAGAGGTGAGTCAAACTAAATACAGATGGCACAATGAAACCAGGGCCCAACATTGCTACAGCTAGGGGCTTACTTAAGACTTGCCAAGGTCAATGGTGTGGTAGACTTCTTTAGAATATAGGAGTTGGCGTGCCTTTGGCTGCCGAACTTTAGGGAGTTCATTTAGGACTCACGCTGGTGTGGGAGTGTGGTTATCATGGCGTGGTAGTCGAAGTGGACTTGCTAGAGATAATTAACATTCTTTCCTCTTCCACTAACGTTATGACTGACATTAATCTTTTGGTGACAGGTATTCAAAGGTTAATTCATCGAGCATGGGAGATGCAAATTTAGCATATTTATCTGGAAAGGAACCAATGTGCCGATAGCCTGGCTACTTTAGCCTTTTTATTACGTCCAAGATCACATATTCTCTAGGAGCCTCAGATGATTGTAACGGATTTACTACACCAAGATATGAATGGAGCTCTTTATCATAGAACTCTGGTTAGTGGGGTGATCAGGGTCAAGCGGTAGTTTCTTTTTAGTTGTTTATTTTCCATTGTATCAAAAAAATATCAACAACTCGGTAAAAGTCTGATTGTAACACAAATCTTCACCTTTATGTCAATTGGTGTCCACTGGTCCTCCAATAATCATCTTGCTTGGACCAGACAGTAATTATTAACTATCCAGTGCAATTTTTGTAGGATTAAGACAACTCCTACTAGTTTGAGATATACTTGCATGTGAGTTCTTTCTATTGCTTGTATTATCATTAAATAGTATACTTTGCTTGTATTTTTTATCTTCCGCATAAATAAAGGTTTCACTTTTATTATATGTTGTCTTATATATTCATCATTTCCAAAAAATTACTTAAGATATGGGAAAACAAAGATGTTTGATATAAAGATGCTTCGAAGGTGTTTGACAAATTGACATAGAGAGCTTAAGTGACGAAAGTCAGTTGGGACATGATAAAATTTTTTGTGGATCTTAACCTCAAAATAACCCATATAAGAATTGTTATTAGAGCAAGTTAAAAGCCATTTGTTGTGTCGAATGATTAGTGGGAAAAACTTGGAGGTAATTCCAGAAAGCCTTCTCTGTTTAGAGCATGGCTTGGATCCCATTTAGGAAGATGACGCTATAAAAGTTATAATGCATCTTGATCATATTAATCGTGCCATTATAGGCATCCAACGTTCTTTAGATGACATTTTTAGTGACAAAAATAGGAGAGTGGGTCTGATAAAAGATGTTTTGGCTCTTTCGCGATTATTGGTCCAATTGTAGCACAAAATAGTTTCATCTAAAAGTTATTGATCTAGAGTATTGTGAAGGTGCTCAAGATATGCTAAGGTAATGAAAACTTTCTTCTAGACACGTAATAGTACAGCCATGCTAAATTTATCTGAAACTGATAAAGTCATGCCACATTTGCAAAAAGTGCTTTAAACAATAAAAAAAAAGTGTAATTATAATTATAATTATCGTTGCCTTTTTATTAAGGCAATAAATTCATATCGTTATAAAAAGTAGCGCTACAATAAATATAAGACAACAAAATTTTTTGTTTAGGTAATAAAATAAAAAATGTTACTTTAAATTTTGAAGACACACTAATTTCAAATTATAGCAACAATATTAAATATATATTACAGCACTTTTAAGTCTTTATAAGGCAACAAAGTGAGTTTTTTTAAGCAACAATTTATTCTTTTGCTACCAATATCATTTAACGTAAAATCAAACTCTTTTCATCGTGTAAGTAACATCCATAAATACATTAAAAGAAATATATTGATATTAATGTACGCCTTAATTGCGTACGTACTATCAAATGTAAACAACAACAAAAATTGCATTTATATAGAATATAGTTCACAAGGACATGTCAAATTAAATCTTTTAACACATTCAAAATACAATAGCAAAAAATCATTAGCTAAAATATTCATCTACAATTTTGCCCTCCATTCCATATGGAATATAAATGAATTAATCTAAATACTAAACAAAACCAGTATGTATGGACACTCTAAAATCCTTCACCAAGTACCTCCTTGTCTACTCCTAATCATTACTATCCTACAAAAAAAGAAAGAAAAAAACAAGAAGTATATTAGAATTGTAAAACTACTATGCTCATAAACAGGTTGATATATCTAAAAAAATGAAATACTAACTACTTTACTGTGAAAAGAAAAACTGCAAATCCAAGTTCCCAATAGAGTTGTATGTTTCCCAACTTTTGTTAAACCATTTTATCGCTTTTTTGAAGTTTCTGAGCTTCTGGTAGGATTCACTAAGAATCTGATATGAATCAGTTAACTTCTCTCTGTCACAAAGTTCACTTGCTATTCTCTTCTTCTGCTTTGCAAATTCGTGATGCTAATAAATTGCACAAACAATGAAGAATGAGATTCATTACTAGCTTGTCCGCCTTATATTCATAGCTTATTCTAGTCACTCCTGAACTGAATGAATTATACTTATGGACCAAATTTGTTTAAAGGTACAGCTCAGATTTGGTTTTCAATATGTTTCTCCAAAAAAAAAAATTACAAACCAGAAGCTAATATGTAACTAATTCACATTCCACGAATCAAGTTACATCATCAAGTCAATATTTTCTTGAGACTAACATAAAATGCAAAAGGAAAACATAGAACCAAAGTGGAAGTTGTTGTAACAAAGTACAAGAAACCACAAACCGAAGAGGAACTTAAAGGCAATTCAGTAACCACCGGCTAAATATTTGTTTTATGGAGTCATCATTGTTTATAGACATATGTGCCTCAACATATTGCGTCCAAAATTTTGCCTAGAAGGCAAGGAAAAGAGCTTAAGATGATATACTAGGAGAAATTGAAGAGCTATACCTATAATGTCAATTTTGATAATCATACAGGATGAAACTACTTTGACACATTTATTATACAAAAAGCGTTAAAGAAATCTAGTCTTGTCCTTCCTATTTCTCATGTAACATGATACCAGCCAAAACTTCAGTAAACTAGGTTCTTCACTAATGGAAGACAAGAAGATATTATTCTTCATTCTCCACACTATATAATCAACTGAAATATTTTCAACCTTTTCCACTGTTCACTAACTTTTTGACACATTTCTAGCATAACTTCTGCATTTTTCATTAAATGTAGTTAAAATACCATACAACCAAAACATAAGTTTTTCAAAGAAAATAACATATATTTAAATTTTATTTTCATCTTCAAGAGATTCTATGAACTCTATTGTATTTGTATTTCATTCCATCCACAAAGGCATATGACCATTCATTCCATCCACAAAGGCATATGACCAATCAAAATTGCAACTTCATATCAAATTATTAGAAAATTATGCAACAATTAAAGTAACGAGCAAATCTTAAAGCAGATTTACTAGCTAAAGCCTTGTGAAATCTCCTACACATTCCTAAGCTCAACCACGACAGGAACCATTATTTGAAACCAGTAACCATGATCAAATGACAAGAGATATAAGAAGCAATTCAAAAAGAAAGAACTTAACAATCCAGTAGGTCAAACTAGTAGACAATAACTGTATCATCCAAGCTTTGCCCTTCTGAGATCATAATTAGAAAGTTAATAATTAAATCAAATCACTGTGTATCTTAATGCAATACATACCAATAATCTCAAACCAAATAAATAGGGAACTTACAGGTAATTCATACTCAAACAGAAAATTGTCTAAGTAACTTATTGATAAATATAAACAAAGTGTTCCAAATCCAAAATGGGCATGAACTTGTAGGATGAAAATAGGGCAATTAGCATTAATCATCAACCTGACTAAGCAAAATAGTTATATAGAATGAAACGTCCTGTTATAGAATGAAGCCTACTGTTATAAAGCAAAATAATAGGACGCTTCATTCTTTAATAAATAATAAATAAATAATAGTAACTTTGTTTCCTGAACTAAAAATGAAAATAAAAATATTAATATAGAATGAAGGTCTTGTTATTAAGAATGAGCAATGCATTCAATTTGGAATTGCATTCATTTCAAACTGCAAAACCAGCAGATACTTGAACATACTATAAACATAAATCTAGCCACCAGAGTTCCCAATTTAGATACGCATATTTTCAAGAGTAATACAACGTATTCCTCAAACAAACTATACATCTATGGATAGATATTCATATCTTTCAGGAACTTGCCAACAACTTTGAAAGAGAGAGTATTTCCCTAGTTTTGTATGGAAAGAGATAAGTAAACAGCTAAACAATTTCTCTCTCCCCTCCATTCATTAACTATATAATAGGTTGATGCAATAAGCAAAGCATCATATTAAGGGAAGCCACCAAATAATTATCTATTAAACACCGGTTATAAAATAATGTCAAAAAAGAAACAAGGGTTGAAAGCATTAATCAGATAAAACTCATAGATTTCTCATAATTATCCTTAGAAAAAGAAAGAGAGGTTGAAAGCACTAATCAGATAAAACCCAATTAATTATTCACCTTCAAGGTGCTTGTAATACCAATATTAGAATAGCAAAAACTATAATTCGCAGATGCTCATAGGTTTTCATAATTCGAAGTGCAGAGATATTGCTAAACTTTCTTCATTACAACTCCACAAGACTAAACCTAACAAATCTCGACTGAAGTCCTAATAGCTACTCTCACATACATATATCATAGTCGCTGGTGAATTCAAAAAGAAAGTAACAAGAACCATACGTAAATAATGAGATTGGAATTAGAAGAGGACGAAGACCTCAACGAAGATAGTGGTCGTTGGCGAGACAGACCTGAAAGATGATGAAGTCCAATAGCTGCTATGTTGAAGCCGCTCCATTGGAAGACTTGGAAGCATCGTCCGCAACACTTGAGAGATGGAGGAAATACATGAGGGTTAATGGAGGAAAAAATAAAGTTAGTTTTGGAGTGAGTCCCTTTTCACAATAATTAGCTGAGTTCTCACCTCCACGTCTCCCTCGTCACTCACGTTATCAACTCGTGTGTTTTAATTTTATTAAATAAAAATTGATAGGTAATTTAATTTTGCTCAACATATTCTGAATGTACATTAAAAAATTATATTTTAAATATACATTAATAAATAGTTAATTAATAAATACGTAACGTTAGTAAATATTTTTCAATAATTATGAAAGAAGGGGACTCTTCGTAATTATATAAAGGCATTTCATTTATTAATATTAGATATTTAAAATATGTAACAGAGAGAAGCTTGTAGTAGCACCTATTTTCAACCATTCTTATGATCCTTTGCAAGAAATTAGAGGTCAAAGACCAAATGTATAAATATATATTTGTAGGGATTAATTATAAAGATGCAAAAAATGGAGGCTATTCAAGAATAATATGCATTCCTAAAAGTAATTACTTTTCTACTTGTTGTTAAAGATTGAAACATGCTTAATAAATGAAGAATAAGGTTTGGAGAATGTCTAACAACCTGGTCCGCTTTTTTGTAATTGGGTTATAACTTACTTAATTATAAAGTCCAAATTGTGTTAGTATTGTTTTATAGTTGTTTTCTATTTTCCTATTTGGTGTTAGGACTTGTTATATAGTTAATTTATAACCTGAGTAGAATTCCCTAAATTTTAAACTAATTAAGATTCCTTATGACATTAAGGATATAGATTGAGATAAGATTACTAGAGTCTTAGTTAAAGTAGTATTAATAGTTAGGGTTTGAATCCTTTATTACAGTTGATAAAAAATGTTCTTTTAATATTCTAGTTTTCTTTTTTACTTTAGGATTCTAGTTCTTAGGGATTTTTTTGCCTATAAAAGATTGTTTCATGTCATTTGTGGATCATCAATATAAAAATCAATTTGATAACTTCATTTTTTGAGAGAATTTCCTCTTAGTTCTTTAACAAGAACTTAATTTGATCTTATCAAGGCAACTTTTGGTGATCAAAATTCTCATAACGTTGGTTCTAATTAACAGGTTTGGTTAAGGCCAAGTTTTCTTGCTTGATTTGAAGACAATTATAGTGTTTTATGATTTTAGCTTTAGGTGATTTTTAGCTTAATATTCACATTAACCTGTTTAAAGAAGATAATTTATTCAACTTTCTGTCTAGATTGTAAATTTGAACACAAATTGAATTGTGTTAGTAAGGTGTCCAAGGTCTCTTAAGTGAAATTATAGTTTCTAATTGATTGGTGAATTTAACATCCAAACAAAGATAAAGAAGTAATAGGTACCTTAAATTAGTCCGTGCAAAAAGACAAGAAAAAAATGGCAATGGAAAACCTAACCATGAGCAGAAACAAACGGAAAATGATAAAAGGAAAGATAAGGTAAACAAAATTGAGACTTCATCCAATGGGAAGAAGAAAGGGAATCGTAGTTGCTTCATTTGTGATAAACCTTTACTTTGCAGCTGGGAGAAGCTCAAAATTATGGTGACTAAACATGAAACAGAGGATGAAGTGGCAATGTTAGTGAATCCACTATAGCTACGTTACCCTCTTCTTAGTCACATAAATGTTGCTCATACTTTGTTGTTATACCTAGTTATCTGAATTCATGGTATATATGTTACTATAATGATCAATAACAGTGCCATAGAACTTGAATTACAAACACCTTAGTTACTAAGTTTGAATTAAAGGTGAGAAAGAGTACAAAATTAATTGAAAAAATCAACATAAAAGTAAAGGACATTGTTGGATTAGCTTACAATATGTTTTTAATTGTGAAAGGTTAGGCTAGTAAGATATATGTGATGATCATTTCATTAGTAGATTTCAATGCCATCATTAGATAGAATTCCTTTCACAATACAAGGTAGTGATGTATCCATATTTAGGTGAAATCATGTTCATACAGGAATAAGTTTCTTATTTTGTTAGATGTTATAATCTTATTGTTAACTGTAGTAACGGTGATCTCCAGTCATATTATCTTAACAATGGTGGTAGACAAAAGGCTTAAAATATATTTTCATGGTTGAAGTAAAGAAAAATATTATTATGGAAGTGCTAGATAAGATTGTTCCTCAATTAGAATCCTACCAAGATGAAATGCTAACAACATTGCATAGAGTTATCATAAAGGAGAATAATTGATCATATAATTAAGTTAAAACTTGGTGTTGCTCCCTTTGCACATGCCCCATGTCATATACCTTTATCAGAATTGAAGAAGTTATAGAAATATTAGGGAGAATTGTTAGAAGTAGGGTATATACAACCTTAAAAATCTTCTTATAGTGCTTTTATTCTCTTCCAAAAGAGGTAGATGACATATTTTGAAAATGTAACAATTATAATGCATTAAATAATGTAACCATAACAAATATATATTATATTATATCAACACAAGATTTAATGGATATATTAAACAAAGCTTCAATCTTTTCAAAGCTAACTCTTTGATCAAGTTATTAAAAGTTATAATTATAGAGAGAGATCATTTAAAGCCAATATATGTTATTAGGCATGTTGCTTATAAATTTCTAATTATGCCCTTTGGTTTGACCAATGACCCTATCACAATTTATAATCTAATGAATAATGTGATATACAAGTTTTTGGATGAATTTGTAATGGATGTCTTGACGATATTATGATATCCTATAACTCCATTGATGAAAAATGAATGCTCTACTAGAGGACTACCTAAGGCAAATATGAGTGCTAGCCAATGCATTTTTTATAATTTCTAAATGCTTAATTTGCATATAATCTATAGAGATCTTCCATCATGAAGAAGAATCAATTTGACTTGGTCTTATGCCTGCAACCCTTCATTCCATTAGAGGCAACCAAGTAGCAAATGGAAGGTATCTGTCCCACTATGTATAACTTTCCTAAGGAAAAGAAAAAAATGCTAGAAGAGGAAAAAGAAAGTCCCCAAAAGGTAGTGCATTAGACAAAAAAAATTGTCACTAAAGATCACCTACCATTAGATTTCACTGTTGAGGAAAAAGTGCTTTTAAATTTGCATCCTAAATATGGAAGAGAATTAGTGGAAAGATTATCCCAAGGGACTGATTCCCAAGTGTAATGGTTCCTTCAAAGTTATTACAAAAGTCAGTAATGTTGCTTATCACCTAAAGTTGTCAAAAAGATTAACGATTCACCTACTTTTAATATTAGCTTTTTGGGGATGTTTCATAAAGATAAAGGGGAACTAAAAAGGATTAAGAACAAATTTGCTCCTTCAATGGTATAGAAACAATTTGATAAGGATATAGTCGCAATCCTTAATCATCAATTATTGGGACAGTATAAGAAAAATTGTTGGACATTGTTCTTTAAGCAGTTGAAAAGGAAGGATGCAACAAATTCAACATAGGAGAAAGATACTACCTTTTGACACTTCAAAAACAAGATTAAGGCGTATGTTGAGTATTGAGAACCTCTCGATAAGGACAATGACTCTTTTTGGTAGGAAATGTTGTAAGACATCTTGAGGATTTGAATTGATTTGATAGCAAGATAAATGAATGTTACTCGTTAACTAATAAAACTAAAGCAAGGAGGTTACATGTTTAAGCAAAAAAATTAGACAACTTGGTAAAAGCATCGAGCAATTGATTTTATAGCTTATTCATAGCCTTATTTACTAAGTGGTAGCGCAATTAAGAGATTTTGGAGAGACTAGAATTCCTCTAACTCTAATGTTGATGCATGCAGTGGCAATTACCACGACAATCATTAGTATACATTTATTTTATTTATGAAAGTTATGTTAGTCGGTGTCTAACAGTCATCTTGCTTGGTCTAGTCACAATAACCACTAATTATTTGTGTAACTTCTGTAGGATTAAGAAAAGAATTCTAATAGTTTGATAAGTAACTATATATAACTTCTTTCAACTATTGGTCCTATTATTTTTAAGTATGTGAACATGTGTAAAAGATATCTAGACTATGTTAGACTTTACATTGCTTATATTTCTTATCTTCCATATAAACAAAAGTTTCACTTTCATTATTTATTGTCTCATATAATCATCTGATCTAAAAAATATTAAGATATAATAATATGCAAAAGGTATTTAATGAAAAAACACATTTAATATATCTAGGGACGGCAATGGGCTAGCCCATAGGCCTAAATTAAGGTATTTTCAATGGACCAACCTATAGGTCAGGTCTAAGTCCAGACCCATTCGAGACTCAATTATTCTTAAGCAAAACATCATTTTGCTTAAAGAAGTAGGCCTTGGGTAGGCCTGGACTTGAGTAGCTCAAGCTCGGATCTAATTAAAAAAGGGCATTGTTTTATACTTTTAATTTTTTAAAAATCATTTAAAAAATTTTGACAGGATCTACCCATTAGCAACAGCTCAAGCTCGGATCTAATTAAAAAAGGGCATTGTTTTATACTTTTAATTTTTTAAAAATCATTTAAAAAATTTTGACAGGATCTACGCATTGGCAACCCTAAAGATATTTGAGATATTAACATTCAAAGTTGAAGTGTTAGAACTTGATTACAATATAATAAAATTTTTATACTATTCTTAAGCTCAAAATAACCTAAATGACAAAAGGTATATATTTATTTTTATTATTATTACTACTATTACTATTACAAGAATTTTCATGTTCATACTATTCCTTTTATTTTTTATAAGATAAATTAAGTATTTCAGTCATATGATAATAAATTAAAAAGAAAATCTTGATTAAAATGTTGTAACTAAAATTTAAATTTCCTATCCTTTAAAAAAAAGTAAAAATCAGTTTTATGACTAATTTGATACAAAATATGGTGATTAAACGTTGTACAACTAATTTGATAAGAAATATGTAATTGAAAGTTATTACTTATTACTTTTACCATATAAATTTGTGTGTATTAACATTCATATGACCACCTAAAACCTCTTTTATTAAACATATCATTTAAATTTAATTATAATAAAAAAGGAATCAAAAAGAAAAGGTTGCATCAAAGTTATTTACGTATAAAATAAGTTATTTAAGGACATTGAAGTAAAGGTTCATTCTTTCATATAAATCCTTATTAATTTTAATTTTTGGTCTATGCAAAAAATAATATAAATTAATATTTGTTCATGAGAAAAAGAATAAATTTGATATATATCATACTCTGAGTATAAAAGGTTGTATTAAATTTATATAACTAGATAAATTATACTTACAAAAATAATACTATAATCCAATATCTTAAGAATTTGAGTAAAGATAATAATGATTTTCTTATATATATAAACCACATTTCCTTTTTAATAGAAGTTTACAAAAATTTAATGTAAACAACTTTTTATTAAAACATAATTACAGATAAGATAATCGAGATAAATAACAAAGCTCTAAATAAATAGAAACATCACAATATGACTACCTAAGCTAAACACTTTTGAGCTCATTCACAAAGGCCTTTATGTTCTGTTCCGAATAACCACCTTCCATGGAAGCCTCTATTGCCAGAGACTTCCACTTCTTAGCATTTCTTTGATAAAGCCAAAAGATTAATAAAACAAGTCACAAGCTACTATTGAACAAAGAAGAAAGTGAGAGAATTGAGAGTCAAGAAGGCTTTTTCTCTTCAGTCTCTACTGCTCTTAAATTGCTCATTATATAGAGCAGTGTTACAACGATAAAAGCAAGAAAATAGCAACAAACTTAACGTTTATCCGAGAAATCTGCTACACGTGCAAGACAAGTGAAAAGCTACTATTGAATAAAGAAGAAAGTGAGAGAATTGAGAGGCAAGAAGGCTTTTTCTCTTCAATCTCTACTGCTCTCAAATTGCTCATTAGATAAAGTAGTGTTACAACGGTAAAAGCAAGAAAATAGCAATAAACTCAACGTTTATTCGAGAAATCTGCTACACGTGCAAGATAGATGAAACAAACGAAGCAACCTTGACTTAGTCTATTAACCAAAATCCATTTACGTGGAATTCTTCTCATTTCATTCCATTTATCTTCACCTCCGATCACTAAATTTAAGCACATGTTTACTCCTCACTTTTAACAACTCCATCGTCGCTAGTCGTAAGCCTTACACAAATTCTGCACGCATCTTGGACCAGCTTGGTGTTGGTGGCATCTGATCAGCTGTTCTGAAACTACTGTTCCTGTGCTGTTCCATAATTAAAACGTCGACGTTTTAATTAAAACAAACCTCTCGACTTCACTCTCGTCTAAGCTAAGCCGATCCCCCTTTTTCTTTTCTTTCTTTTGATTTTGCTTCTTGCATCAAAGAACCAACGCAGTCCTTGAAGAGAACTTAATAAAACAACTATTAAGCAGTCAGTTGGTAGCATGTGTAACACTTGCAGTGGATTTTAGGAATTGATATTGACAACAATAATTCAGCTCAAGTTGTGTTAGTTTAAAGGGAAGAGGTGTTTGTGTGGAGAATGAAGTAGGTGATTTCAGTTACGATAGTGTGGTATTGGATTTTCTTTTCCTTCCTTTTTTGAGTTTAGTTTGAGAATTTGTTCATTTTTTATTGGTTGAATTGTATGGTAAGGAAAGGTCGGAGTTGCCATTTGATACAGTGAGGCTTAGGAGTTCTACTAAGAGAAACAAGACCATAGAGATAATTTTTCTGAGAAGGATAGGAATCGAAAGACTCCATTTTTTCCCTTCTATTCTTGTTTCTAAGTGTGGAGTGACATTAATTGAAGTAGAGGCGGCAGAGTAGGATTAACGAGAAAATGAATTGCAGAACCTAATTCCGAATGCAAACAAGGTGTGATGATTAAATCATTTATGGATTTTATGTTTGATTTGAGTTGTATATTGAGTGAATGATTTGATGTTATTTCTTTTCTCTTTGTGGGAATAGACGGATAAGGCTTCGATGCTGGATGAGGTGATTGAGTATTTGAATCAGCATCAACTTCAAATGCAGGTGGATGCTTTTCTACCCCTTAGATCTTGTCTTTCATATTGCAGTTTGGCTCAATTGCTATTAATATTTTAGTGGTTTAGTTATCATTTAGATCCTTTTGCTATTGACATGTTCCTCAACCAAAAGCCTAAAGTTGAACTTTTATCTATTGTTCCCATTTTGTCTTATTCTGGCAATTAGTATGCAGGAAAACAATATTTTCTTTTTTGAACTAGGGTATCTTGAACTCTGATGGATTGTGAAGCTGATTATAACATACATGTTAAACTAGATTAAAGATGGTCAGCGAAGATTTTATGTAAGTGATTATATAAAATGTTGACGAGTAACGTAGTATAAGGAAATGGATGAAACGTAAATTCATAAGAAAAGAATTCAGTATTTGGTGAGCATATGGAGTTCAATTAATTTAAGTCAAAAATATTTAATTTATATAATTTAAATTAAAATATTGATTTTATTTATTCTATATTATTGCTATTAATAATAATACTTCTTACCTGACATGGACATCTGCGTGATAATATTGTAGTAACAGAAATAAAATTTATCAATGACTCATTTATCCGAGTGAGGATCCTCTCTCTTGTCCAACCCTTTCTAGCCCTATCTAATCAATAAAACTAAAGAGGGGTGAGTGGGTTCTTCGTTTACTTATTTACTGTTTAAGTAAATTCTTCCTAACATCACATGAGACAGCGACGTTTTTTTGACTGAACAAAGCTGGTCAGGTTGGATGACATTGAGGATCCAAACTCCATTTATCCATATATCTATAACTCATGAAATATTACCCTCTTTCTTCTCAAAAGAACTCGCTTTCCTAAGACATAAACCCTAATTCCGCCGGCAACTCAATTGTGAAGCCTTGCCTACCTTCCTGAATATATTTTCAGTGGGCAACAACACAAATATCTTTTACCTCGCTATATTTTCAACTCCCTAAAGTTGTAGCAAAATTCACCGATAACACTTCATCGACGTTGTCGATCTCTTTCCATTTATTTCATATTCATTAGTATCTTTCTTTATATATATATGTACAATGTGTACGTATGGAAATGTAACTATTGATTTTTGAGGGTTTGAGTTTCTTACTGCTCATTATGGTCTTTTATGCATCACTAATTTTTACAATTTTGGTATTTCTAATAGATAGTTTGTTGCTTGAGAAAGAATTGCTCTAATGAAAGAAATGTTAATTGGGTTGGTTATTTGCATTGGCTTGTATAACAAAGCTTTCTTTCTTTCTTTTTCTATGAGTGTATTGTTTGATTGGATATATGAGTGAATTTTGGCTTTCAATCAGTGGTATTGATATGAGACATTGCCATTCCTCAAATTCCTAATTTTGTTTGAGCTTCTAACATAGAACTGGATATTGAATGGGAAGGTAGGAAAGTGTTAGGTATCTTTAAGAAAGAAACGATATTTTATAAAAAATAATTCCTTGATAATTCTCCGTGAATATGTATTAACTTTTTATCAGAAGCAATGATACTCAACAATGTTATAAATATTGTACCCGTACTGATATCAAATTTAATTTTAGTATGGTATTGTACCAATATCAGTATTAGACTTAGTGTCTGTTTGGTTGAGCTTTTGGAAAGTGAATAAACACTTTTTCCACCACAAAAGCTTTTTTTAAAAATGAGTGTTTAGTTGTAAAATAAAAAGGCATTTTTTAAATAGATATAGCCTTTTTAGCAGCTAAAATAAAGCCTTTTAAGATGATTAAATTTGGAGCTTTTCAAAAAAGCCCCTCATTTTAGCTTTTTTAGGGTAGACATTTTTTTTGACGTTTACGTTTATATCGCAAGCTATTTGTTTTGCAAAAGTGACCACTACAGAACGAATCATCATTTCAAGGACACCACAAAAACTCATCTTCTCAAGGACACCGTAGAATGAATCGACCCATAGGTATACTTTTTCTGAGGGTTTTCTGGGATGTTCATTGTGCAAATCAGGATGGATTTGGGCTTCGAAATAATATTAATTTAAAATCACATATTCAAGAAGAACAATATAAATCATCTATCTGTATGAACAAATTCTGAAGTTGTAACAGGTCACTTGCAAAAATGAAGAACCAGATAGGTCCAACACCAACTGGACTAGTATTATCCTTAACAAAACCCATTCGATCCTTCCTCGACGTTGCTTCCAAAGACCCTAAACTCTCTGACCAACTCCGTCATCTTGCTCCGACTCTCTCCTCCTAACCCAATGTTCCATATAACTCCCTTCGATCTATATGGGTCACGACACATCTCTCTAGCCAACCCGACTTACTTCAACTTTTCTCCAGCTCTTAATTAGTCTTCTCCAGTCCTACGCCTAGAGCAAAGGTAACAACTTGTAGTCCAATCCAATGTCAGATGAATATACGAGGATGCATAACTATGTCTGATTCCTATATGTTTAACGCGGTTGATTTTGATTTTTCTATCAGTCAATAAAGATAAAATGGAGTTTCAAAAATTACCTAAATAAAATGACAAAATTCAAAATCATGAGTAATTTTAACTTATTTTCTTACAAGGCGAGAAGACTTTGTTGTCTTCCGTGTTTTTATTTAATTTTTTATTGTTTGTGCTTGTTCCGATTTGTGTTCTATTGGTCTTATGGAATATAGAGTGAGGAATTAATGGAGGAATTGGCAGAAAGCAATGCGTATCAAGAGCTGGTTAAGGACATTAAATCGAGGAAGGGTACCCATAAGCCTTTCTCTTTTTACAAAGATCAGCTTGGCTTTGGTAACTCACACCTTGCTCTAATCCCTCTTGTTATTATGTGCTAGTTATCACTTGTGGTTGTCTAAATTGTGAAGTTTCAAATGCATATATTGTGGGAAAGACACATTTTTGTAATTGAAGTAGAAATAAACATGTATTTTTTAATATTGGTTTTCCAAATCGTGATACTTGGAATGGACGCATATTAGGCAAGATGTGATTTGGGCCACTGAAGTTGAGATGCTTTTAACTTTTTGATTTCTTCTGAGTTATGTGTTTATTGATGCCCATGATACATTTATTAATTTAGCTCTATCAGTGTCCTAGAGTTCCCAGAAATGTGGGCTATTAATTGTTTGTTGCTCCTACAACATCCCACTACAACAAGGTACATACCCAAACATTTAAGAATATTCAAGTACATATCTTATGATAATGGCATGTTAGAGCAAAAACAAATCCAACTTACTCATGGCATCATCTAACATAATCAGAAATCATCAAATTTTAGAAACCATTCATTCACAAAGACTACATTGTCTCCATTAAACAAATATTTACAAAACCTCATACAGGTTTATGCAAAAACTACAATATAAAGCTATAACTCTCTAACGTCAGTTGACAAACCTCTGAGTCATAACTTAATCCAAAACGTTCTTCTAATCTAGAATAAACACTAGGTCTCCTGTCTCGTACCTGAAAAACCACTTTGTAATTTTTATGAGTTTTGTGAACTCAATGAGTGAACCATCATTGATGATTTCACTAGATTCACATACACAAATTACATACAGAACATGAATAAGTCAACTACTCGCACTGTCATGGCACATCATTTTATCAATGCGAATTAGATCATATATATACACATACCGATGCATATGAGATTCCACATTTGTTATTAATGTTGTGACCGAGTGCCTATCACATATACAAATACTGGCCCATTGGGCTCGGTCAGAAACATATATCACGGAGCATAGCTCTACGTGCCAAATCATATATCACGGAGCAAAGCTCTACGTGCAAGTGCTTGATACTGGTAACTCAAGTCACAATGCCTTTATCTGAGCATGCATTTTATGAAATTCAACAATTTCCAAAAGAATCTCATATATCACAATCTTATACAAATGCTCGGGCAAGATTTCACAGTCATTGGACCTAAGTCCAACATTCAACTTTCGTTGAAAATTCACATGACATAATACATTCAGAATTATCAAACAAATCAGAACACTTCCAATGCAGTCCCAAATATATACTCCTCGGACTTTAAGTCCGAAATTCAGAAACAATCACAAACAGTTCAATAATTGGAAGTTTAACAAATCAAATTAAATT
>JANSVA010000001.1:21593811-21612827 GCA_025504915.1 Erythroxylum reticulatum
CATTTTAATATTTAAATTGAGAATAACAATGTAGTTTGTTCTTATATGAATAATTGATAAAATTGCTAAGATCACTTTTAAATTCAGTTCTTTTAAAAAAAGATAATTCAATACAACGGTCTTAATACAAACATTGTAAATTTATGGCTAAGATCACTTGAATCACAATTGATCTTTTATCAAACATCAATCATTGAAGTTGAAAAGTTTTTCTCTCGATGAAAATAAAGAAAATTAAAGGTCATTCTATTCGTTCAAAAAAGAAAAAAATTTTATTCAATCTTTCATCCTACAGTCACTTCTCAACTTCTCATCTCTCAAACTACCATCCTACCATCATATTGGAAGAATAATTGTTTAATAATTTATCTCTTTTTTTCTAATATGGATCTTTTATAAGGTATTGTTTGACTTATTTTTACTTTACTTGGGTTTAACATATTGGAATAATCTTTGATGGATTTTATATGTATATTTTTATGAATAATTTGTATTTGTTTTCACCAATTATTTTTATAATTTTTTGTCATATATATTAATATGAATAGGTTCGAGTTATCTTGAGAACTGAACTTGAAAACAGGTTGACTGATTATATAGGTTCTTTAAGTTCAAGTTTAGATTTAAGTTCAGGTTCGTAAATGTTCAAGTTTAGGTTATTTATGAACGAGTCAGGTTATCCTATTATGAATACCACTAGATTCTTTAAGGCAGAAAGCAAAATCAAAAGAAAGAAAAGAAAGAGGGGGATGGGCTTAGCTAAGGCAAGAGTAAAGCCACAACAGGAACACCAAAACCAAACTCTCCAAGCTTAAGTTCCATCCACAATGCGTCACTAAACATCCTATGGCATTACGAGACAACACCTCCACTTGTGAACACCATGGCACTACCATTCCCTGCTCTTTTAGAATCATAAGTTTGTCTTCTTCTTTCTCGCTTTCTTTCATGACCCGCAAAAACGGACTACCCATGTCATGCAAAGCTCGTAACATCTCCCCCAATTGTTGCTTTGACAACTTTATTATAGTTCCAAACGAGATATAAATCACCCAAGACTCATTCTCTGAGTAAAGCCACTCGACATAAGTACTAGAACCTTGGAGAAGATCTCATCCAAAAGACTTCTCGAACGGATCTTTTCCGTCCATAAACGCCGACAGTATCAATGGTCCGAGACCAACCAACTTGTAGTTACCAATTGAGCTTAAGGCACATTCTAATGCGTCAAAAGCGTTGACAAACACTTTAGGGTCTGTTTCTTCGTCGAGAATCTCTAGATGGTCTTTAAATATTGGTAGTACAGAGGGGTACTTGGATGAAGGAATGAGAACTGACGGAAGATCAAATTTTGAAAGAGGTGGCAATCCAGGCAATTCCAAAAAAGATTTGGGGTCAGCAATCTTGTTCTTTATATAATAACCATAGCGGTTGAAAAAAAATGATAGTAGATGCGAGAACGGTGGCGGGTTGGTTCCAGAAGAGAGCTGACGGGAGATGATAGTAGGGTTGTGCTATCTCCAGCGGCTGTTGGGACAAGTGGAATGAGAGATAAAAGATAAAGATCAGAACTTTCTTTTCCTTCTTGATGTGCTTGTTAACTGGAAATGGAGAAGAGGGTTTTTTAAGGAAATATTTGAGAGCAAAAGTAATGTCATGACAAGAAGAATGGTGGTTGAAGTTGAGCAGCTATTCTTGGTTTCTAACTAATTGAGGAACAAATGAGTTGACGAAGATGGAATGGGGGATTGAGAAACACTACCAAATAGGCTTTTGCCATAACTGAGGAGCAGAGGATGTTGGAGGTGAGTTTAATGAACAGGAAAAGTTGGGTATTGGACAAAATACTTTCGCCATAGCCTAGTATACCAATAGCCACCGCCAAATTTTACTATCGACAGTTTCTACCAACAGCCGAAGATTTAAACGGCGGTAAGATTAAGAACACCAGCACTATCATCACTAAACCGATTACAATCTTGTTTAATTTTCATTAAACTTTTACTACAATTCACTGCTACATATGAAGCACTTGATTTGCCGGGATCACACCATGCAGCTACCAGTTCGGCTTTCGTCACTGAGCACCTCTTACCTCATTCACAAAAGCCATTATGTTCTGCTCTGAAGGGCTACCCTCTTTGGAAGCCTCTGTTGCCAAACCCTTCCATCTCTTAGCGTTCCTCCTAATTTCATTCCCTTCCTCTCCTCCTCCCATCACCAATTCTAAGCACCTCTTTATCTCCTCACTTTCAACTACTCCGTCTTCATTAGCCTTCAGCTTCACTCCAGTTTTGCACACTGATTCAATCAGTTGGGTGTTGGTGAATTGATCAGCCCATTGTGGAAAAGCAACAACTGGAACCCCAAAAGCCAAGCTCTCCAGCGTTGAGTTCCATCCACAATGCATCAAGAAACATCCTATGGCTTTATGACTCAACACCTCCACTTGTGAACACCATGGGACTACCATTCCTAGCTCCTTCAAAGCATCTCTGCAACTCAGCTTATCTTCTTCTTTCTCATTCTCTCTTACAACCCACAAAAAGGGACTACCCATGTCAACTAATGCTCGTGCCATTTCCTCCAACTGTGGCTTCGACAACATACTTATACTTCCAAATGCAATATAAATCACAGAAGATTCAGACTTTAAGTTGAGCCATTCAACACAGCCCTTTGAACCTTGGAAAAGATCACCTCCAAACGACCTGTCAGACAGATCTTTTCCGCCCAAAAACGCTGACGGTATCAAAGGTCCGATACCAATCAACTTGTACTTATCAATTGAGTTTAAAGTTTCACATTCTAATGCATCAAACGTGTTGACAAGCACTTTTGGATCAGTTTCTTCATCGAGAACATCTAGATGCTCTTTAAACAGTGGCAAGGCAAAAGGGTAATTATTCCAAGGCATGAAGAAGTAAGGAAGATCCAACATGGAAAGAGATGGCAATCCAGGTAATTTCAGCGAGAAGTCAGGATCATCAATTTTTTCTTTTATATAATCACCATATCCATTGAAGTAATAATAGTAGACAACAAAAACAATGGCGGGTTGGTTCCAGAAGAGAACAGACGGGAGTTGAAATTCACGCGCCACCTTCGCAGCCCAAGGAAGTAGAGTACAGTACACAACGAACGTAAACGGGTCACCCGTTTTAGAAGCTCCAAGAATGAGTTGGGCCACAGTTTCAGAGCCACGACGCTTGAGCTCGACCATGTACTGGTCTCTTCCCGCTCCTTGCTTGAACCCGTCGTCGAACCCGTCGGAGAAGGTGGCGAAAGATAAGGCCTTGGTGGTTGTAGTTTTGATCATGCAACGGTCGCCGCCGATGCTGGTGGCGAAGGTGACGTGCACACCTGAAGCTACTAGGCGCTTGGCGAACTGGAGGGCTGGGTTTATGTGACCCTGTGATGGGTACGATAAGAGGAGAACGTGGGGGTGCGGCATGTCTCGGCGGCGCGTGGGAACAAAATGCCTGCGGGTGAGTTCGTTTATGTGCTTTGGATGGCGTAATTGGACCAAAGACTTGAGAAGTAACCCTACATCCTCGTGAGCGCAGTTAATATTATTTACCGGCTGTAAAATCAAAGAAAATTATTTACTTAACCCATCTCCGGTAAGATCTGGTAAAGAATACGGATTAGAATTGGTTGATCAAGAGGTATTTTTAATGGGGATTTATGAGTTAAATTAGGTTTAAGTCGTGTCTTTTAAACAAAATGAGTTAATATTACTTATCGGCTATAAAATCAAAGAAAATTATTTACTTTACCCATCTTCGGTAAGATCTTATGAAGAATGTGCATGAGAATATGTTCGCTCATTATGATTAGTGTTTATTTGATTGGACTTATATTACTAGAATTTTTGTTAATAGAGATTTTTCTTATAAATATTTTATGGGAATAACTTTTTTAAAAAGTTAATTGACTGTTTGTCTATCATTTAAAAATAGTTTTTTTAAAAAGTTTCATACAGTAGATTATTTAACATAAAAATAAATAGCTTTTTTTAATTTTATCTATATTTTATTTTGTAATAAAATTTCTTTATGTATATAAATATTATTTAAAGTATATTAAATAATATGCAAAGTAAAATATATTCATTAGTATATATTTTAAATCATATGAAACATAAATGAAAATATACCTAACCAAATTTTTTATATGAATTATAAGATAAGTCAAACTAATATAAAAAATAAGTATTAAAACATATAAAAAGCTAAATAATATTACATAAATCCTAAAATAAATATTCAAGTTAAATAAATAGTTAAAAACATAATAAATTATATATTTTATTGTAATACAAGAAGATTTGAAATACCCAACTGCACGTTACAAAACAACTGCGCAAGAAATTAGAAAAAATGAGTTTGCAAGATAAACATGAAGATGAGTTTGTAGGTATTGTAAAAATTATGTATAAAACATAAGGACAAAATAGACTAAAAAATAGACTCATTAATTGATCTAAAAAATCTACTCAAAATAATCATTTAAAAGGATTTTTTGATAAGCTTCAAATTTGAACTTCTTAAAAAGCTACATTTTGGTTGCCAAAAAAATCTTAACTATTAAAAAATATTTTTTATTTTACAGTCAAACATCTATTTTTTAAGGCTTTTGTGGTAAAAAAAATGTGTTTAATGACATCCCAAAAGTACATCCAAACAGTCACTAAAATTAGGTATTTTTAATGGGCTGATTTACAAGTTAAATCAGGCTCAAATCGGTCTGAGTCTTAACTTTTTTAAGTAAAATAATATCGTTTTATTTAAAATTATTTTACTTTAAAAAAGTTAGGTTTCAAACAAGCTCATGCTTAAACTCAATTAAAAAAAGACGTTATTTTATATTTTTAATATTTTAAAAATTATTTTAAAAATTTTAGTAAGACCGACAATGAGCTGGCCTATTGTAATCCCTAATAAAGAAAATAAAATCCACAATGAATTTAAAAACATCCAATAAGTTCTTCATTATTGAGGAGCTAGCATCTACCATAAAATTAACATTTTTCAATAAATAAAAATGAAATTTTACATTCATTTAACAAATCATTGGCAATTAAGTACTATAAAATTTAATTAGAAATATTTTTCTAGATTTTTTTAACTTTAGCGGTGCTAATTTAACAATTAATTACGGTTAAATTCTTTTTATCTTCTTTCGTTTTAATTACCATATTTTTATAAGGTTAATTATAAAAATTTTCAAATTTTAATTAATTTTGTAATCCTAACTTAAGTTTTTACTTCAACTTTTAATTTTTTAGTAAAAATGGTTCAATATCAAACTCTCTTATAATATAGACGATGTAACAAATCATATTAAATTAATATTTTTATTACGTGATTACTATTTATGTACCGTATAAATTTACTGTTTAACAAATTAAAATATCAAAAATCTAATTATACATTTTATTTCATAAATAGAATTTTTAATACATCTAAAATTTAACATCGAACTATCAACGGTTACAGAAATCATTACGCAGGTGAGACAGATGCAGGCAAATCTAAAACCAAGTTGATCCAGGAGTACTTTTCTTTTTGTTTCTCTACTATGCCTGAACCAGAGAATCATTTCCATACTTAATTACCACCTTAGGGGGCAAGGAAAACCTTATTTGTCTTACAGTGCAGTCTTTATTTGTACCTGTGACTGTCTATTTACTTGTATTGTAGAGATTTTCTATCTCCTTCTTGAACTTGTTTATAACTCTGTCCCTTCTAATTTTCATGGTTGGGGTCATCAAGCCACTTTCGATCTGGATAGAGTGGCAAAGAGTGAGCTCAAATACTTGAATGTTACTTGAAGAGAAAAGCAGGCATCAAATACTTACCGTGAAAGGTTCCTCCAGAACGAGAATTGGACCAATTTGAAACGAACAGCCTGACATCCTGCATGTAAAAGCATTGTCTTCACAGATGGTACTATGCTGCAGATCGTCGCACAATTTCTCTAAAGTTGAATTAGTTATTACTGTTTTTTTGGATAAAATCAACTTTGGAGGATCCATGTGCAACTTCACGATAAATAGTTGTGGCAGGTAAAAGTGAAAATAAGGTCAGGCCATCCTTGATTCTATCCAAGTTTTAACAGCATATACAGCAACAAAAAACGGGAGGAAAATTTAAGACCCTAAGGTTGGAGAAAGCTGTCACTCGGATTAAACTTTCTGTTATCCATTTTCATGCACAAAGATTCAAATGTTTGGGCATTACCAGTGCCTCAAATCTTCGTGCAGCAAGTTGGTCATCTGTTCCCTGCTCAACTCAGGGCCACTGGGATCCACAACAGCCGACTTTATTGCTTTCAAGAGTACCTCTTCTTTGTTTGGAACAACTATAGCTCCAAGACGACGTTGATCCTTTATAAGGAAACAAAGTCATTAAGTAGAGAATCAAAATGTAATATAAAATTAAAAGGATAGAAATTTAAGGCCAAAGGTTGCCAAATTAAGCGTACCTGGCCAATAACAACTATCTGTTGAATTAGGCTACTCTTCAAAGCAGCTTCTTCAAGCTCTGAGGGCTCAACGTTTTCACCTGTTTTCTCAGACAAACTTAAATTAATAAAAGATATGGGGCAAGTTAAGAGGAATTGTCACAGACTATCTCTGCAAATTGAGCTCAACTTGACATGACAAATAATTCTAGTTTTGGAAGATTTCAGAGTAAATATGTGGGGTGAGAATCATCATTAACATAGCTAGCAAGTAAACTCAAACATTGCAAAGCAGGCACAAGGTTAAAACTCACTTCAACCAAGGTTCCAGCTACTTTGACATCCATAATGCAATTTTGATTTTGAATAGTATACAAAAGAATGGAGGAATAAGAGGCCTGACTAAATCCCACGAAAACCTACATGCTTCTAACATACCTGTGGAAAGAACAATAGTATCCTTGGCACGCCCTTCAAGAACAATGAACCCACCGCAAGAACGACTTCTTCCTCTTGAATGTTGAGGAACTATCCAACCTATATCACCAGTGTTTAGCCAACCTTCTTCATCCAAGGCTTCCTTTGTTGCCAATTCATTCTGCCAACCACAGTCAAAAGTTCGTTACTAATAATCAATTCATCACTAACATTGTCAGGCAGCTACATGATTCACTGATTAAGATTGACTTTTGTACAGAAAGCTTTAGAAGCAAACTACCCAAGAAAACCAACAAAGTGCCTGGAGAAACTAATTTCACAGACAAGTGGAGATAATCAGCAAACACCTAAGTTCAAATATATAATGCCAGCACATTTTCCACATTCAGGGGCATAATAAGAGGCTGGAGGGCAAAGAGTAAACTCAGCTTATTTAGTTAAAAAAATTCAAATATGGAGAAAAAACAATGTAAAACCTTCAATATTTAAAATAGGAATTTCCAAAAAAATATATTTAAGAATAGGACAAAATGGCACTAAAGGTAACTTTTGATATATTAAGAATAGATAACAATTCATTTTGTAGTTCCACATTTTTTAACCAGCGACTAGCTATCATTAGTTTATTTATAATTATATAGTTCAGATTGACACTAGTTCGACCTTAAGTTGACCCCTTGACCTTTCCCCTGCCCAAGTCAATAACTCAGGCCAAGTCTCAAAACATGAGTTTTAGTTTAAGAAAAAAAAAAAGAAAAGAAACAACAGCACATGTATTATAACAGAATTAAAAGCGACTAACACAACTGAAAAGAAATGGTCTGTAAAGGTCAAATCATTACCTTGTAGTAGCCTTTCATGACTTGTGGGCCCCTAACTTTTACAATCCCCTTTGAACCTAGTGAAACAGCTTCATTTGTTTCAGCATCTACAATTTTGAATTCTGTATGTGGAATAGGGGGTCCAATTGAGCCAAGAACCTTCAAATTTTAAAATCTAATACATTGTCAATTGTCTTACCGCTCCATTCAGATATCTAACATGAAGAATAAATCCTTCAAAATAGATTAATAACAAGAAAGAATTAAAATGTGTCAACTTCTGCTGATGTTAGGATGATACACATGCATAGCACTTTAAAGGTTTTCTTAATCAGCTAATGGATATAAGCAGTTGAAACCTCATGTATCCTGAACACAATGAAAGATAGATGCGACATGTTAAATAAGGAAACAAAATGACATTACAACAGAATAATGATATTTTACGTTTTCAAGGGGTGCTCATAGGTAGGTTATGGATTATTAAAGTAAACATTCTGGAGAAAAGAGTGCCTGACTTACTCTAATATGAGTAAATGACTTTTGCAACCGAGAATTTCTGAAGTTATAATATAACTGGGGCATATCTTACATTGCAGGTCGGTCGTCTTGCAGCAGTAACTGGTGATGACTCCGTCATACCATAGCCATTTTGTACTGTAACCTCAATTGCCTGCACTCACACGGTGCATAAATAAGAGAATAACATTTAACGTCTTATTTATCCAAGCAACTGAACCAGATTTCAACCTCAAAGAATTTATCCACATATGAAGGAAGACTACCGCCTCCACTAATGCCAGCCTGCAGGATACCATAGGCACATAAAAACTCTTAATTAGTAGGAAAAGTACAAGTTCAAATCTAAATAAGGAGACATAAAATGATTGAGATCTTATGATGGAAAAGATACCATGGCCTTTATAGAAAACTCAAAGAATTTGGTTCCTTTTATTTTATTACTTTTGTAGTACGTTATTACATTTTGACTCATGAGCACTTTGTTCCTCTTTTACTTGCGTTTTCCGAGAAGTTGCAGGATGGAGGTATTGCATATGAGTAGCAATTACAGGGCTTTGTGAATAAGGTCAAAACCAATGTATGAATCGTTCATTTAAAAGATGTAAGTTACATTTTCAATACCTTATACGGACTTTCAAACTCAACAAATTGCTTTGCAAATGAAAAGGCATAAAGGATTCAAACTATTTTAACAACTTTTCAAGAGTGCAGGTTCCTTATACATGCAACATCTGAATTCTCACTTGCTAAAAAATCAAACGAACACCTTACCATAAAAAGCAGGCATTAACAAAGACCATCAAATAAAGTAACTGAGAACCTTTCTTATTCCAATAGCAGAGTGGATTTTGCTGTACACAAGCTTTTTAGCCAACAAGTGCATTGGCAATAATATTGCAGCAACAAATCTTGCACATAACCAATCCAACATTGCATAAAGATATGATGGTTGATTCTGGTTCTTGGTCAGATAAGTCCCCTGAATGGAGTTCAACACATGAGAAATTGGTCAATTCAACTTTAAGTTGATGAGCTCTTGGATCAGGAAAGCAAGTTACCCATCTGTTAGTAACCAAATTTTATCACCATATTCAGTAAAAAAAAAAAAAAGGTGTTTCTGAGAATAACATAACAAAACAACCAATAGGATAGTAGACTCTCATATGTTTCACAGAAATATTCTTTTTTCATATTTTGAAGACTTCATATGCAAATAAGGAATGATCAAGCATATTAAAAGAGGTTAAAAAGAAGAAAAGTTTGAGCTCAGACCTCGTAAATTCTCTTTGCCTCCATATATGCCAGGCTTATTCTGATTAATGTAAGTGCCAGAAACTTTCGAAGGGTTGAGCTTGTAGAAATCTGCTTTTGTATCCCACTACATAGACATCACATACTACTGATCATGCATAGATATAATTCTTAGTTGTCATTGAATTTCAAGATATGAAAAGGAAATAGAAAAAAGAAAAGATATGAGAGATATGCACCAGGCTCCCTAAGTAAACAAGAATGAATAAACTTGATATCTAAGAAAACAGCAGAGTAATAGTACTTCGACTGTCAGAAAGGTTACTCTTTGACATAGTGGAATAGTGGAAAAACTATAGAGCTTCATGAAACAACAACAACAATTACTTTCCACCAGCCCCTGACAGATAAAGCAATGGCACAAACAATCGCAAGTATTATGCTTTAGGATAGCATGTTCTTTAACAATTAAATACTGATTTCAGTGAGAGGAAAGATTCTGCTGAGTGCTGTTGTACCAAAAAGTGATGCAGAATAGCTTATATGGCAGGGTTTATACAAAGAATCACCATTTCCAGTAGATGTTCAGGAAGTCTTCTTCATTTATGATTCAAGTAGATGGAACACATAAACTTTCGGAAACAGAAACACAGTTGAGTTGACAAAGTCAACAGGCTATGACATACCTGTAGAGTGTCTCATATACCAAAGGAACGGAGATCATGTAGTGTGGTTGATAACGCCGCAAATCATCCTGTAGAAAAAGATTTTGAAAATCACATGGCCCAGTATAACAGGATGCGATGAAAGTCCTCAACCAAATAAGAAAACTTTGAATATGATGTCAGTGGACAATTAAGAAGATAAGAAAGCTGTACCTTTAAGTTTTTCACAGTGGTGTATACTTGCTCAACTCCCAATGTAAATATGAAATATTCACAAGCTCGCTCATAAGCATGCCAAGGTGGAAGCATACTTAGAAATCTATCCCCAGGTTCAGCCGGTACAATTTCGTAAAAATTATTTATCTGAAAGAAGTAGAAGATGAAAAATATAAAGAAGGTATTTCCTAAGAAATAAGGAAATGATAATAAACAAAAATAAAGAAGCATTAAAAAGTTTAAACCAAAAGAGAACCTACAATTTCATTAAGAACCTAGATAAATGCAACCATTAGAAATATCCTGAAGCTGATTCAAATTAACGAGACCAAAGAATCAATTATATCCCAACTTTGAAGGGAAGAGCAAATTTCTAGAAGGAACTGATGTCCCTTGGAAAGTTGCTTAGGGAAATAGAATGAAATACTGTGATCACAAAACAAATAGAAAGAAAGCTGCGTAGATCTGTTCACAAGAACTCCAGAAGTCTATGCACTGAGATGCTTGTCATATGTTTTTGAAATACAATTAGCCTCAATTGTTTTGCTATCTCATTTCCCCTTTAGCAAGCCTTGATAAGTAATATTATGGCACAGAAGTTTACATCATCAGATAATAATAAATAACAGTAAACAATACAGTTAGTTATGCCAAACTTTTTAAAAGATTGCCAACTCATAATGGAAAAAAATGGCTATAGAGCCAAAAAAAAAAAACAAGCATATAGCATACGTTCCTGCTGAGTAGGTCAATAGAGACTTGCATCAAAAGCATAACATCGGTGAATTTTTTGCTTAGCTTATAAAACGACCATTTCCTTTTCGTAGAAAAAGTGCTATATCAGGAGGTAAAGGAAAGCATACATAGTGAATGTTGACGCAATTAGATGTTAATCAGTTAAATATGATGCATTACACTGATTTGTCAGAAGTGTTGATAAAACCACATGGCTAGTGATACAATTTCATTGAAATTTCCGAGTAAAAATTACTAGAAGAAGAAAAGAATAAACAAACCTGGTGCAACAGATTCTTATGTGTAAGCATAACACCTTTTGGATTTCCGGTGGTTCCACTAGTATAAACAAGTGTAGCAACATCGTTAGAGTTGATTGTTTGAAATACACAGTTTCTCCCTGTAATCATCAGAATTAGTCAAGTACGTGGTATAAGCTTCTGCAACATCAGCAGTAAGTTTGTGTGCTACTATTGTTCATCTTCAATCAGGGAAAGATACCAAATTTAGGCCATCAATTTTTTTTGGTAACGTGCACCAAATTACTGATTTTCACAAATCTGTGGCCAGAAGATAAATAACCCAGAAATTCTTCTCTCAGAGAAATGAGACTTAAAACTTAACTGTTATAAAGTATTTAGCATGAAGTTTCAAATTAATCTTAGCATTTATTGTCTAAGCTCATGCTACAGGGCCTGAGGAGTAAAACGTATTGATTTATAAAATAATGTGCAGGTCATCAAGAAATAGACTAAAGGGATCTCCCAGTAACTCAGGAATCTAAGGAAATTTATGATCAAAGTGATCACTTACTAGCATCACCGGAATCAAGCAAAGCACTACGGCTTTCTTGTCCCAACTCTATAATCTCCTCGTAAGTGAAAACAGGTATCTCCTTTTTATCAAATTTCAGGCATGATTTGTCTCCCCAGAGTAGAACGACAAATCTCAAAGTTGCATTGGAACAAAATATTTCTCCAATTCGATTGAATAATTCAGGATTGTCAACCGCAAGGGCAACACTGTGGCAACCAAAACATATCAGCAGCTTTGTTGATTGAGACAAAATCAAATGTCCATGTAATAAAGGGAGTCAAAGTTGTAGAAGCCTTATACCATCAAGTTAAAAGTGCTCTCATATCTATACAATTTCCAGCGAGTTTATATGTAATTCAGAAAATTTAAAAATAAATATGGTTTTAAATAGCAAGTCGTGGATGCCAGCATTGCCACTGCAACATTGGGGTAAAGACACATAATGCAAACATGACAGAAGAAATTGCAGTCCATAAACTATTACCAAAACCACAATTGAAGTAGCTGACACAACTCCACAATCTCCACTGTTTTTAGGTACTTTTTGATCATCTTGGTTTTGTTCATTATTTTGATCAAAGTTTTATTTTCTGTAAAAGTAGCTCAAATTACTTTTATACTCTATGGCCAATCTCCCAGAAGTTTAACCCATTTCCCAGCAGATTCAGTCCCTAAAATCTAAGTTTAATGTTTCTTGGCCTGGTTTTATAACCCAGTAACAAAGTATTGAACTATATTTGGCATACAGCTTCAGTTTCAAGCAAACATCGAAACAATTAGATGTAAGAAATCAATTCTGTTTTGATACTTGTGATAGTAAAGGCACATTTTATAAGAGAACTTCTTTGCCCACCTCTCAGAGTGATTGTATATATCCAACAGCTCAATAACTGATGATCTTGATCCCCTGACAACATTAATTGCACCCATGGCCATCATACCTCCAGGAAACAACACAAGAAAGTAAATTTTATACTCAATACAGATGATATAGTTAGTCCCAATGGTATATCATGAACAAGGTAAATCAAGAATGTAAAAATGTAAAAATGTCACCTAATTTCAAGATTAGATGGAGAAAACAAAGAGAAGCCATCCATTTCCTCATTCAAAGAGATCTGAATGTTTGAAAATATTGAAAGATATGGCTAAACCAAGTACTCCAGTAATGATCGAAAATGATGAGATGAAGTTGAATTCAGGAAAAGGAGAACCAGAATCCCACAATCACAACCACACACATGAGCCCAAGGTTGGTAATATGATGTATAACATAAACCATACAAGAATAAGGAAATTTACTGCTGAATTTTAAAGAATTTGACCTGCTATTTACCTTGATCTGCAACAAGCCATCTACATGAATTATCAGCAAAAAGTGCAAGTTTCTCATCTGACTTTACTCCAATAACTCTCAGCCCTTCAGAAAAAGCTAAAATTTCCTGTTCCAACTACAATTTTCAAGAGGAAGGAAAAGGTTTAATTGGAAAATACAGAGAAAACTTGAAGCCAACATACTATTCTGAATTAGGCAGCTATGCTAAATCTGGATTAAGAAATTATGTCATAAGTCAATATTAAGAGTAATTAGAAATATGCAAATTTTTTAAAGTTTGTCTTGAGAGCACCAAAGTCATATGTGGCCTTCTATATATCGTTTTTTTAATATAAGCCTTTAAAAATGGCACAACCAACACATTCTCCCTTGATCCCATTGTGGTAATGTCATGAGTGGAAAGAAGTATTAACTGAGTTGGTATGGTGGCAACAGTGGCAGTAGAAATAAAACAGAAAAATGTGGCTGCAGCAAAACCGCATCCTAACAAAATGAGCAATGCAGTTGTTGGAGAGGCAATGGCGATCTATAATGACAATGCTAACATTTGTTGCACAGATTTTTCTTATTTGTAATTACAATCCAATACAAAACAGTGCAGCAATAATACCTGACAGGAGCATGAAATGTGTCACTAGAATTACAGGAACCATATAAAACAGTTAGGTACTTATAGCGTCCAAGTGTAAAATGGTTAAGAGTAAATATCTATATCATTAAGATCCAAATTCTCCAACATGAAAAGTGAAACACGCCCTATCAGCACTTATAAGGAAAAGAAAACAAGGTGCTGCACCACAGCTAACAGATTTCTTTATAAACTTCATAGCAACAACCAAATAAAGAAAGAAATTTAATGAGTAATGCCAAACATGTGAACCGGAAGTTACCTGTTTATAAGTCATGTTGGTGGGTGGGTCATGATATGGATCCACTAGTGCAACCTGATCACCATATTTCTCTGCTGATGACCTCCAAATATCCGGAACTGTCCTCCATTCATCAGAAGCTAGCGCCCCGTTGCTTGAAAGTAGTGCACTTTCTAGGTAAGGAGGGCACCTTCTTATACTGGTTTCCAATGCCTATGAAAGAAAAAATGAAAAAAGGACATTATACTACTCCCAGTCATGTATCTTGGATAAACATGTGAATATTAACACAAAAACAAACGTGAAGGACTTGGATGCCTTCCCACATTAAGAAAAAGCAATGGACAAGCATGCATGGCCCTTATGAAGTAAACTTTAGGAAAGATGAAAATTTTAGTTGTGTGATTTCACATTTTTGCTTTCAAAATATCAACCTACATCAAATATAGGATATTAATACGCCTTAAGTGGAAATTTGAGAGAACTCCAACGAATTAAAGATAAAAAGGCACATACAATCATAAACGCATTCACATTGTCTACTGGTATTGAAACATGAAAAAACACATCTGGGACCAGCTTTCGTAATGGGTTTCTGCAAGCTAGACAAATGATGCATTGACACCTAGGAAGCCAACCGAATCGCTCATAACTTGATCTAATTATGCAGCACCTAAAACTGAAAGCAGCAAAAACCCCCTATGTCGCTATCGCAATAAATATAGAACGTGTAAAACTATTAATGTCTACACTGCTCATGCTTTCTTTGGGGACCCTAGCAAGTCCTACGGTCCTATCCTAGACCTTCACCTTTCAAACAAATCTTTATTCAGCGCAACGTAAAACAAAAAAAGATTTAAAAAAATAAGGACAGAGGTTCCTCTGTTTTCATCGAAAATAGTAACTCATTTAACCAAAATTGTTCAATCAGGTCATCAGCAACAGATGTGATTTCCATAACTTGTCCAAACTATTAACAATCAAGAAAACAAGAGCACCGTCAATATAAATAAAAAATAAAAAAATCAATGAACTCAACAACGCAGAACCATCGCACAAAAGCATATTTCCACGCATAGCAACGTTACATTGACCAAGCAAGAACAAAGAGAGAAAAGAAATGGTAATTGAAGATAAACCTTGGATTCGCAACAAAGTCGAAAGCGGCCAACAGAAGAGAGACGGTGACAGTGTGCAGAGAAGACTGGACGGCGAGAGAAAGACGTTAAGTAAAGCGCACGTCTAGGGTCAAAAGTGCCCAACAGAAAGTGAGTCGTGGAAGAAGCAACAGCCATGCTATTGGCAGAAACTGCGTGTGGCGGATTCAGCAAAGCTGATCATAGATATAAAGAATCAAGCAAGCAAAAGAAGGTCTAGCGAGAGAGGTAGTGCAGAGAGGTCAAACAGAATGAGTATACGAGTGATACAAAAGTAAATATGTAAGTTAATAGATTGGATTTTTGATCCTAACGTGGACGTGGGTGGGAACGGGAGCGAATAGGAAGACTACTTGTGAGTTATGTATGTTTTGTTAAACAGCAGCTGTAATCGAACCGTCGAGGATGTTCATTGGGACATGTGTCCCTTGACGATAACATTGATCTGCTTCATTGCCTGCAAGATATCAATTATAGCTTGTATTATTATTATTTTACTTTTCGGATTGTCTGTATATGCTTTTCAATTTTCAAAGATTTTGTTAATTTCTCTTTTAAAAAATTCAAACATTTTGCGATATGATGAAGGTAAAGTTTTTAATGTCCAATGAAATGAGTTATAATATAATATAATATACATATAATATTAAAAATTGTTATTTGTGATATAAAGAATTATAAAGTAATATGATAAAATGCTATTTAAATAAAGATTTATAATATAAGATAATATAATATAAATTTGTTTTTAGAATAAAATGAAATTTAATATAATACTTTAAGGATGACATGTGTTTAAATTCATAGATGTTAACTAGAAATGGCCACCAATCAGCGACTTGCGACTTGCAGACTTGTGGGGCAACCAACCCTGAACCATCACCCCCACCTCGTCCCTGTCCCCACGGCTGGTTTATCCATAAAATTGAATGCCATAGCGGAGATATCCGACTCCACTATGACTACCCCGGCTTAGCTCACTACCAATCTTCAGAACCACCAACTTGTTTTTGGTCATGACTGGTCGCTTATTTTTGGCATTACATGTTGGTTCTTATGGAAATAGAGAAATTCGTCCCTCTGTGAGGAGCACTGGCAATGGCCTAACTCACCCTCTTCGTCTATGTTGTGTTATGCAGGTTAGGTATAATAAGCCGCCAGGTGGACCCGACGTCTGCACGTTGCAGCTCGCCTTCGACCAGACAGACTCATCGGTTGGACCTCACCTCCACCCGGGTGGGTTAAATTAAACACTAATGGCGCCTGTCAGCACTCCGCGTCCTCCGCATCAACCAGCGGACTACTACGAGATAGTGCAGGCGACTGGATGGGAGGTTTCACGCACAACCTCGGATGGTGCTCCACCCTGACTGCAAAGCTTTGGGGAGTTTATTATAGACTTACTCCTGCTTGGGATCTGGGTTATTGCCGGATAGAGCTTGAAGTTGATTCTGCAGCGGTGATCGAGATCCTTTCCTCCGTCGACTTTCATTTTCGGGCGCTCAACCCTATAGTCAGGGGCATTCACGAGCTATTTGCTCAAAATTAGACTATTACTCATTGGCATTGTCGACTGGCTCGCGTCTTTTGCAGCACATTTTGATGTAGGCGTCCATTATTTACCTACTACACTCATTGGGTGTCATTTACTCCTCCTAGAGGATCTGTCTGGGATGTATTTCCCGAGACTCCCTATGTAATTTTCTTCGTTGTATTTCCCTTTATAAAAAAAACTTCCATGTTGTTTTGTGTTTTTCGGCAACTGCACTCGTTACAACTGTCGGGACTTATGCAAGCCAAGGATAAGGTTAGGGATGAGAAATAATTATATAAAACAAATATTTAAAAGAATTTAACATCAAAATAATGTCTTTTTATTAAATTGTTCAAACTAAGTTTTAAGCCAAATTTCGACTAATGCTATAAATACCGGATCAAATTCAATACCGATTTTATTTTGGTATTAGTTAATATCAAATACTATTTTGTTAATTTTTTAAAAGTATGAAATTGTTTTCAAATTTTATAAAATTATAAAATAGTCTCTTATTATCTCGTGTGACATAATTTTTACTTTTACATCAAATCTGTCTAAAAAATTATAATAATAGAAATTTGAATTAACAACTTTTCACATATTTCATATACAAATAATAATTATAAGTAATATAAGAAAATAATCATGTAATTATCATGCATATATTAAACTAAGAATAATACAAAAATGACTTTAAATGTTATAGTTTATATTGTATAGTAGAAAATAATTACATCAAAACGTCATATATTAAGAATAATATAAATCTATAACTTTATAAGCATTTGGACAAGAGTTCGTGCCCATAAAAAAAAAAAGTAAAAGTAAAAGTTGAAACAAGAATAATATAAGTTTATAACTTTATAAGCATTACGACAAGAGTTCGGGCCCATAAACAAAAAAAAAGTAAAAGTAAAAGTTGAAACAATATTACTTACAATTAAAAGATTTTATATTTAAATTATTATTCTAAATGTTTAGCTTCTAGTGAAAGAAAAGGTGGCGATCACGAAAGTTTCGTTTCAACCACATACCTGGTGGCTTATAACAAGCGCGTTGGTTTCTAAGAGTTGTCGACTTATACTTCAAGAATTTTGGAACAGCCATGGTGACCCTCGACCCAAAGGGGAACCAGCCTAAACGTGGACGAACAGGGAAGAGAGAGGATGAAATTCAGGCCAGACCCACACTGTCGTATCGCACAGCATTAGCAAGAACTCAAGTAGCCGCAGGTGTTAGATCCCTAAGTTTAGTCCACAGGATCGTGCAAGTGTTGGCGAGCCTTGGCCAATTCTTGGCACGTAAGTTAGCATGAGGAAGGTGTGCTGAAAAGGAACAACGCAAAGTCTTGTGAGTTGGCAAGCAAAACCCGAGAAACTTGTGAAGTAGGCGAGGGATGCGGGAAGTATCGACGAAGTTCTCGAGAGTAGGCGAGATTCGATACGCGTAGGCGCGCATTGGCAGAAATCTTTGACGAGATGTGAGATTCGGATAAGAGACTGTGCGAAGTTAGAAAACTAAGTCACGTGAGACCCAAGAGTGCACGAGAAGCGCAAAGGTGTATGAGACTCGTAAGGATGCGAAAAGGCATGCGAGCACAATGAGGCGCACAAACACTTAACTTCGGCAAAGTAAGTCGAAGGTATATAAATGGGCGAAGTTTTTATACTAACTCAGATTGTGACTTGTGACTTAGTCATGAAGCGACAAGATTGCACCATGAGGGAGCTTGAACATGGAAGATGGACTTATCCATGGACGTGCATTGATGGACTTATATGCAAATAGCTTTCACTAAGGCAAACATGGGCGAGTGAGATCAGACTTGGTGCAAATTTTAGTAGAGCATCGGACCTTGTGGAGATTCACTCGACCCAGGCTAAGAACTTAACGGACTAAGGACTTGGCTATGCTCGGATGAATAGACTATGACTAACAGACTTGTTGTGGGAAGCATTGGATCAGGTCAGTGTGCTAGTAGGCTTCGGTAAGATCACATTGCATCATCAGCAGATAGAGATTGCAGGGAGATCTTGGATGATGTGACGATTACTGGGAGTTAGAGTTACAGTGAAACTCAACATCTGAAAATAATAGAGATCTTCGCAGATAAGGATGTTAGTGTTCTAGATAGTGTTCTAGATAAATGTAAACTCTATCTTATGTTATCTTGTTAGATTATATC
>JANSVA010000001.1:21612927-21628753 GCA_025504915.1 Erythroxylum reticulatum
TTAATTAATGCTAACTAAATTACTTAATTAGTCTAATCATGCTTTATTAAATAAATAAATAAATAAATAATATTTTTTAAAAAAATTTCGGGGCTAATAGGATTGTTTGGAACAAGTTTCCAAGAGGTGTGGTAGAAATCAAACCTTGCGTATCCTTATTTTCTTGATTGTTAAATTCGAAATTTCCATCCTTTTTAATTCCTCAAGGTTGAAAACACACCAAAACAAAACACCTATTGAAAACACTATCAAATCGACATCAATCCTTCCGTGGTGCGCGTTACAAGTCCCTATTATTGGTAAATCCCTTTTTATTAAATTTAGAACTAATGCACGAATATAGATAAACTTGGTCACTTTTCTTACTTTTTGCATAATTTTGTCAATGATAGTAAAGTATTTAGGTTCTCTTATATTTTTCAACACCAAGTCAATGCAATTTATAGTATAACGAGTCTAATAAAAAGAATTATAGCAGTTTTACAATATTTTTCTGGCTACGTTATAAGTAAAATTATTGTTAGCGATGAACTATATAATGTTTTCAAGTCTAACTTCATTCACAACTTTATAAAATATCTAAAACATAGTATCAACATTTTTAACAAGGTAAGATGTATCAATGGACAAAAAAATGTTGTCTTCTTAGCATAATAAACTAGAAAGTTAATAATACGGTCATGTCTTCTATTTGTCCAACTATCGTATGTAATTGAACACCTATAAGTTGTCCAAGTTATTCTTATTTTATCCCAATAACTTTTTATTTTATAAGCAAATATACTTAAAAGATTACCTCTGTAGTCATCAATTAAAGAAGTTTTATATTATGGACTTTAAGAGACAATAGCATTCATCGTAGGCTAGTAATAATAAGTTTAAGCGATATTGAATGATACACCACCATCTAGCTACTATCATGTCCACATTATGAGTTGCTTATTTAGATTGGAAGTAAGATTGTTTTTCTTACTTAACCATAAAAAGCTACGTAAAACTATCAAATTGAGCACTTAAAATTTGAAACTTTTCCTTACATAACTAGAAGTTAATTGGTCCATACATCTATCTATGCTCTTTGGTCATGTGCGGTACTTTTTAACCCATTATGATTTTCTTTATTTACCAAATATTTAAATGCTCATTTTTGGGTTATTGATGTGATTATTACAAGGAGAAAATAGAACTTTGTATTCCTTTATTCTCTTTTTTTATTTAATTGTTATTAAAAATAATATAATTAATAGAAATAAATTTCATAGTAGCACTTCAAATCAAAGTTTAAAGTTTTTTTTACATAATTAAACTTTTGATTTCAATTATTACTTAAAGCATACTCATATAATCCTAGAATGTGCATTGCAATTAAATTTGAAAATATTAATGCTTTAATTTTGTTTCAATTTTAACTATTTTAGATTGCAATTGAATATTAAACAAATGACAAGATCCAAGTTACAATCTTTATATGATTGAAGGATAAACCAGTTGAAGTATAGTTTGCGAACGAATATGAATGGCAACGACAACAAGTTCATGTATTAATCTAATTTCAAATCACAAACTTTGTCATCCTACCCTTAATTGCTTTGAGGAGATGGAACGTCCACTGAGGAATTTACTGCAACGCCCTTGTCTAGTTATATAATTCGTTAGGACTTGGAATTGTCGAATTGGGTGGTCTTTCGTGTCAAATTGCTTGCCTCCTTGGAGTTGGACCCTACCCCTTTTGTTTTCAACTTCTTGTTATTGTGTAATAGGCCTATACAATTGGCCCATATTATCTTGTCTATAATTTAGTTCTCAAAATTTAAAGAATTTAAAATTTAAGAATAAAATATTTAATTATATAAAGGATCTAAAATATTTTAGTCAAGCTATAAGTTTTTTTAATATATTTTTAAGTTTGGTCTTTATAATATGCATTCAATTTAATAAAAATAGTAAATTCATATTGTAATTTGTTAATTTTTAGAAGAAATCATTATAAAAAACTTATAAAGGAATTTATTGTATGTAAGTAATATAATGTATATATTATTTATATTATTAAATTTAAAGGTTTTTACAATGAGTTGAACTTTTGACTTCTATAAAAGAAACTTGCCCTTATTTGTCTTTAGGCTCTTATGTCTAGCCTATGCTTAGGCTTAGGATTAGAGCTAAGGGCATCACATTCAGAATTCCAATTTCTAAGCATCTAACTCAATAAGTAACTTCTAAGAGACAACCCCAAGGACTTGACAGCAGGATCAATTTTGTCCAAGTAGTACAAAACTCTTTGGTTGAGGATTGTGCATACATATATAAAACGAGGAAGCTGGAGACCCCAGGTCCCAACCAACCACTGCAACCTATTCCCACCTTTAGTACATAATAATACAACTGTCGCCACTTGTCTAAACCATCAATTCATCACCAAAAGGATCCTATGAGTGACAAAGGGTCCCCACAACATGTGCGCTTAGCCAACACTTTTCAGGAGTTCTCATCCGGTGACATCGCTGACTTCTGGTTTCTAGCCCACCTAATTCACAACTATACATCACAATCCAACACAAACATAGAATCTCATTTCCAACTCATCATCCATTTTATATTTGTTTGTTGCCCTGTTTCTAAACAGAACAAACAAATATTATTACTGCATATGTAAAATGAGTAATACATAAATCAACTAAGAATATGAAGAATATATAATATTTCCACGCCAAGACAATATTACTGTATCAATCTATAAAACTTGGGTTATACAAATCAAAACAATGCCAACTATATATCATCCCTTTCCCCTCCCTCCTCCTCATGTAACTCCACCATAAACAAATCAATCAGTTAGCTATATGAATCCAATAAACGCCAGATTTCACCCTAACAGTCCAGCTTTAGACCAATTAAGATCATGAAAGAAAATAGAAACATAAAACACCGATCAATACACTGGAACAGCGAACTTAGGTGATTAGGACTGATAATCCATCAACTTGAAAAACACAGAAATATTTACCCTTCCCCACCTCTCCTCCTCCTTTAAATTTCAGGATATTCTACCCTTGCTATCGAGCATCGTTTGATGTGAATGTGTCGAATGGCTTTGGGGGAAGACTCGTGTGGCTCTGAGAATAGGATGTGCCATTAAACATCATGGAGGAACCTTCATCAGCTTGCCATCTTTGCAGAGCTTGAGGAAGGCTCATATGAAGGTCAATGCCATAATTATCTTCTTCTTCTTGGTTAGCAGGCCTCCATTGCTCAACAAGAGGGCCCAAAATATTTACAGCATGTCCCATGTCAGGTCTTTGGTATGGTTCACGCGCAGTGCAATGCCCTGCTAGTTCGGCCACTCTATAAATGCTTTCTAAGGTCTCTTCATCGGGATCAAGAGTATCGTCAAGCGCTTTTGGGATGTTCTCCTTATTGATTAGGATCCTGCGGAACCAAGTGACAAGATGAGCTTTCTCATCCGGCACAGAGTCATCAAGGGCTTTTCTTCCAGTTAGCATCTCCATCAGAACGACTCCAAAGGCGTAAACATCTACCTTTGTCGTCACTCTTCCAGTAGCTGAAAACACAAGAATTATGTGCATTTAGTTTCATTAACTCGTCAAAAAGAAATAAGAATGTGTCAAAGTTCACCAACACAAAATAACACAATTCTAAAAAATTGTGGATTGAACAGACCATGTACATAAACATGAAAAACAAGAAAAACACCAATCAAAGAATACCAATCAAAGAATGTGACCAAAAGATAAACTTGGTCAATCAAACCAATAAAAGGTGATTTGATAAGCAGAGTGCATTTTTCAAGAAAAGAAAGTCAGTCATAGCCAGATGTAGTATGCTGTGATGACAGGGGAGTAAAAGACCATAGGAGAAATCAAGGTGCTGCTGATACATGCACGGAATTGTTCCATTTGGAGCAGTAAGAGAAAGAATTTCGCATTCTCAAGCCCTTCCCTCCATGCCCACCCCACTCTTGTCCCAAAATAAAGGTAATAATGCCAGAATGCTATCAAACTTCCGACCAAATAGCTCATCAAAAGAAATTTGAACCAGTTAGCATCGAAGCTTCTAGAAAGCTATCAAATGGAGAGAAAAAAGGAATGCTAGGAATTGAACCCTAAACCTTGGTAAAAACAAGTAGGCTTTCTTCCATTATCAAACAATAGTAGTAATGCAAGACTCTGCAACTTAATTTCAAGTTATCATACTTTGAGAATTTTACTAAAGAAGACAATGTAAACAACGAAATGAGAATCTCTCACGCAATTTCACTCAATCTAACATGTGTAATGTAGATTTTCCTTCCTTGTAATTTAGCTGCAAATTATAACGATGCACCATAAGTCATCACATTATGTGTGCCATCGACATAAAACAAAGACAGAAGTGTGGCAAGCTACATACCAGCATACTCAGGGGCAAGATAGCCAAAAGTGCCTGCCAGTCGTGTTTCAACAGAATACTTCCCATCAGGTGCATTTCTAACCAAACCGAAATCTGCCACTTTAGCTCTCATGTCATCACCAAGAAGAATGTTTGAAGGCTTCAAGTCTCTGTGAATGAAACTTTGTTGAGCTAAACTATGCAAATACTCAACTCCTCTTGCAACATCTAAGGCAATGGTAACACGTTGTTTCCATGTAAGTGGAGGGAACCCATGATCTTGCCATTCAAACAAATGCTGCCCTAGTGTACCCTGTGGCATATACTCATAGACCAAGAGCCTCTCGTTGCCATTTACACAGTACCCCAAAAGGGCAACTAAGTGTCTATGCCTAACCTTGGTAAGCACAGCGATCTCAGCCTGAAACTCATTCAAACCTTTGGTGCCCATCAAAGATGATTCCATCCTTTTAACTGCAATCTTAGTCCCATCATGTAACTCCCCTTTGTAAACAACTCCAAAACCACCTCTTCCAATGACATTATCCTCACAAAAATTGTTTGTCACCTGTCTAAGAACTTCAATCGATATTGCAGCATTCCCACCCTCAAGAATCTTATGGCCACTATCACCACTAGCACCTGGACTGCGCAATTCACTAGGAGCTTCATTATGAACATTAATCGCAACTTCTATTCCGTTCTTAACCATTGCATTCCCTTTATCCACTCTCCCAGACTTATTCTTCCGTTTCATATACTTGTAAAATATAAACGCCAAAACAGCAAGGAAAACAACAATAGCAATAACAATACCAGCAATTACACCTCCTGATGTTCCAATTCCTCCACTTAAGCTTCCACTTGGCGTACCAGCATCAGTACCAGATGATCCCGGACTGCTACTCGGGCTGATTTTAGTGCCCAGAAGAGCATTCCCTGGTGTAGTTATGAACTTCACAGTGGATGGAAAAACCGGGATTAGACCTGATAGATTATTGTTGGAAACATCAAGGGAACGTAGTTGCGTCAATGTGGTCAAGCTATTTGGAACGGGGCCAGTCAAATTATTGTCATTGAGATACAAATTCTGCAACGAAGTTAGATTCCCAAATGCGGGAGATATATTCCCCTGTAAACCCTGCTTTGACAAATTCACAGTAGTAACATTTATCTTCTTTGAATCACAAATGACAGAGGGCCAACCATCACAAGCATTATTGCCCTGCCATTTATCAGACAGAGATACTGGGTACCCAAAACCCCCCGCAACAGCAAGCAATATATCAACTTGTGGATCACAGGCAACTCCAGTATCAGCGCAGTAATTGTTGGTACCATCGTTCACAACATAAGTAACCGTTCTAGGAAACACGGGTTTGCGACCCTGTAACTTGTTATTCGACAAAGACACATTGCGCAATGCAGGAAGCGCAATCAAAGAGTCCGGGACGATCCCAGTAAGCAGATTGTCTCGGAGTTGCAAGTCCCAGATGTTCTTGCAATTAACAAGATCGGGAATTGGACCCGTAAACTGATTCTTCTGCAACCAAACCTGGACCAACTGAGTCATAGACGCAAGCACATCGATTCTACCACTTAAACCCATCTGCTGATTATTCAACCACAGGTTTTGTATGCCAGAATCAGCCATTGAACGCGGCAAAGCACCCGTCAAGTTATTATAACTAAGCCTCAAGTTTTGCAAACTGGGTAACGACCCAAAAATGTCCGGAATTGACCCAAAGACATTAGCTTGATTAACTGTCAAATTAGTGAGAGTCGTGGACGCAGCGAGATCGAGAGGAAGTTGCCAAGGAGCTAGATTTTCATTATTCCCCATGCTCAAAGTCTGCAAGCTTGTGAGACCCTGAAAGCAACCAACAGGAACAGAACTGAAATTGTTGTAGTCAAGGAAAATGGATTGAAGATTGGTCAAATTAGCAAACGACGGTATTTTGCCGGAAAGCATGTTGTTCTGGACGGAAAATGTCTGGAGCTCTGACAAGGTGGAGATATCAGGTGGAAGGACGCCACGCAGACTATGACGAAACAACGAAATGGAAATGACATGCTGTTTGCTAGAATCGCATGTAATGCCATCCCAGCCACAGAATCCGGAGGCGGACGTTGTCGACCAGCCGGTGGGTAATGGGGTTACGGCGTTGGCCAGTTTCAGTATAACTCCCCCGTCGTCTGCGGCAGCCGGAGAGAGGAGGAGAAGCAAGAGTTGGAGGACGAGGACGAGGAACGGGTGACCCATTTTGGTGGACCCCACAGAAACCCAAAGATTAGCGAGGAATGAGGACGAGAGCGTTAGAGAGAGAAGTAAAAATGCTACAGAGAGAAAGAGGTGGATGTTTTAGGTTTAAAGAAGAATTAGAGGGAAAAGTTTAGTCTGTTTCTCACACAATCTAGTCATGACAAGATTATAATTTAAGGCACAGTTAAGTTGAAACTTTGAGGACAGAAGGGAACAGCTCAGCTTCAAGTGGCAAAACACTGTTTCAAGAGGTTTTTTTGGAAAATAACGCTGTTTCAAGAGTTGGTATAATTATTATTTTATTAGTTACAATGTTATTTATCCTAAAAATGACAAGAAAAACTGTGTTTCATCTTAACTGATTTTGTTTGTTGTGTAGTTGAGATTTGAGAAGAACGGGGAGATCGTGGTATTCCACGCGCCACCACAATGACCACAGAATTTGGTCAAATCTTGGCGACGGTGAGTCGGCCATGTCGTAGACCGAACTGATAATCTGCAAATTAACTCGCTCGGCGAAAAAACGTGAAGGCTTGACAGTAAATTCTTAAAAGCAGTTTTTATGGCTTTTTAATTTTTATACTGGTGATTTTTATTTATTAAAAATATTTTTATTACTTTTACTATTGAAATAAAAAATTTATTAAATTTTTATCTAATTATTTTAATAGCATTTACTATTCGTATAAACTAAATAAAAAAATTATTTTTGATAGAACCGCATGCAAATATAATATAAATATATTACAAATGATAAAAAATATATAAAAGATTTTAAAAACTTAGAATAAAGTAATAATAAATAATTAAAATAGAATTACATTATTATATGTATCATAATAACTCACTTTATGATATTTTTAATAATTTTAAACTATAAGAAATAAATAAATAAATTTACACAAAAAGTCATAAATTTTCTAAATAAATAATTCCATTGAATAACTTTCATTAGGGCTTTTACTTTTGAACCATATAAAAGTAATAACTCTCTTTATTTACGAATAAATAAATAAATAAAACGTTATTATTGTAAGAAGGTAACAAACAATTTACACAACCAAATGTATTAATCGAATGATAGATCGTGAATGACAATTCCAGTTGGAGAATAACAAATTGTTAGATAAGTGATCTTACCAAAAATGGAAATTTTAAAGATGTGACCAAATGTCTATTGAACAGGCTAAACCACCATGTATAAACTATTAAAAAATCGTATGACCTATCGTGAAAGTTATAGATCCAGAAGATACTTATTAGTTGTGATAATTACATAAACTCTTATTGTATATTCAAAGTGATGATCCAATGCTAAAATTGACAATATAATTATGATTGTAATAAAGGGAAATTCATGATTGAAACAAATTCAAATATTCAAATTGGACTACCAAAGAATGTAAGTTGTGTATGACCTACGCTGGGAAGAAGTAAAAGGCAATGTTATGTGATGTTAAAAACCTAAATCGCGTGCTTTACTTTGCGTTTGGGTATGCTTATTACATGCAATAATTTTGTAACAGCGGAAAGATTGGGAAATTGGTTCTTCTTGGTTTAATATTAAATTGCAGGATTTGGTTTGTGAGAGGAAAAAATAAAGTCAAACTCTCAGCCTTAGTGGTAGGTTTCAAAGGGTGACCCCACAAACATGGGGGATGCTTAGACGACAGCTGTTGTTCCTCGATTTATGTCGGAACGTGCCTCTGCCCCTGGCATTTCCGATTCAGGATTCTATTGTTCCGCCCTTAAAGACTCGAAGTATTGCGATTGCGCCCCAGCTGTTCTTGCCGTGCTCCTCCCGAACCCATGTGGAGGCCACAAGAGTTGGTTGATGGTCCAACCTTTCCATAACAAAATGACGTTTTAATGCACCAAAAATAAAGAGTGAAGTCGAATGAGTCATGTCTACAGAAGTAGATTCCTCTTCTTCCATGCACCAGAAATAAAGAGTGAAGTCGAATGAATCATCGCTAAAAAAGTAGATTCCTCTTCTTCCATCTTTATTAATAACTATGTAATTTCTCTATCAAAGCTTTTTCAAGTAGCCGGATACTTCTTTTGTTCCTTTTGCTATCTTACTAACTTACGAAATCAATATAACAAATAAATTGTTCAGTTCTCTCTTATGATTCATCCGGAGTGATTAGGAATATTAATGAGTCATTTTGTCAATTGTAAAATAACATTAATTTTAATTGAACCTTGCTTGAATTTGGGTATGATCTATGGACTGACTTACTGTACAATTCGTCCGGTGATGTATGAAATTTGATCATATATTCTGGATCGATTTGAAGATTGTAAAAGGATTGTAATTTAGCTGGAACCCATGCCAGGGACGACAATGCAATTTAGGGAAAGCATTTATTATGTAAAGCAAAGTTCCCCTCACATGAACATGAACATGAACATGAACACGTGGTTTTGGTCAATTGGTCTCTATCTCGTGAAAGGCTTTTTCAATTTTTGCCCCCCGTAGATAATGTTCTTTACTTCATTTTATATAATCCAGCTTTTAAACGTATATAATATATTTGGTTAATAATGTACAATAACTACTAGTCAAATACGCGTTATATTCGTAAGGGGTTACTAAATTTAAGGTCTACTCAAATATAAACGTTAGGTTTAAATTCATGTTGATGAAGAACATGGACTAAAATAATCGAATGCTTCTTCTACACACATTAGCGATAATAAAGGTAACTACAGATTTTAACGTGTTTATTTAGCGAAGCTGGACTCGATCCATAGAGACTGAGAGTACTTAGAACTCTCGCGTGGAATAGACCAGGAGGAAGATGAAACGGCATGCAAGTAGAGTTGAAGAATCTCAACTCTCTTGTTGGGCTAGCCCGTGAAAGAAATAAGCAAAAGCCACGGCTATTTCCACTCGTCATGTTTGAAAGAAATCGAAGTCAATTGATCCTCAAGCTTTAGTTACAGGTATTTGTTTTCGTATTTTAATCCCTTTTTTGTTGTAGTTTTTATTTAAAAAATGAAACTTCCTATTAAAATACATTTGGTTTGTTATTGTTTTATTATGTTGTTTTCAAAAGTAAAAAAAATATATATAACCGTTTCGTGAAAACGAAAAAAATACATTTCCTTAATATTTTACAATAGGTTTTAATGTATTCTAAAATAGTTTTTTCACAAAACAAGTTTTCTCTCTGCGTCAGACTTCAATATCTTAAGGGTTTTCTTGTGATTTTTCAGGCAATTGCTTTAAGTTTGTAGTTGTTTCTGTTGCTTGTTACTGTATTATATCTCTATTATTCTGTTTCTACGATTCCTAATGTATTTGTTGTTTGTGTGTGCTATCCTATTTGCTTATTATTCATTTATTTGTTTCTGCGACTTCATCACATATTTGCGACGTTACTTACGTTTTTGGCCTTTAGAAGATCGTCGTCTCTACATAATACAACACGAAGGAATGAAAATGATTCTTTTTACAGATGCTACAATACCCATGCATGTTACTGTGGCATTATTTGTTATTCATTGTTTCTAAGTTTTCTCTAGTTGCTTTGCTTATGTGTGTTTTCATAATAGTAGGTTGGAGCCACTGCTGTTTTTGATGGTGGTCGGAAAAGAGGAGGTGGAGGATTGTAGCGTTGTAGTTAGTCGAGCCTCAACGACGATGAAGATCCAATTTTTTTTTGTACACCTCTACCTCTCTCTACTCTTCCTACTTTCCCCCTCACATTCTTGACTTTTGGTTTTGTGGGTTTTGTTAATGGCTATCAGCTTGTTGGGAGTTCAGCAAGTTGTGATTTGATGAATATGAGGAATCAAAAGATATTGGTGTTTTGTCTAAACAATATGAGGAATCAAAAGATACCTTGGTTTTCTCCTTTTCATTCATTTATAGAGGAGAAAAAAGCAAAGAAGATAACTTTGGTGGCAACGATGGATGACGAGAGAGAAAAAGCACAGAAGGTGAAGAGAATGGCTGTGGCGGCGTACGATCACGAGAACGAAGCGAGCTGGGCGAAGTACTACTCCAACATTCTCATCCCTCCTCACATGGCCTCTCACTCCGAAGTCGTTAACCACTTCAAGCACAAGTTTTATCAACTCTATGTCATTCGTATTCATCCTCATTCTATACTCACACCCTCAATTTGCATGGACTTTTGGACTGGGAACTGTTATTTCCCATTTGTGTTTTTTTAAAGTTCAATAGTATCTGTTGCATGGCTTGTTAAGTTCTTTAAGATGAGTGTTGCATGTCGCTACAGAATGTGCCTTTTATACAACAGATACTGTTAAAATCGTTGTGACATTTTATTTTATGTTTTTAACTTTTGATCTTATCTCAAGCGGTCCTTGTGTTCTACTTGTATACTTTATACATTAGCCTAAAATCTGTATCTTTCCTACTATAATCTTACTATTGCACTCGCGTCCACGCTCGCCTATGACACGTTGACATTATTGATTATTGGATATGATAGCCAAAAGGTGTTGCTTGTGTATTTGTTGCACTCCTATGACACATTGACACCTTTTTTTTTTTTGCAACCCAGAACATATTAGACATCTTAAAGTATTCACGACTAAGTCATATATATCATCTAAGTACAACTCAAACAAAAAAAAACATGAGCTTTGCAGCTGCAATTCTCAAGTTCAAAAGAACATTTCTAGTACATTTCCTTACAAGTCAAACCTCACATTCGATCAACCGTTCATATCTGCATTCAGAGTCCAGTTATTTTCCTTAATATGAAAATAAGGCATCTTAAGGATTACTTTGTACCCAATTTTAAACCTAAATCCTGATGTTTCTGAAAATTAAGTATACTACAAGAGAGCTCTGCAGCTCCTTTTGGCTTCCTCTCTTTGAGTTCTTTGTCGAAATTGCATTGTCCCTTAACGTTGAAGTTTAGCAAGCCATCATTAGTCACATGAAATTCCTTCTTTCCATGTATGCTTGAAAATGGGTGTAGAATTTATGAGGAGTTTCTCCTTGGCGTGAATTCTCAGATCTTTGGAGTTAAGTCCATATCTTAGAGACGTCTCCATATCTTTCCACCACAATCACTAGGAATCTCTTTCACTTTCCCTGGAAACCCTAAAAACCCCAACTTTAGTTTGCAGGTTTACATTGACACTATTGATTATTGGATATGATAGCCCAAAGGTGTTGCTTGTGTACTTATTGCACTCCTATGACTCATTGACACTATTGATTATTGGATATAATAGCTAAAAGGTGTTGCCTGTGTACTTATTACACATCATAACATTCAGGCGTGTTTCATTTGTCTTTATGTAATAGCTATTATTCCTTATAAGTGTGGAGAACCGAAACATTAAATGCTTTGAACATGAGTTCTTCACGTCATTTATTGTGAATCTTAATCTTGTCTTCACGTAATAACATCATTTATTATGAAGCCTATTCTTGTCTTCACGTAGCTTATTGTTGCTTATAACTGTGGGGAACTGAAACATTAAATGCATTTGTACATTAATTGAATTTGCTTGTGAATCCTGATGAAGTGGCTTATTACCTTAAGTTGAAGCTGAAATAAAGGAATGTGTAAATGATTTATTGTAGTAGTTTTGCTACCAGGTTTTCACATATAGTGAAAATTTAATTTATGTATAAGTTTAGACACCAAATATTTTTTAGAAATTACTATGATTGTCATATGTTTATTTTAAACTATATTTAACATTTAATGCTTTGTAAAAATTATTATGCTTGATGTCATTTATATGTTATTACATTTAGAGATGTAAGACTTGAACAATATGAATGATTACAATGATTGTATGGAAGTAAATGAAAAAGATAGAGTATGGAATAATACTATAGAGATGTATTTAATCTCCTTGATGGTTGAAGAAGTGAAGAAAGGAAATCGAACGACTACTATCTTTTCTAAATCTGGTTGGAAGAATATTAAAGCAGGGCTTCAAAAAAAATTCAATAAGGAGTATACTGATATTCAATTGAAGAATAAGTATAATGAATTAAGGGCCAGATTGAACAATTTTAAGAATTTACTCAAAGAAACAAGAATCGGTTACAACTCTTTTACTGGTAAAGTTAATGTTAAAAATGAATGTTGGGAAAATTTGTTTAAGGCAAAATATGTCTTTTGTTTTATTAATATATCATATTATATAATATCCATTCTCATTTATCTTTTTCATCATTATAGGTGAAAAAAATGACTCACAGATTCAAGAAAAAAGGATGTAAGGAATTTTTAGACTTGTGTCATATTTTTGGAGATACTACTGCAACTGGTGTACATGTATATCCATCAACTAAATCTCAATCGAATAGTACAGAAGAGGAACATGGAAATGATATTGATGAAGATCAATCGTATAATGGAAAAGAAGATTAAGATAAAAGTTCTCCGTCTAAATGAAATAGGTCTCCTAAGAACAAAAAGGCAAAGAAGACACATTCTAACTTTGTAGAAGAAGCCTTACTTATACTTAGTGAACAATCAAAAAGGAAGAATGATTTACTTGAGAAAAAATTGAGTGAAACATTATTCACTGCAGAGAATAGATCTTAAGAGTCTAATATAATGATGGAATGTCTGAATTCTTTAGATGAATTGGGTGTTGACGGTATGCAATATGAAAAAACTGTGAAGACTTTACATGATTTTCCACTTTATAGGGATATTTTTTTTGAAGATGACACAAACAAAGAAGCTAGATTAGATTATGTCGCTTTAGTTATATTTTCATGTTATTGCATATTAAATTCTTATTAATTTGACACTTTTATATTAAGCGCTATTCCATATTTTGAACATTTTAAGTTTGTGCTTTGTATGAATATTTGACTTAATTTTAAGTTTATATTTGTATGAATATTTTTTCTATATTTGATTAAATATACTTGATTGAATATTTTATTAATTATTTAATGTTGACATTAAAAGTACATGAATTTCTTATCAAATTTCAAATCAGATTCTGATGATGAACAGAAGAAGGTAATCATTGTTTCTGTAGCTGGGAGAGACAACAATATTTTCATTTACAAAAGCAACCATGTAGAACTTCTGCTCTACTAGGTCATAATTAGATATTAGAACTTTTGAATGAGAATCCTACAAGGATTTATGAAAACTTAAGAATGAAAAAGATAATCTTGTTGAGCTTATGTGATGAGATGAAGAGTTTAGAAGGCTTAAAGGTAACAAATCATTTGACTATGGAGGAACAAGTAGCAATTTTCTTGATAACTATAGGGCATAGTAAGACAACTAGAGTCAATGCAGAACGCTTTCAACATTCGACCTGGACAATTTTGAAGTACTTTCAAAAAGTCTTATATGCAGATAATCATCTTACAAAAAGAGTTATTACTCCATCATCTTTTATTAATACACCTCTCGATATTCAACATAATTCAAAAATTCTTTCAATATTTTTAGGTACATTCATATATTTAATTACTATTTTAATTATGTCCTTATGATTAAAAATTATTTTAATATTTTTTTTAATTTTTAGAATTGTATAAGAGCAATAGATGGTACACATATTGATGCATATGTTCCAACCGATTAATCCAACCAAAAATATTATGTGTTGTTGCTCATTTGACATGCATTTTACATATGTAATGGTTAGATGGGAAGGTACTTCAAATAACTCTCGAGTTCTTTTGGAAACAATGATAAATCTAGCGAATCAATTTCTTATGCCTGCACAAGGTATTATATTATTTTAAATAAACATATTAATTATGATTCATTTTTAATATCTTTTTGTTAATATTATATTCTTTCTATGTTAGATAAGTACTATTTGGTTAACTCGGGCTACACTAATATGCCTGGATTTCTTTCACTATATCAAGGTGAAAAATATCATTTGCGATATTATAGAAGCAAAGGAAGACCTTAAGATCCACAAGAATTGTTTAACTACAGGCATTCTTCATTAAGAAGTGTTATTGAAAGATGTTTTAGCATTCTAAAAGCAAGATTCCCTATATTTAAAAACATGTCGAGTTATGATATGAAGAAACAAAAATACATTATTATTGCTTGTTGTTATACACAACTATATTAGAATGTGTGGACAAAACAATGAATTGTTTGAAAGTTGTGTTGAAAATGAATAACAAATTAGAGAAAGTGAAAATGAAGATGCAAGTTCTCAAGTGGACTATAATATCACTCCAGCACAATTTGAGGTATGTCTTGGAAGCGAGATAAAATTGTTAGACAAATGTAGAGTGATTATATTATTTCTAATTGATTTATGTTTCTTTTTGTAAATGATAGTACTATTATGTTTTCAAGAATTACAGTATGATGGGCATATTTTATTGATTAGAACGACTTAATATAATTTTTAATTTATGTAATTTTATTATATACAATTAATGTGTACATTTTTAATAATATTTTATTTGTATATATTTAATTTAAGCTATAATGATAATTAATTAATTTAAAAATATAATGTATTATAATATAATTATTACACATAAGAGTATAATCACAAAAAATAGAAACATGATAATAAAACCAAACATGTTTTTGTTTTCAGTTTTTATAAGAAATCTCAACCAAACAGGTTTTTATTTTCAATTTTTATATTACAAATCTCAACCAAAAAGATTTTCGTCTTTTTAGGAAAAAAACAGAAATAAAAAACAACAAAAAAACAGAAGTGGAATCAAACGACCCCTTAAATGTTTTAATAGGTTGTTTAAGAATAATCAAATATAAATTGAACATAGTGCTAATTTTAATATACCAACATGGTTCAAAACACATGCAAATCCGATAAATGATATATCTTTGTTCAACAAAGGAAGTTTACAATTTTAATGATAAAAAATATAATTATTAATAATAATTTTAAAGAAAATAACATTAATTGAAATCAAGAAACACTTTATGAAGACTAAAGTCATTCAAAGTTAAGAAGAAAACTAAAACTAAAGAAGACCGAGGTACAACTAGTCTACAAATTTACAAGTTATTATTATTTTTAATCTTCTCTTACTTAGTCATTTTAATATTTTAGAGGCTCTTTGTAGCACCCCCTCACCATTGGGTACGCACCGGGACGCCCGTAGGTCATCCCAGTACATATCCTATGATAAGGGTGAGCTACGTGCGATCACTACATTCATTCCACATGGCATCATATCAATTTTACCAA
>JANSVA010000001.1:21628853-21640471 GCA_025504915.1 Erythroxylum reticulatum
CCAACTCTCTGGGAGGGATGACAAAAGTATTAAAGCCTGTATTTCATCATCAAGATCAATATTCACTGTACTCAACTAGTTCAGAACTTTGTTGAGTTCATTGATATCATGATCTACAGAGGTGCCTTCCGTCATCTTCAAGTTGAACAAACGCCGCATCAAATGTACTTTGTTTATTGCCGACAGTTTTTCATAATACTTCGTCAGTTCCTCCATAAGGTCTTTTGTGGTTTTTGCCTTTAACACATTAAAGGCTATATTCCGGGATAAGGTCATTCGAATTGGTCCAAGGGCCTGCCTGTCAAGAATAACCCATTCTTCTTCTAACATGTTTTCTAGCTTCTTTCCAAAGAGCGGTAGAAACTGATTCTTCTGATACAAATAATCCTCTATATGCATCTTCTAGTATTCGAAATCTGTGCCATCGAACTTATCGATTTTGTTAAGTATATCATTTGGTCCCAACACTCCCACTGGCTTCTAGTTTCCTCTGAGGTAAACAAATGGTGAAGTGAACCGATTCGGTAATACCCAAGAAAGACCGTCAAACGGACTCCTAAGATAGTATTACCATTCTATGTAAAATCCCAGGAAATGGCGGAGGGGTCACAAACGGTCCCACTGAAAACCCGACCTCCCAAACAGAAATTACGTGCACGGTGTATTTATCACAACCTGAGGCAAGTTTTCTGATGCAGAGGATCCACTCCTGTGATAGCTGCAGAGCATACTAACTTCAAGATTCAACACACCCAAAAAAAGTTTTTTGATGTAGAAGATTCACTATTGTGGCGACTACAGAGCATACTCACTTCTCCAAGGCTCTGATACCAATTATTAGGAAATTAAACTATTTTCACACAACTAAAATGCCAGTAGAACAAACACCCAGCACAAAATTTGATAACGGAGGTCGGCCAAATTGTGCCTACGTCTTCGGAGCTACTACACATCCTTTTATTAAAGAGAAAAACAACACTTACAAGTGTTTATACTCAACACTTAAACTCACTAGTGTTTACACACTCTCTCAAAACCTTACCCCAATACACCCAAAAATTACTCACAAAATTTACTACTCTTACTAAGAGTTAATATTTTGTTTTGGTTTTGGATAATTTAAATAGAAGGGGGGAGGTTTATTTATATTTGTTTAGCCTCCCCCTCCCTCTCTCATTTTCAATATGGGACAAAGTCCCTTACCTAACAGTTGACTACGAAAGAGACTTACCAATGGGCTCTACTTTCAGAGCAGTTGAGTGGCTGAAGGTGAGATACCATGGTTTGAGTGAATCAAACTGTTGCGACACAACCAATGAAAACCTTGAAGGTGAGCATAAGCCATCTTTGGCCATTGATTTAACTGATGAAGAAGGCTCAAATAGGAGGGAAGAGACTCGTTGGTATCTACCAAAATCACATAATTCTAATGATTCTTTGAAGTCCAACGAAGATACCACGGTTGTGAGCATCAATAGCTCAACAAATGGTCGGACACCTTGCAATCGTCCATATTGCACAACTGTTAAGCAAGCAAGATTTCATTTATGAGTTTGTGGGGGGTCCGGTATAGAAAATTAACTACAAAAGGTAAAAGAAAGGAACAAGAGTAGGTCAACAGTGACAACCTCTTGTAGGTTAAAGAAGTCAAAGAGTTAACTACTTTTCACAAGCAGGTAGAAAACAAGACAACACACTAAAAGAGCCAGGAATTAGGCAAATAATTTTTAATTTTACCTTCCATAAACAAAAGAATAGAGAAGGTGTGTCGATTACAAAAGCCTTGCAAAGCCCTATACGGGTAGTATTCTGCCATGTCACACCTAAATGCATTCTTACCAAACCAAAAAGTGTTACATGACCTTAAACTTTTATGAATTATTAACAAAGTTTTGCAAGAAATTGACGTACTTGCATCGAAAAGGAGTACAAATTGTTTGCCTTTTCTTACCATGGTTGATACGTCTACTCGAGAGTAAACACCAAGAATTGTGCAAATCTGCAAAAATTGAAGTGAAAGAAAGAATTTCGATATAACAGACGATGAATTATCAAAAAAGTATGAAATTGAAATAGAGGTAGAATCTAAAAGTTTATATAGTCAGTTACAACTTATGTGAATGGAACTTCTGGTAATTTTGTTTAAGTTGAAACATCTATAACCAATGGGAATAAAGGAAAATAAAGCTTTTGAAGTAGTATATACGTAATGGTTACGAAGTTGGAATCTTGAAAAGATACAAAAAAGAACCCTATTAACTATTCCCCTCTTTCCTTCAGTTTGAAAAAATGCAAAAAGTGATAAACGAGGCATATGGTGGAGTTGAAAATTACCAAAACAGGTTGTGATTCTTCATCGTGATCAGCTAGATAAGCTACTCCTGTGGGCTCAGCGAAAAATTAATCTGCCATCAAGTTTTCTGTATTCCAAAACAAGAAATAGAAAGCTGAAAGTAACCGAAAAATACAATGATTGATACATTCTAAGCTAACGTTTGTTGTTCTTTATTTTGAACTGGTGGCTACTTTAACACTCATCCATTCAAATTGATTAAAAAAAAAGCAACATTCTGCATGTATAATGGGACAAAAAGGAAAACGAATGATTATAAAAAAAAGAGAAGAATGAGAAGTAGCAAAAAAATAAAAAAGATGGGACTAAGAAGTAACAAAAAAATAATGTAGATTGTTGTTATAATCCCAATCACTATGTTGTCTCTCCAAGAAAGGCAAGTCCTTAAACTCTTTGTAGCAGTCTTCATGTTATCACCTGTAGTTCTAAAAAACCATCTGACACAAGTGTTGTTGCATAATTTGTCCTGTGATTAGGTAGAACATAATGTTATGGCAGTAGCTATTTCCTCCACTATTGATATAATCTTGAAGATAAAAGCAAAAGAAATACTACAGACTTTTATCTCAAATTGAACATTCCCGCTACAGATGAAATCTTGGATCCTGATCTATGGAAGGAAACTAAGTATGAACAGTAGGAACACACACAAAGAGACCCCCACTTGCTTGAATGAGAGAGGAGCTTGTTTTCTTAAAGTTCGAGTATAGCTTTAGTGTTGTCGGTCCATTTCAGACGATCTTTGAGTTGAAGTTGTGTTTCTTTCTTGCCCATTTCGCAAAACTAGAAGCAATATCAAGGGAAAGAAATAAGGCCCGATATGTGTGTGAGAGAATAATGATAATATGGATTCTCTCTTTTTATGCAAGTGTATATTTTGGGTTGATAGGTGTTGTTACGAATGCTGAGAAATGAGTAATAGCAAGATCTGACGTTGGATTCTCTTTCCCGCTCTATCTCTAACTTTTTGGGATGTTTATGAAAAATAAGAGAGAAAATATATGGCGGAAGATGGTGAGAGTTAGAGAGAGAAAGGGTTTTGTTGGAGAGTGAAGCAAAGATTAGGAGGAAGTGGAGAGGGAAAAATAATTAATTGATGACAAGAAGAGAGACTAGACAGACGCGCAAAAAGAGAGGATAACGATTTACTATTGTCTCCAGTACAAGACTATTTGTTGGGAAAAGCTAAGAGTTTTTTTTTAAGGGAAAATAAAATCGAAAATTATATAAGGAATCTAAGGAAACAGATCCTCGATCTATCATCTGTGAGAAAATGATGGCATCCTATAGGTGTAAAAGCTAAAAGTTATTAATTGGTAAAGAGTTAAAAGTCATTAATTGATAACTAAGGTCGTTTGATGACAGGACGACGACGATCCCTAACGATAGGCTTGACTCAAAGTCAAAGACCAACTAAAATACCAAAAATGGCCTAATTGTACTTAATAAAAAAGGCCCAAAAAGTTTATATATGGCCCATGAAATCGGGTTTGAGACATTGAACAAAGGGAGTCTTTGGATGTTTTCAGTTTTAACCGTTAGCCGCAATCCCCCGTCTGAACAGAAAAACACCTCTAGGGTTTAAAGCTCACTGAATTCGGGGAAAGAAGGCAATGGACACGATAGCAACAGAGAGCGGAGGCGGAGGGGATTCCGATGAGATGCAAAACAAGAAGAAGAAGGGTAAGCACGATAAGCCCAAGCCTTGGGACGAAGACCCGAATATCGACCACTGGAAAATTGAGAAATTCGACCCTTCTTGGAACGAGGGTGGCATGCTTGAAGTCAGTTCCTTTTCTACTCTCTTCCCTCAGTACAGAGGTGCCCTTCTCACTGATTCCCCCTTTTTTCCTGTTAGTTGTCATGAAGTGGTTCTCGCTCACTTGCTGTTTTTGGTTGTTGGTTTCAGAAAAGTACTTACAGGAAGCATGGCCCTTGGTGAAATCAGCCTTGAAGGAGTTTGGTATTGTCTGTGAATTGAATCTTGTAAGTTCCGTGTCACATGATCTCCATGCGATTATTATAGTGCTGGACTAGTGCCCCGTTTAACTATTGGCAATAGAAAGTTCTTGATTCTATGGTATTTTCGTTCTAATGGTTAATTGAATTCGCGTCTTGTTTTCCTAATGCGACAAACTAAGTTTGTATTTGGAAGGATAGTGTATATGAATTGCTTTTATGCATGTATGTATTCTATATGCATATTGGCTATGCAATCAGGCCTCGTATTTTTCTTGGTTTTACTTTCTTATGTATTGTTTGGTTTTCTGCCTGGTTCTATCCTCACACTTCATGTTAAAAGCTTGTTTCATCATCCTCAGGTTGAGGGGTCAATGACGGTGTCGACTACTCTGAAGACTAGGGACCCTTACATTATTGTCAAAGCTAGGGATCTCATTAAGCTTTTGTCAAGAAGTGTACCTGCACCTCAGGCATCATTATAGTCTACTCTTTTACGCTTTTTGGTTCTTTTTCTTCTTGGTTATGTGCATGTGATTGCTATTCTTTCCTCTTCAAATTTTAGTATACTTTTTGTTAAGAAGTTTTTGCCATTATCATGACGAGAAATTGTTAAGCAAGATTGTATTGGTTTTGCTTATATTAATCCTGTTAATGCTTAAAAGTATGGCTCAAAATCTAAGAGAAAGGAAGCATTTTTTGAATCTCCTTCTCTTTCTTCGTTTTCTCATATTTTCTTCTTTTGGTTAGCTTACGGCGAGTCAAATTGTTGAATGTGTGAGTCATAATGGTTATCTTGCATTTGCTGATAGTCTCAACAGATTACATGGTTGCTCCAAATGCATGTCTGATCCAATGTTTGTATTGACTGTGTAATCTCAAATTTTCCTCGTGTATTTTACTCGTGCAACTATATCTCTTGATTTCGGTGTAGGCAATCAAAGTCTTGGATGATGAAGTGCAATGCGACATCATCAAGATTGGCAACTTGGTCCGCAATAAGGTGCATATTGCTTATGTCATTTGATACTGTTGGTAAATCAGCTAATGGATCTTGTATATGCACATTTATGGTCTTCATGTATTTTTCTCTTTTGTTGAATATTCCTTATTCTTTGTCATTTTCTTTTGTAATATCTGAACTACCTATTGGCAAAATTAGTTACATTTGTACAAAAATATTGCGTCTATAAGTTAGTGGTTTTGTTGAAAAATTAAGGATCTGGCTTGCAAAATTAGTTACATTTCTACAAAAATATTGCGTCTATGAGTTAGTGATGGTGTTGAAAAATTAAGGATGTGGCTTAATCTTGTCTTGCTTTTCTGATCATTGCTGCTTACCCTTTGTACGATTGATTTGAAACACATTACTTTTCTTTACCATTTAAAGTATGATGCCGCTTTGTTGTATAGGATCCTGGTTTTTTTCCCTAAGAAAAGAGCTGCAATAAATTTTCACTCTGCTTATTGGTGTCTAGAGGTTAACTTTTATCTATGCTTTGTTCAAAATATTGTCAAGTTGTTGAATACTTAAATTTGATTAAAACTTGAACAATTTATTGTATTTTGTTTTTTCAATGAACTGTATGTGCCTTCTATTCTCTATCTAATTTTTAATTGTTAATAGGAACGATTTGTTAAAAGAAGACAACATCTTGTGGGCCCAAATTCTTCAACTTTGAAAGTAAGCACTATATGTCAGTTTGGACATTTTGTTAACTTCCTCCCACAGTCCCACTACCTCAAAACCCCAACTCTGAGAATCATAGTTTGGAATATTTTCTCCTCTTGACTTATCTTCTGCTGTATAATGGCTGCAGGCACTTGAAATATTGACAGGCTGCTACATTCTAGTTCAAGTAATTTTTATTGTTTCTTTTAATCAAAAGGATATTGTGGCATGCTGGAGACATACAGGACATTAGTGTTCTGAATCTGCCATGTTATTGAATAGGGAAACACAGTTGCTGCTATGGGTTCTTTTAAAGGTTTGAAACAAGTCAGGAGGATTGTGGAAGATTGTATACATAACAAAATGCATCCAGTGTACCATATTAAGGTGCTTATGTTTGCTTTATTCTTATTTTTCAGAGGATAGTCGTTTTCTCTTACATATCAGCTTCTACATGCTTGTTTCTTTTTGAGTAAATTGTCAATTCTTTCCCACTCTCAGCTTTTTTATGATCACTTTCCTGATATAATAGATTCTCATGATGAAAAAAGAACTTGAAAAGGATCCAGCACTTAGAAACGAGAACTGGGACAGATTCCTTCCAAAGTTCAAAAAGTAATCTCTCATTTTTCTATTATGCCCTGTTTAACCTCTGATATGTATCAGATTATTAGATTCTTATTCTCTTAATGCTTGGCAACTTTTCCAGGAAGAATGTCAAACAAAAGAAGGTTAAGACCAAAGAAAAGAAACCATATACACCATTCCCTCCTCCTCAACAACCGAGTAAGGTGAGATAATGGCCTTGTTTTCCTTTGTTTATATCCAACTTAAGTTCTTATTCTGGTTATACTTTTTCCAGTAATGATTTTTTGTTTGGGAAGTCTTTCAGTTATTCCCCTTTACCGTGGTTACTGATCTTGATTGTTCTATGATATTGAATAATCTTGCTTTAAGAAGCAGTCAAATAATGTTTCATTTACATACAATATTGCTTTGATTGTAATCAAAACTAGGTATCTATTTTGCATTCCTGGATATGGACTACTGTTATGAATTTGAGTGTTAAGCTAGTCTTTAATTTAATGTTCTGAGATCCATTTCCTTTATAAAATCTTATTAGTTAGACAATATGTGTCATTCTTTAACAGGATGTTTTAATCCACTGAAGTCAAATGGGAGCATCCAAAAATTTAGCTACAGTAAACGGTTCTCGATCAAGCACTTAGTGTGTTTTTTTTTCACCTTTCAACTCTTTGGTACTGTTTTTTCCTCTAGATATTCACGTCAGCATGCAAAAATTCAAATAATTTCTATGAGTTCATGATGCAATTCACCAAATTTTGGTTTATTCTGTTCCTATTAGATAGTTTGATGCATCTTGGGTGAGTTTAGATATTTATGCTGGTGGTTTGTGTATTATGTATATTTGGCTCTTTTCCTCCGCCACTTTTAATAAGTTGCCGTCTTGTAGCTTGAGGTAATTGAAATTCACGATATTCTATGTTTTCAGATTGACTTGCAACTGGAGAGTGGAGAGTACTTCTTGAGCGAGCAGAAAAAACAAGCAAATAAGTGGCGGCAGAAACAAGAAAAACAAGCAGAAAAAACAGCTGAAAACAAAAGAAAGAGAGAAGCTGCATTCCTTCCTCCTGAGGTTGTTTGCTATGGATATTTTTGGCAGCTTTCCATTTTGCAGCATTTCTATGAATTATGCTCATTATATCTATTTAGACGAAGGATGAAGCATTTCCTTTTTGCCATTTCAGGAACCTGTAAAGCAGAATGCTGATAAATCCAAAAGTGACACCCATGATTTGGCTGCCATGACCAATTCTATTAAGGTTACTATTCCGTAGACTCCAGTTTATTGTCCCCCGTTGCAAACACTTGTTAAGCTGTTTATTGAATCACATTGATTGTTCTGCAGAAAAGGGCTGAGGAATTTGGGAAGCAGAAATCTGTTGAGAATTTCAATGCAGCAGATTACATTGCAGCTTCTAGTGAACCACCGAAGAAGAAGAAGAAATCATCCAAGCATACCTAGGTCTAGTAGTTCAAGGCATGTTCGGCATCCGTTTTTGCTCAGTTTATGCCATGTTCTTTTGGTATGGTTAGGATGTGTACTTGTCACCTGAACTTGTCATCAGCTCTTAAGTTGGTTTGATTATTGAGTCGCTGATGGTATGTTCCTGGAACAACATTGACCGATTGATAGGGTTGCAATGGACATCTTGCAGCAAACGGGGAATTATTACCGCAGCCACTATTTCCTATTTCCATCATTGTACCTGTGAGCCATTAATGAGAAGTGTCATTCTTCTGTATAACAAAACAGACCTGATCAATGAATATTTATTTGGAGAAACAAATTTTGTTCTAGTTTTCAGCCTAACAAAATTTACAAAAAAAGAAAAAAGAGAAGAAGGACCGGATTTAGACTAGTTCTGTAGTCAAATTATAACCGACCATATAATTTATTCGGATAATATATTATATACACATAAAAATATAATATACATTTGTTAGCTTAAAAGGTAAACCTTACCGTGTATTAAAATAAAGAGTATTGTTAGGTTAACCGAATTTATAATAAGTTAACCGAGTTGAATCTGATTTATAGGTTTAAGTTTAAACCTGAAATATCCAAAAAATTATATTATATATTTAGATATAATTTAAGAGGATATTAATAATAATAAATTCACTAGTATTTACTATATTAATTCTTAAGTAAAAAAAAAAAGACAATGAAAAACACTAATTCAATGTTATTAAACATTAATCTTAAATATTGTTATTATAAATAACAACTAATGCATAACACTTAATACTTCTACTTTAAATAGTAATTAATATGTGTCAAAATTATTGATCGAAATATTAAACTATTAATAGAAAAAATTTATTGACTAAAATAATATAATCATTTAGAGATTAATTAAAGAAATTAATAAGTGTAAAACACATTTATTAAGAAATCCTACAATTTTAGTTTTTTAAGGCACATATATTAGCTTAGATATTTATGAGATATTATAAATATTAAACAAACAAGTAATAGTGATTCTTAAAAATATATAATATAGTTGCTAATAAATAATAAGCATATAATAATATTGTCTTGCAAATATAAACATAGTTTTATTTATTAAAAATGAATGAAAAATGAGTTTATTTAGTAATAGACTATGGAATTATATTTTTTTATACCGTTGCACTTTTTATAATATAATATTTGAAGTTTTAACTATGATATATTAATTGCATTTTCTACACTAAATTGCAATAAGAAAAAAGATACTTTTTTGTGTTTATTAGTTTATTATTATTATTATTATTTTAACATAATAAAATAAGATTAATGATATTAGAAGAACATTTTTATTTTTTTTAATCAATGAAGCCTAGTAAAGTGATTCATTCCCTTATTGATTCATAATAATAAAAAGTCATATTGCGATATTTGCTAAAAGATCAATTGTGATTTAAGCGATCTTAGCCATAAATTTATAAGGTTTGTATTAAGACCATTGGATTGAATTATTTTTTTTAGAAGAACTGAATTTACAAGTGATCTTAGCAATTTTATCAATTATTCATATTAACAATTTTATCAATTAGAACAAACTACATCACTATTATCAATTTAAATATTAAAATGATTGCTATGCATTATATTAACAAAAATTGAACACAAAACCTTACGTAAGGTTTTTATAGTAATGTCTCGTTTCTTAATAAATTTTTAATTATTTTTATAATTTTTTGTCATATATATTGATATGAATAGGTTTTAGTTATCCTGATAATCGAACCTGAAAATAGGTTAACCGATCCTATAAGTTCTTTAGGCTCAGGTTCAAGTTTGTGAAATTGCCGAATCTGACATTCAGGTTCAAGTTCGGGTTATTTATGAACGGGTCAGGTTACTCTACTATGAACACCCCTAAGTACCATCACTAATTAAATTAATTATAATGTTATTATTTATTGCAATTGTTAGGATTTCTGATAATTACAGTTCAAATAAATAAATCACAACTTATTAACAACACTTAAAACATAATTATTATAATGATTGAAGTTTGAAATATTTACAATGAAAAATAATGTCAACATGTAATTAATGTCAGACATTACTTAATACAATAAAAATACTTAGTTCTCGTTAATTTTTCAATCCTTTACAGTAATCAATTTATGAAAAGATGAATAATTGTAACAATGGGAATCATACTTTTATTAATATCAACTAAATTTGCATTTTAAACGTAGACGTCTATAACAAAATATAAAACAGATTATAACGTTTAAAACATTCAAATTGGACCTTAACATTTTTCAAAAATTTATCAAAATTAACTTTCCATTAATTAAACTTCATGTTAATGCTGAGGTGAGATTATTTTTTATATTTTAAATAGTGAGCCCAACTACTACTTGTCAAGTGAAATTTATTGTCTAAAATATATAAATGTAAACTCTATTTTTATGTGATAAATGAGATTTATTGTTTGAAATGTACAAATAGTAAGTTATAATGTTACGTGATTGTGAAACCCATTTTTTAATTAATGAAAATAGTAATAATATGATAGTGGAGTCTATTTTTTTATTTTGAAAAATATAAAATAATGTTACACTATAATTGACATGATACTTAACTAATTGGCAGTTAATTCTATCAAAACTTATGTTTATTTAGAGTTTGTTTTGAAATGTTGACGTGACATTTAACTGACAAACTTAATCTTGTCAAAATTTTCATTTATTTAAAGTCTATTCTAAATATTTTGAAAACGTTAAGATTTAATTTGAATGTTTTAAAGTGTTATAACTTAAATTGTATTGTATCTTAAACGTTGATCTTCAAAATACATTTTTAACCTATCAATGTCACAAAAGCATCAGTTATATTGTTAGAGAGTAACTTCTTGGGATTTAATTTCTAGGTTCTATTTAATTTGAAACTATAAAAATATATTTCACACGTCTTACTGTATGAGTTTATAGACTTATCAATACAATCTCGTATAAATATAAAAGAGAGAAACACTGTGAGACCTTTTCGATGTTTTGTAGATACTAGTATTGTACAACTTAGACAACATGATGATGGCATGTTTTTGCAAGTTGCATGGTTCGTTGAATGGCGTAGCTCCAAAACTAGACGCTGGAATACGTTGCTGGACAAATTGTGTTTTAGCTGGCCACATGTACATTACAAATTATGTTGGTGTTAGAATGCTACATGGAAGGCATTGGTTGCATAGTTATTCATGGTGATGAGGCTGAACCTAATTAGTTGTAGAGGTGCTTAAGAAAATTTGCAAACTTGTGAATCGAATCTAAATCGTATGAACCAAACTTGTAAATAAGATTAACTGAACTTGGGTTTAAGTTCTGCTCGAACAGGTTCAGGTTTCAAACTTGCGGTTCTAGGTTAACCGAACCTCTAACAGGTTAACCAAACCGAACCTAATTTATAGATTTAGGTTTAACCTAAACCTGAAATATCCAAAAAAACATATCATATATTTAGATATAATTTAAAAGGATATTAATAATAATAAATTCACTAGTATTTACTATATTAATTATTAAGTAAAAAAAAGAAGAAAAGGAAAAAAA
>JANSVA010000001.1:21640571-21672837 GCA_025504915.1 Erythroxylum reticulatum
TGACTAAAATAATATAATCATTTAGAGATTAATTAAAGAAATTAATAAGTGTAAAACATATTTATTAAGAAATCCTAAAATTTTAGTTTTTAAGGCACATATATTATATTAGATATTTATGAGATATTATAAACATTAAACAAGCAAGTAATATTGATTCTTAAAAATATATAATACAGTTGCTAATAAATAATAAGCATATAATAATATTATTTCGTACAAATACAAACATAATTTTATTTATTAGAAATGAATGAAAAATGAGTTGATTTAGTAATAGACTATGGAATTATATTTTTTTATACAGCTGCACTTTTTATAATATAATATTTGAAGTTTTAACTATGATATATTAATTGCATTTTCTACACTAAGTTGCAATAAGAAAAAGGATACTTTTTGTGTTTATTAGTTTATTATTATTATTATTATTTATTTTAAGATGATAAAAAGATTAATGATATTAGAGAATAGTTTTATTTTTTTTAATCAACGAGATCTAGTAGTGTTGTTCGTTCTCTCATTGATTCATAGTAATAATAAGCCATATTGCGATATTTGATAAAAGATCAATTATGATTCAAACGATTTTAACCATAAATTTACAAGGTTTGTATTAAGATCGTTGGATTGAATTACCTTTTTTTAGAAGAATTGAATTTACAAGTGATCTCAGCAATTTTATCAATTATTCATATAAGAACAAACTATATTGCTATTCTCAATTTAAATATTAAAATGATTGCTATTCATTATATTAACAAAAATTGAACACAAAACCTTACGTACGATTTTTATGTTAATGTCTCATTTATTAAAAAACTTTCAATAGAGTTTATTATTTTTATAATTTTTTGTCATATATATTGAAATAAATAGGTTTTGATTACCCTGAGAACCGAACTTGAAAATAGGTTAACCGATCCTATAGGTTCTTTAGGTTCAGGTTCATGTTCATGAAATTGCTGAACCTGACATTCAGGTTCAAGTTCAGGTTATTTATGAACAAGTCAGGTTACTATACCATGAATACCCCTAATTAGTTGTATGTATATTACAAGTCAGGTTACCATACCATGAATACCCCTAATTAGTTGCATGTATATTACTGTTAAACTCTTAAACTTTGGAGCACTTCTCAACGATTTTCACGATACGTTTTAAGAGGAAGATTAGCTGGATTACACGCATAAGAGAGCCATGCGAAAACACTAAGACAAACATGAGCAGATGAGATCGAACTTGGTACGAATTTTGGTAGAGTCTCGAATCTTGTGGAGATTGACTTGACCCAGGTTAAGGATTGAGCTCATACTCGGATGAATGGACTACGACTAGTTGACTTGTGTGTGGGAAGCATTGAATTAGTCTAGTATGCTATGTGGGCTTCGGCAAGATCACACTGCATCATCAATGGATAGAGATTATAGGGAGATCTTAGATGATGTGGTGACAACTAGGAGTTAGAGTTGTAATGGTGATGCAACTCACTAAGGTTGTTACCGTATCAAATGGGACTTAACATCTGAAGATAGTGGAGATCTTCAAAGACAAGGATGCTAGTTTCTTATTTGAATGTAAACTCTATCTCTCTATTATCTTATAGATTCTATCTCATCAGTTAGAGTCCTATTTGGATGAAGGTGTCATCCAATTGGTCTATGTGATGTAATATGATAAAGATAGATGTGATCTTAGCACAATCTTAGGTAGTTTAGTTTAAGTGGGATTTTGAATGTAACTTAGCTTCCAAGTTAGAGTGCCTATATATAATTTATTCGAGTTTTACTCTCCTTATTCAATCAGAGAGAGTATTCCTTGTATTTTTTAGGAGGAATAATATAAAGGTTAGTTTTACTATATCTCTCTTATTTCCTTATTGCCTTTATTTTCTTATTGCTTCCGTAGCATTATTTCTTCGAGTGTGCGAGGTAAACACTGCGAGGGTCGTTGAAGGCTGAAGTCTTACTTAAGCAGACCTAAGTGAGATTGTCGTATAAAAGGTATTGACGATCAACTTCGTGAAAGTTCAAGTCCCAAGGTATTAACTGGTATTGTAGCCAAATTTTAGGATGACAGTAGGCAACTTGACAGAACGAGTGACTAGGGTGGAGGTACTTATTGGGCCAATTCCTCAGGGAGAGAAAGAGGTCACAACTCACAATACTCGATTCGAGATGTTGGAGGTGCAAATCCAACAGTTGCAACAAACAGATGACCAAATATAAAGGATCAACAGTTTTTTGGAGGAGTACTTACAACATTATGTAAGTGCAAGTCAACGTAACTGGTTGAGTTTACTTGATACTGCACTGTTTTCCTATAACTTGCATAGATCTTCGACTACGGAGAAAAGTTCCTTTAAGATTGTGATGAGACAATAACCTCTCACACCACTAGAGATTGCTCAACAAAAGACAAGTGGCAAATGTGTTGCGATGCATAAGTTTGGAAGGAGAAGCAATAATTGTTGGATGAGGCGAAGGACAGTCTTCGAAAAGCTTCTCGAAAGATGAAGAAGCAAGCGGATCTTCGGAGGAGACCATTAGAATTTGATGTGGGAGATAAAGTTTTGTTAAAACTAACCCTACATATTTGGAAGAAGATCTCGAGTAAGCAAGTTCATAAGGGTTTAGTGCTGAAGTACGAATCATTTAAATTGCTATACAAAGTAGGGAACGTAATATACAGATTGAAATTGCCCTAGCTATTAAAGGTATACCCTACTTTTCATGTTAGTTTTCTCAAGCCTTACTATGAGGATACATCAGATCAAAATAGGAGTCAAGTGAAGCGAACTCCATCGGTTGTGAGGAAATAGTTAGAGGATCAAGTGGAGAAGATTCTAGATCATTGAACAATGGGTCAACATAAAAATAACTGAAAAATAGAGTTCTTGATTCAGTGGAAAGGTAAACTTGTCGCGAAATATATGTAGGAGAAAGATACGACTTTGTGGCAATTCGAGGACTAGGTAAATGCCTACCTTCAGACTAATTTGACGAGGACGTCGAATCCATCTGGTGAGGGCGGTTTGTTAGACCCTTAAACATCGGAGCACTTTTTAATGACTTTCATGATGTGCCTTAGGAGGAAAGTTAGTCGGATTACACGTAGGAGGGAGGTAAATGAAAACAATGAGGCAATCATGGGCGAGTAGAATCAAACTTGGTACAAATTTTGGTAGAGTCTCGGGCCTTGTGGAAATTAACTTAACCCACACTAAGGACTTGGCCCGTGCTTGGATGAATGGACCACGACTAGCGAATTTGTTGTCAGAAGCATTGGATCAGGTCAGTGTACTATGTGAGCTTTGGCAAGATCACGTTGCATCATCAGTGGATAGAGATCGTAGGGAGATCTTGGATGATGTGGCGATAACGAGGAGTTAGAGTTACAGTGAGACTCAACATTTGAAGATAGTAGAGATCTTCGAGGATAAGGATGCTAGTTTCTTATTTGAATGTAAACTCTATTTTTCTATTATTTTATATATTATAACTTATCAGTTAGAGTCCTATTTAGATGGGGGTATCTTCCAATTGATTAATGTGATGTAATATGATAAAACTAAACGTGATTTTAGCACGATCTTAGGCAGTTCAATTTAAGTGAGATTTTGAATGTAACTTGGCTTCCAAGTTAGAGTGCCTATATATAACTCATTCGAGTTTTGCTCTCCTCATTCAGTTAGAGAGAGTATTCCTTGTATTATTTTGAAGGAAAGTAATATAAAGGTTGGTTTTACTGTATCTCTTTTGTTTCCTTGTTGCCTTTATTTTCTTATTACTTTCGTAGCATTTTTCTTCGAGTGTGCAAGGTAAACACTGTAAGGGTCATTGAAGGCTGAAGTCTTGCTTAAGTAGACCTAAGTGAGACTGTTATGCAAAGGGTGTTGGCAAGCAACTTGGGTAAAAGTTTGAGTCTCAAGGTGACCTTTGTATTAACTGGCATGATGTAATGAAACCTAGCCTTATCTTGCATGGAATAGCCGTAAATCATGTAGCTTGTTGTTTATTACTTAGGCATTTGCTATATTAAACTGTCTTATTCGATTATCCAAATGTCCCAACAGTTAAAGGACCTTATCACTTGAACATTATGGGCTGTTGGGGGTAGTTTAAAGTGTGTAAATCCCTTTAGACCAGTGGGTGTTGCATGTTATGTTATTGTACTTCAATTATTCTACAGAATCTCATTTACTTATCTAATAATGTTACTTACATTTTGGTACCACCTTTTGAAGTTCCATTTAACAATTGTACGTCAACCAAACAATTGGCGATTAAACAACTCCTTTGGGGCGTTGTTTTTTGTTTTTGCATGGTGGACATTTAAATCTTCATAAAAGGCCACACTTGTGTTCTTAATGTTGATTGATTCAAAATAATGTTGTTATGATCTGCACTTATTTAGTCCACGTTTTTTACCTAGTCAATAACATATTAAGTTGTGGGGTTAGTTAGTGGATCATTACTTCCTATTTTGCTATTTTAGAATTATATAAATAATTGTACCGGTTTGTCTTTTACTATTGCAATTGAAATCAGAACTATTTTTCTAAGCCTCTGTATTACGTTTTCTTCAATTCAAATTCCTCTTCAAATTAAATTCCAACAAAATCTTTGATATCAAAGCTTACAGGTTCGATTATTTGGGAAATCGAATAAAGCCCATGGCAGCTAGTGGTTCTTTGATGGCATCGTAACCTATGATTCTGACTTTCAAAGGTGAAAATTATGGATTTTGGACTGTGAAGATGAAGACACTCTTCAAGTCACATGGATTATGGGATTTGGTTGAAAATGGGTTTATTGAAGATGATGATGAGCAAGGATTGGAGGAGATCAAGCAAAAGGATTCAAAAGCTCTCTTCTTCGTTCAAACAGTAATGCATGACTCAATTTTTTCCAGAATCGTAGCAGCGGATACTTTAAATCAGGCATGGGAGACTCTTAGAAGGAGTATAAAGGGTCAGCAAAGGTAATGACCATGAAACTTCAAACACTTCATCGTGAATTCGAAAATTTACGAATGAAGGATACTAAATCTGTGCAAGATTATCTATTTAGAGTTTCAATTCTTGTTAATAAAATGAAATCATATGGTAATAGCATTGATGATGAAGCTGTTGTTTCAAAAGTCCTAAGGAGTCTCAGTTCAAAATTTAATTATGTGGTACCTGCAATTAAAGAAGCTCACAACTTATTTTTGTTCTCTTTTGATGAGTTAATGAGTTCTTTACTAGCTCATGAAGAGAGATTAAATGTCTCGGAAGAATACACAACACAAAAAGCATTTCAAGTGAAGGGTGAATCTGAAAAGTCTATTGACAACAGTAATGGTAGAGGTGGTCTTCGTGGTGGCCGTGGACGTGGTAGAGGTAGAGGTAGAGGCCAGTCAAGTGATCGGAAATTTATAAGCTCTATCCAATGTCAGTATTACAGCAAATACGGTCACATAGAAGCTAATTGTTGGGGTAAACAGAAAGATCTGCAGAACCAAGCAAATTTTACAGAAAAATCTGTTGAAGAAGGAAGGTCATTCATGGCCCATTCTCCTATTAATATGTCTAATGATATTTGGTTTATTGATAGTGGGTGTTCTACCCATATATGTGGCACAAAGTCTATGTTTAAAGAGATTGATGATTTGAGAAAGACGGAAGTTCGAGTAAGTGATGACAAACAAATACAAGTTGAAGGCATAGGTATTGTATCAATCAATACATTACAAGGTAATGTCAAACTTCTCTTTGATGTTCAGTACGTTCCTTGTTTGTCTCATAATCTGCTTAGCATTGGGTAGTTGGTGACTAGTGGGTACTCAGTTTTGTTTGATGATGAATCTTATGTTATTCATGATAAAAAGTTTGGTAACAAAATTGTTGGTGTTCAAATGTCTCAAAATAAAATGTTTCCTCTTGATGTTTCGAATGTTGGAAATTGTGCTTTGGTTGCTAAAGGAAGTGTTCACACTAATTTGTGGCATTTACGATATGGTGATTTGAATTTGAATGGTCTGAAATCATTGGAATCTAGGAGTATGGTTGTTGGGTTATCGAAAATTGATGCTATTGATTTTTGTGAAGAGTGTGTTTATGGTAAGCAAAGTAGACATTCATTTCCTGTTGGTCACTTATGGCGTGCTGCTACTTATCTTGAATTGGTTCATGTTGAATTGTGTGGTCCTATCAGTATGGAGTCTTTAGGTAGGTGTCAATATTTTTGCTATTCACTGATGACTATAGTCGTATGAGTTGGGTAATTTCTTGAAATATAAATCTGAAACATTTGAGAATTTTAAGAAATTTAAGTGTTTTGTGGAGAAGCAAAGTAGCTGTGAGATTAAAACTCTTCGAACCGATAGAGGAGATGAGTTTACATCTGTAGAATTCAGGTGTTTTTGTGAAGAAAATGGCATCCACAGAGAGCTTATTGCACCTTATACACCAGAACAAAATGGTGTAGCGAAAAGGAAAAATCGCACAATTGTTGAAATGGGTAGAAGCATGATGAAAGCTAAAGGCATTCCACAGAATTTTTGGGCTGAATCAATTGTTACAACAGTCTATCTCTTGAATATTTCACCTACAAAGGCAGTCTACAATCAAACACCATATGAAGTATGGAAAGATAACAAACCCAAGATAAGTCACTTCGTGTTTTTGGATGTGTAGCTTATGCTTTGTTGAATTCTCATACATGCCAAAAGCTTGATGATAGATATAAGAAAGGCATCTTTATTGGGTATAGTACACAATCTAAAGCCTATAAGTTATACAATCCTGTAAGCGATAAAGTCTTGATTAGTCGGAATGTTGTGTTCAATGAAAATGCAAGTTGGGATTTCAATTCTGATAACAAAGCCTCAAGGCCTTAATTACCACTTAGTGTTGAGGATTCTATCGATGTGCTTATTGTTGTTCCAAATTTAGCATATGCTGCTCATACTTCCAGCAATAAATATTTCTCCTCATTGAGCTTGACACCATCAAGTTCGTTTAGCGAGATTCCACCAAGAAAATTCAGGTTATTGGGTGATATTTACGTATGTTCTTTTGCTTTATATGCATCAGATCCTATTTATTTTGATGAAGCAGCAGAAAAAGAAGAATGGCAGCATGCTATGATAGACAAGATGAAGTCAATTGAAAAAAATCAGACTTGGGAGCTTGTAGATTTGCCGGTTGACAAAGCCTCCATTGGTCTCAAATGGGTGCTTCGAACAAAGTACAATGTTGATGGGAGTATACAAAAGCATAAGGCAAGGCTAGTAGCAAAAGGCTATGCACAACAGCAAGGTATAAACTTTGATGAAACCTTTTCTCCTGTAGCTCGTTTTGAAACGGTGAGAATGTTATTGTCCTTAGTTGCTCAATTGAATTGGAATGTCTATCAATTTGATGTTAAATCGGCATTTTTGAATGGAGAATTAAAGGATGAGGTTTTATGTTTCACAACCTGAAGGTTTTGTTGTTGATGGAAAAAAAGATAAAGTCTATAGATTAAAAAAGGCTTTGTAAGGTCTTAAGCAAGCTCCTTGTGCGTGGTATAATAAAATTGATTCCTATTTTTTGAAAAATGGGTTTGTAAGGAGTGAAAATGAACTTACGTTGTACTTGAAGAAGCAAAAGAGTGAATTTTTGGTGTTGTGTCTTTATGTGGATGACATGATTTATATGAGGTCTAGTGAGTCTTTGGTTGTTGAATTTAAGTCATGCATGATTAAGTAGTTTGAAATGTCAGACTTGGGTTCTTTGTAATATTTTCTTGGACTTGAAGTGAAACATGTTGCAGATGGGATTTTTGTCTCCCAACAAAAGTATGCGTCAGATCTCTTAAAGAAGTTCAAAATGGAAAATTGTAAAGTTGATTTTACACCAATGAATACGAATGAGAAGTTGGAACGAGATGATGGAATGGGCAAAGCTGATGAAAAATATTACAGAAGTTTGATTGGTGGCTTAAATTACACACTTGTCCTGACATTATGTATTTTGTAAGTGTATTGTCTAGGTATATGTATAATCTTAGCAAGCAACATCTTGGAATAGCAAAGAAAGTACTACATTATAACTATGGCCTTTGGTACTCAAAGGTATCAACTTTCAAATTATTTGGATTCATTGATAGCGATTGGACATGATGTTTATATAATCAAAAATATACTTTAAGGAGTGTATTTTTTCTTAGATCTGGAGCTATTTCGTGGAGTTAAACAAAACAGGATGTTGTAGCCTTATCATCCTCTAAAACTGAGTATGTTGCTGTAATTACGACTGGTTATCAGGCAGTTTGGTTAAGAAGATTACTTGCAGATCTTCAACAAGTGCAACAAATATCTACCAAACTCTATTGTGACAACAAAGTAGCCATGACGATGACAAAAAATCCAATGTTTCACAATATAACAAAGCACATTGACATTCGTCATTATTTCATTCGAAACTGTGTAACAAAAGGCGATGTTGTTTTGAAGTTCTGTGATACAAATGACCAAGTTGCAGATATCCTTTCCAAATCACCTTCTCAAGTGAAACATGACTATTTTTGACAACAACTTGGAGTCTGCCGTTTTGAATTAAGGGGGTGTGTTGATTGATTCAAAATCATGTTGTTATGATTTACACCTTTTTAATCCGCTTTTTTACTTAGTTAATAACAAATTAAGTAGTGAGGTCAATTAGTGAGTCATTATTTCCTATTTTTCTGTTTTAGAATTATATAAATAATTGTACAGGTTTATCTTTTACTATTGCAATTGCAATTAGAACCATTTTTTTAAGCCTCAAATTCTTTTTCAAATTAAATTCTTAACACCTAAGTTGCGTTAACCTCGTTACTTCTTTAAGGTGAGCCTTTAAGGTGAGATTTTGGCTGGATCAATTGGGCAAAATTGATAGTGTTTGATTAAGAGTTGGATAACCTCGAGATTAACCCTGTAACAAACACTGTCATATGTAAAGAAATAAGCATAAGAGACAATGTGGGCACTGAAAGGCGCGAATACTGTTCCCGCCCAACATTCCCGCCAAAATACCTCGTTTCCTTTGTTACTTTCCCGCCATCACAACACTTCCTTCAATATCCACTAACCCTTTTTTGCTTTGCAAACAAACTCTACAGCAAATACTCTCTATAGGCCGCCATGGAAAAACCTTCGAAGCTTATTACTAAGAAGCGGAAGAGGCCATCTTCCGAACCGTATCGGATCTTCACTCGCAGCCAAGCTCAGATCTATCAACACCGCAACCGATCCGGCCGAGCTCGGGTTGATTCATTTCCCTATCGCAGGTCAAACCAAGTTGGGATCTTTTCCAAGTCCCAGTTCCTATCCCTGGACAAGAGCCCCATAAGAAGTCAAAATTTTGGCGACAAACATGACTGGTCTCGCACTCCCATCAAAGATCTCCGTACTCGACGGGTATTTTCTCCTGCTTCCATTACAGAGCAGTGTGGATATGGAGAAGGGATTAAGGAGTATACGAAAACAATTAAAGAAGGGTCCAAAGGCATTGTCTTCAAGGGAAATTGTTTGGACAATATAGATATTAAGAAAAACAGCGATTCGGTGAATGTGGGAGAACAGAAGACTGGAACGAATGATGCAAAAGAAGAAGAGAGCGTACAGGCCACACCACCAGATGCTGACATCTTTGGCTGCCACTACGACTATAAAGTTGTGCTCCTTTCTCAGCCATTGATGGGTGGACAAAGGGAGAGTGAAGGTTTTCAAGAGAAGAATATGAACAATGCTTCTACGTCTAGATCGGTAAGTTTTTATTATCAGGTTTACATCAAATGAAGAGAAACTAGCATGCCGTTATTGTAATGGTTATTTTAATTTGCTGGGCGTCGGTAAGTGGTATTTATTGATGTTGCTGGTTGTATATGGGTTTCTGAAATAGGTTCACAGGACGCGTGCTGGAGTTAAGGTATTCAGAGCTCCAGGATCCTTCGGTTATCGAAGGTTGCTTCCATACTTGATGGACATCACCAAAGATAATTTATGTAAGTTCTTCTCGAGTTGTCTCTGTTGTTTATGATTTCTTTTTCCTTAAATTGGTAATAAGTGAAACTTTAAATCACTGAAATTGGCCATGGCTTCAATTCGCAGCTGCTTTGGGCAAGGTCGACTGTCCAAAGATTGAAAGCCAGCTGGCACCTATGGATAGAACCAAGAGGGATATTCCTGTCATAGAGGATCAATCTCTTGATTCAGGAGTTCCATCACAGGATAAAGTTACTATTGCTGATAGTAATAATTTGGATTCAACACCTATTATTAGGAGCGCTGAGTCTTCAAAGCAATTTGATCCTTTCACGAGGGCTTCCTTACCCAGCTCGTTGTTTGACGAATGTCATCCCAAGTCACTTGTGAAGGAAGAGGTCGAGGCTGTAGGGGCAGGGGATTCTTGCGAAGATAAGGGCTTGATTAATTCAGACACTTACTTGCCTTCACGTATGATTGACACTCCTTTTATTGAAAACTCTGGTGATCAAAGACCTGTTGGTAGAGTGAAAGGAGGAAATGATCTTCTAGATGCTATTGATACTAACCGTGAGATATCCTTGATTGAAGAGAATCGCGCATCAGCAGTTGATGAGACATCCTTGATTGTAGAGAATCACTCATCAGAAGTTGATGGTGTTTGTCAAGATTGTGGTGCTTTAAAACTGAACGAGGCAGGTTGTAGCAAAGAATTCGATCTAGACCAGTCAAATCAATCAAACTTTGATTTTAATGCAGAAGGAAATAGCGAAACAAGTGATGGAGGTTTCAGCAAAGAGCTTGGCATAGATCGGACGAATCAGTTGGGCGTTAATTTGCCTGATACAGAAGAAAAGGGCAAACTAAGTGACACTGGTAAAAAAGATGATGATAACAGTAGTGTCATGTCTGATGAGCTTAATTATTCAAACAATGAATCAGTCCACCTGACAGGGTCAGATGGCAACAATTTTAGCAAAACAGAGAAGTTTGAAAATGTGGCTAACAGGGTCAACTCCGTCTTCCAAAGTACTGATCAAGTTCTTGGGAAGCCATTTCTTGGTAGTGGACCTAGATACAACCACTGCGCACAAGATAAAAGGGTGGATTGCAATTCGAGAAGCAAATTAGTAAGTCAATACCAACACCTTCTTATGGCTTATCTGGGAAATTTCACTCCCTTAGGTAGATGATGATTGAACTTAAAGTATGCGAAGTTAGCTTGATTGAACACTATTCTTGTTATTTGCTTATTCGAGATTTTTGCTTATGAAAGTCGGGTTTTATTATGGCATAGGGTCTAAATCCGTGCTCAAGACTGAGGCGATTTAAAACTCCTGGATCATTGAGCTACCGTAGATTGCTTCCCTATTTGATAAACATAAGTCAAGATCTATCTGGTAACTCACCCACCTAGCTTTACATTATTTTAGATACCACCATTTGTTAAGAGCTATTACTGCCTTAGACCTCAAGTTAAAATCTAGATGTACTTAAAATTTGCAGGCGCTTCTGGAAATATGCATTGCACTAAACTCGACAAAGGCTCTGAAGATCTAATTTCGTCATCTAACTTTGACCTTCATAAAGCTCTTGAAGAGACGTGTAACAACACTACTAATCAGAAGAAATCTGAGAGATTTTTGGAGAACTTGAATGCTTTTTCCGTTTTAAGGCGAAAGGATGAGCAATTCAAACAACTTCTGCAACTTCCTGGTTTTCATGGAATTACTGCTGATAGTTCTCCTAAAAGTATTCTGAGAAGGAATCCAAGAGGTTGCAGAGGAAGTTGTTGTTGTTTGAATTGCACATCCTTTCGTCTTAATGCAGAGAAAGCATTTGACTTCTCTAAAAATCTAATGCTAGATGCTGAAGAAGTGGCCTTTGATTTAATCAAAGAAAACTCTGAACTATGTGATATGCTGGAGAAATCTGCCGTTAGTTCTGATCTTAATCCCGATGTCCGCATCAATCAGGTGAATTCTGCAGGAACATACTTAATTTCTCTCCTCCAATTCAGCTGGTTGACTACCCTGTTGTAGACTATCCTGCTAAAAGTTCTCTTTTCAACCGTACCTTGGGCTATGTATTTGACAAGATTACCAATATCAGAACCTTTTATAATGCAGGTGAAAGAAGCATGCAGGAAGGCATCTGAAGCAGCAGAGTTGGCAAGGACCCGCCTTGAGCAGATGAATTACGATCTCAGCATTCACTGCAGAATCACAGTATGTTGGACTCAAGCGTTTACAATATCATTTCTACTCTTATTTTCTGCACAACTGTACTGCAGAGATGTTTGCTGAATGTACTTTATTTTACTTCCCTGCAGTGTGGGCAGCGACCTAGGGTCAGGTTTTCCCAAAATATTGAAAAAAGAATCATTCCATAGACCAAGCCAAATTATCTCCAGCCAGTGTGCCCACAAATTAGCTCACGATGCTCTTGGCTTGACAAGTGTATAATCTTGTGGAGCTCAAGTATGCTACAAGTTGTTTCTAATTAAGTGCTTCATAATCACAGTCCCAATACTGTTAGTAGTGTTTTATACATGATTGGAGAGTATTGTTTGTATTATATTCAAAAATGTGAGTCGTTTAAGCTTGAGTGGATTCGCAAGTTCGGACATGTACTGGGAAAAAGTAGTGAAAACAAACACTTGAGCCGTGGTTTAGATTTGAGGAAGTTGAATATATATCCACGGGAACATCTCACTTCAATTTGAAAGTCGGCAAAAGGTGTGCAATAGATAACATACTAAAAATATTCTCAAGTACTCTTGCATTAACTGAAAAAGAAACAACTTGCTGAAGATACCTTATGCATACTTAATCACAAAAACAAAATTTATCTGTATTCCGCTATATGTATGGCTAAAGATATCTTAACGCTAACACACGGCAATCAAAATAGCCACCGACTCAATGAAGGTGTAAAACTACGCTAGCATTGCAAACTTCAAAAGGACCTCACTCAAGGGCCCAAGAGCTAAGGGATGCATTCACTAACAGGAACAATTTCTTCAAAATACTGCCAAGTTGGATTAATGCAGGATGAAAATGCCATATAACAGCATAGATGCAGAAGGTACAAAATGGCTATCTAACACATTTCTGTCATCATCTCACAGACAACCTCAATAGATGCTATATGTCAAATGCCGAATCGGTTCTAATCTACTACTTTATGAATGACATGAAACAGCCCATGCATACAGTTCGTCACATTACAAGTTCTCAAGATGATTTCTCAATAGATTCAAATGACAGAATGGAATCAAGCCAAGTGAATAGAAATATCTAAAATGAGTTTACAAACTCAATTTGCGAGAGAAGTAATGAATTTCGCAGATTGCGATTCGTTTTGATTTTTTACTTTCTTATTATTTTTTAAACGCTAAAGTTATCAGAAATGCAATACAATTCTGCACTTAGACCCTAATTCTGTACATAAAACATCAAGAAATACAATAGCCCTTCTTTTAAATTATATGGTATCATAGCAAGGTTCTGTCCAGTGAATTTAACTATTGTTGTCTGTCTCAGTTTCGCCATTAAGCAGAAGAGAAATCGTTATATTTTTTGGTGACTGACCTCATCACTGGCAACAGTAGAGATGTTAATCGCCGGTGAGTCACCCCCAGAAGTCCGACCCTTAGAAGATTTGTGCGTGAATCCCATGCGTCGATGACAGATTTTGCTCCCCGATCACTACTAAAAATGTTGCAGTTATCTTTATATATAATTCCACTTAATCCTTATATCTCTTTCCAACTTGAGATTACTTTACTTTGAATTTTCAATATTTCTACTTCACAGGCATATTCTAAAATTCTAACAAAAGTAACTGTAGGTTAAAGCAACGAGGGGTTTGTTCAAATATCAAGCCGTTACCACGAAAAGTAGGTTTTGAAATTACTGTAGCTAAAGCCAGAGTAATTACAAGCAGATAGACAATTGAGAAGAGGTTCTGAAAAATACTTCTAATCATGAATTCCAACAAAGGAGAATTACAACAAATGTAGCATTGGCATCAAGCTAAACAACATGAAGGACTCTTTTCTGAACAAAAGTGGACAGAGATCGACTACTAAAGTCAAACCTTGTAATTTTCAATTACAAAAGAACAGACATGGTCGGTAGCGTTCTAAAACCCATAAGCAACACCACCACCACCAACAACGGCAGTACAAAGAGGATGATAAACTGTACAAGCATTGCACATACACCACACCAATAACTGCAATTTCTTTGGCTTGATTGCAGCCAGTTCCATAAGAACTGTTTATTGAACTTATCCAGCTTCTCATCATCAAAGGGACAACAACAATAACAACAATATTGGTAAGCACAAAGAGGATATACTGTACCAATACCTGCAATTACTTCATCTTGATTGCTGCAAGTCCCATAAAATTTGTTCATCAAACTTACTCAGCTTCTCATCATCAAGGCGCTTCCAAGTCCTGATCCTCTCCACTCCCATCCATGAATTCTCACCCTTTCCAAGCTCTGCTAAAATGATTCTTGCTCTCCTTGACCACCCAGCCCTTCCATACCCATGGTATCCAAAGCCTCCACCATAGCAAAACCATATACCATCCAAGTTCCCACAGAAGTCATTAGAGTGATCATGGCCCATAAATACAGCCTTCACATCTCCCATGGATACGAAGGTCTGTAAGACTCCAGAGTTAATAGATGAACAAGCCACAGCTTCCCGAAACTGGCCTATAATCTTTTTGTTGTAGAGTAGTCGAATTTCTGGTATTGGGATATGGAAAAAGGCCAGTGAAGGAGCGAACATTTCCGGTGAAGACCCTTCAAAGTGATTAAGCACCTGGTTTTTGCCCTGTTAGTTTGTGACCTGCAAAATGTTAATGGAATCTGAATCTAGAAGACATCGCATATGGGAAATGAATAACCTATAATTAGTAAGACATCATAAGAGATTGCTTAATGCAAACTGTAGGTTCTGCATTCTCACAAAAAGATACAAGAATAACCTTGGCATAGCAAAAAGGGAGAAAACAATTTGGTTAGACAAATAAAGGCAGGAAGAACAACCCCTCCTCCCTACTTCCTTTTTTATCTTAAACGAGAGTTCTCTTCTCAAGGCAGGTATATTAGTTGGTAATGAATTAGATTTAGCAAAACATGCAGTTGTATGAAAATGAGATTCATAAACATTAGTTAATACCTGGAATCCTTTAGAAACACCACGAAGCCAATGCAGTTGAGATTCTTTAATATACCCATAAGTTTGTACACCTTGAATAACCTCCCTGTCTCCACTGTCAAGGAAATAAAGATTGAGGATACTGCTGTTCGCCAAATACGAACCTGGAGCACCATAAACTCTGAGATTATAGTTTCCAAAGCCATCAATATCTCTTATCATGTGTTCTCCGGCCTCACTTGAGGCATCTTCAGTAGATGGATAGGTTTGTGATAATGAATAATCCATCAAGGATATGAAAGACATCAATTCTTCACGAGTCATGGTAGATTCTTGGTCATGATTTCCTAAGACTGCAGCCCATGGAACTCCAGATTCCATTGCTGGACCAAAGGCACGAATTAAAGATTCAGCAGCATCGCCAGTGCTCGTTCCAAAAATATTATCCCCTAGTTAAAAGAACCACCAATTAGTCAAAACCAGAGAGAGAGAGAGAGAGAGAGAGAGAAGGGGGTGAGGGGTAGGGTAAACAGGAAATTCCTCCCTTCACTGTGATTTTCTGTTTCAGTTGAAATAAAAGGTCAACATTAGGCCTATTAACTTAACTAGGTTATCTAAGAGATCAGGAAAGAATGGAGTCAGGAAATGTAGAGAAATATGATTCTTCGTAGAAGAAGCTGCAATTCATCATACATGGAGGTATTGCTATGTCATATCCAAACAAGGCAACATTTTCCCAGTTCACTAAAGTGTTAATTAAGAAAATGCATTGCTTTCACAGCTTTCTACTAGAACAACAATCCCAAATGAGAGGTACAAGGAACCCTTCGCAAGAACTAATATAAAATGCAGGTCATTTATGAGCTAGTTTTATGCAAGTCCAGTGCAGTGTTAACTTTTCACTCAAGACACAAGAAGGGCGTTGTTTCCAACTCTGTATGTCAGAAAATAAACTTAGACTGAGTCATCACTGTATCATATCTTGCACAGAGAGCCCAAAAACGAAATTTATTTGCTATCGATTGAAAGAGAGAAATAAAGAAAGAAATGAAAAGGGACACCTGTAAAAGCAATAAAATCAGGTTTCTCATGCTGGATAATCCTTTTAAGAAAACGAGTGGTGTTGAGATCGGAGCAGAAATCAAACTCCGAATCCGAAACGTCTCTGCACCGAGTCACCAACCCGGTTCCATAATGCATGTCAGCAACCTGTAGAAGCAAAAGGACAACCGCTTTCGAACCCAAAACGCAAACAACTCCGACAACATAAAACGAATAATACAAGGATCTTGTCAAAGCAAAAACATTCGAAGATTTCAATGTCTACTTAAACAACCAACTCCAAGTAGTGACCTGAAGGATTTTGAAGGTGCCATCAGAGCGGAAACGAAGTGGGAGATCTGGAGACGATCTCTTGACACGAAGCTCGTGGTGTCCAACCAGCAAGTTGGATGCGATCTGGTTGTGAAAAATGAAGAGAACAGAGAGAATTAAAGTGAGGTAGAGCAGAGAGTGTCCCCAATTCCATTTGACTGTAACAGACGCCATTTGCTTTTGGTCAACGTCAATCAGAGTATTGAAAACCTTTGGTTACAGAACGAGACACGTCGGGCTCACAATTTATAGGGCTCTGTCCGAAAGTTTTAAGGGTTCGGGTTGTTAATTAATTGGATCTGTCGGTCGGGTCGGACTTCTATCATTATCATAAAAAGTAAATAATTTCAACGTCGTCATTAAATTTTGTTTGAATATTATTTTATAAACAAATATTAAATATTTAATTTATAAATAAATATTAAAGATTTAATTAAAACGGACTAAAATGATAAATTCATAATTATTAGATGAACAGTATTTTTTTATATATCTTTTAAGACTATACTTTATACTTTCAATACAGTAAAAAATGAAATTTATATTTATTACTATATTTATTATAATTTTTATTACTATTCTTTCAATTGAACCGAGAATGCTTAAAGTATCTAGTTACATAGAATGACGGAGAAGAATGAATATGAGAAGACTAGACGTGTGAGATGATAAATAAGTACAAACCTTGTGTGTTTGGTTAGATTTGAAAACGGAATGTGGTGTTGTGATTTTTGTAAGACAAAATATTATTTTAATGTTAAAAAGACATAAAACTTTAGATTAATTAAGTTATGCAATAATTATTGTAACAACTTTTAATCTCAATGGCAAGTAATCGTAATTGTGAATTAAGTGTTACTCATTCAAGCATGATTGGCATCAGTAATGTCAAGCATTTCCTTTTGGTAAACAGGCTCAACTACTTCCTTGTTTCTAACCTGAATTTGGATACATGGAGTACAAGTAACCAATTGGGTCAAGTTAAGCAAACATTTCATTTATATGATCTAACTAAATCATTATCAAGATAATGGTCTATTGTGTAATCATACAATCGTAAAATTGAGGAAACGGTTTTACAGTTGACACCCGTCGTGTGTACTCCTTTTTTTCTTTTCTTCCTTACCAGCGTTAGATCGGGGAGGGTGTGCCATTTAATTGGTGGTGGCCATCGTTAATGTGACAGCCACGTGATCTTAACAACTTAAGTGAAGTGAAGTGAAAGATGATCTTAAGCACTCGGCGCACGTTAGTCGAGCGGCAAAGTTCCAAGCCCCGAGCGGTCCACTGCGGTGAGAACTGTACTTTCAGTCAAAAAATTGCCCTCGACAATAGCTGGAAAAGTCCAAACCCAGTGTGTGTAAAGTACTGTGCAACGCCTTCAACATAACTCAGCATTGGCCATTCGAGTTTAATCATAGAACTGCACGCAGGGGATAAATTAACGGCAATATTGTAACGTAGTTAAGTCAGTCACTGTGACTGTTACAGAACTCAAGAACTCTCTATTTAGTCTTTGGAGCCAAAGAGTCAAAGTTTTGAGCTTTGTGTTTTGTGCTTCTCTCTCAAGTGTCTGGCTTTGTTTTGGGTTTCCGAATCTTTGCCTACTTCCCTTTGTCTTTTCTGCTCGTAGTTTACGTAAATCTCTATCTTTTCTTTCTTTTGGTTGGTATGTATAACCATGATCAGAGTAAACCTCATACTTCAGGTTGGTTCAAGTTTGTTCTTTTCATTTCATTTGACTTCTACAATTTGTGGGTTTGACTTGCCCTTTCGTCTTCTTTTTGTCTTGATCTACGTACCTTTTTGGTTTTTTTCCCCTTTCCTTTTCTTTTATTTCCCTTGTACTTGATATGGTTTATTCATGTTTTATACAAGTAAAAGGAGGCTGCACGTACGTGTTCTTTGACGAAACCATGTCAAAACGGAATTCTTTGTGCTTTCTGGAAGTTTATGATTTTGTCTGTAGAATCATTTTTCAACTTTATGTGTGAATGTTTCTTTTTTCCTTGGAATATGCGGTAATGGGTTTATTGTTGAATTTGCAGGGCATGAGGGTCACGGAGTTCATGTTTGTCAGAAATGTGGATGGCCCTTTCCAAATCCACATCCAAGTGCGAAGCATAGGCGTGCACACAAGAAGATTTGTGGAACTATCGAAGGGTACAAGTTAGATGGCTCGCAGGGGGCTCCGCATTTGACAATTTCTGATGATGAACACCTGTCGGATGCAGATCACAAATCCCATAGTGAGTAACTACAATAGTGTTTAATATCTTTTTGTGTTATCTACATTGCATCTTGAAATATTTCTCTCCCACTGATTAATCCTTTGTGGATAAAAAGAAAGAAACATGATGTGCATTGTCCTGCTATAACTACTTTATAGATGTATGGAAAGACCAGAAGTTTTCAATGCTGGATCTTGATTTTCTTTTTCTCTTCCCCTAGTTAATTGTTTGTGTAGAGAAGCAATGGATTGTATTCATGAATTAATTTTTGCTGAATTTGATCGTACAAGGTCCAAAAATTCTGGAGAGAAATTATAATGAGAAGGGTAGTGGTGCAATCGGGGAAAGTTCTAGTAGATCAGAATATGACGTATTTTCAGATGCTGCTGCAGAATTCTCTGATATTGCTTCTAGTCCAGGGATTGAAGAGAGCCCTGAAGATCTTAAGAAATCTGGGAGCCATGTGGAAAATATTGCTGAAAATGATGGAATAACCATTCAATCTGATGAGGATGGTGTGATTCAAGATGACTTTCAAGGTGATAATGAATTGTTCTTAAACAGTGGCTTGATATTGACTTTAATTAGGTAGCAGCAACATCCAATTATTGTTATTTTATCCTAACATTACTGTTAAAATAAAGAATGTAACTTTCAGTTGATTTGGAAAATTAGTATATTGAAGTCATCTAGTGATGTTGATACATATTTCACCTTTCTTTTGTTTTGGTGGTAAATGTTTAAGCTTAAAGTTTTGTGGATTGCATCTCTGGAATTTACTTTTTGTGTGTAATGTTGTTTGTTTATGTTTCATTATGCAGTTATTGCTTCACTTCCAAGCAAATCAGATGACAACATTGAAGTCAAGAGTAGTGAAGTGCCATTAAAAAAGCTGTCTGGAAGTGCAGAAGCTACTGAAAATCATGTCTCAACTGCTGTCATTGACTTGGTGGAAAGACCTTTAACAGATAGTAGAAGTGAGGCATCTGCCTGTGAAGGTTGTACTGAGGAAGGAGGATCTGTATCTGACTCGAACTTCGTCAAGTCAGAAATTCAAACAATTAAAAAGAGTGAGAAGAGCGACACCAGTGAGCATTTGACTGAAAATGTTCTAAATCAGAATGAAGATGCCAATTCAGATGTTAAAGTACGAGAGGTTATAGTGTTGCCCGTAGAATATGAAGAGGAAGCTCCAGATCTAGTTTCTGGAATGGAGAAGACACAGCATCCTATCTCAAATAATGCACATACCATGGACGTCATTCAATTGGAGAAAGAAAAAACAGAAGAATCTAAGTCAGCTTCCTATAATCAGTCCCCTGAAATTAAATGTGTTGACTTTGTGGAAGAATCTGTTGCTACTACTCAGATCAAGGTTGATGTTGGTGAAGGAGCTGACTCAATTAATTCAAGCAACTCAATTGACCCTTGCAATGTAAAGGGAGAAGCAAATGAAAACATGCATGTTTTTTCAGTTCCTGTTGATCTACCTGTAGACAATGCTAGTCTCATGAATGAAGGTATAAAAGACCATAAAGAAGGAAGTGTACCCCAGGTTCTGATGGTAGATTCATCTGCCGTCGGCAATGATATCAAGAACTCTATTCCTGAAGGTAATTCTTCCACTGCCATTTCTAACCTCTTAACAGAAGGCACTGATATCTATATCTTGGACTTGGATATTAAGGACAAGCATGAAGATAAAGGACAGATAGAGAAGCCTATGCTTGAAGTATTTCCTAGTGAAGGGGCAAGTGAGGTGCCCCAGGCTGCTCCAAAAATAAATGAAAACAACCAACCCATTGCTTCTAAGACAGTTGAGACTGAGAGTACTATTGTTCAGCCACCTTGTGAAAATGAGATTGATTTGTCTGTCATGAGTTTAGAGGAAAGTATGGTGAGGGACTTATCCAGTGTTAACCCTGAGGCTGAGCCAACGGATCCTGATGTCAGGCGAACAGAAAATTTAGTTGGGAATGATCCATGTGATTATGAAAAGACTACAAATGAAAAATATGATTCAGCTGGAAACAATGACAGCCAAAGAAGTACAGAAAACATAATAACTCCTGAAGTTAATGCATCAGCCATCCTACTTGGAATGGGAAATGCTACTTCTCGTGAAGAAAATCAAATTGAAAGACATGATGTACCCATTATTGCAGCAGGGGAAAATGACTGTAAACTGGGATTGTCAGTGGGGACTCTTGCAAAGACAACAGTTATAGCTAAATCCGCCGGTGATCATCATGAAACATGTATTCGTGAAGAAAATCCTAGTGATAAATCTAGGCTAAAGCCATCTGAGTCTGAAGGCAAGTGTATCATTGCAGTTCAAGATGCTTGGGAAAGCACAAAGGAATTTGAAAGCAATGCTAATGACAAAATTGAGCTGGAGAATCCTGTTGACATTAGTGCAGTCGCGGGTTCTGATAATGGTGAGGATGTTGAGGCACTGGAAAAATCTTTAGAAGAGTGTATAACAAAAGAGCCCCTAATTTCGGTTTCAGATACTTCAGTGTCCATCCATAATGCTGCCAATATTGACGATAAACCTTCTAGACAGGTTTCGTCTGAAACACCCAAGTCTCTACCTGGCGAAGGTGATAATAATTTAGATACCAATTCTGTTCCCCGACAACTTGGTTCATCTGCAATTGATTTATCAGTTGACTCGAGTAGTCAAACAGACAGCTTGGAGGGTCACTGGGGTTCTGTTTCAGGTGCATGTTAATTCAATCCTTCTTTTCCACAAAGTGATCTGATGATTATTCCTTCACTTATCTTCTTTCTGATCTTGAACCTATTTATCTATTTGATCACAAGTGATTTGGGCGATGCTCAAGATGCCCCTCATAATTTATGCATTTAATAGAACAAGTGACTTTGTTTCGTGATTTAATTTTTCTGGATCTCTTGGTCACCATATTTAAGAACGGAACCATGTCTGTGGGTACATGTGATGGAGCGATGAACCTCAGATAAATTAAAGTCATGAACCTCAGATAAATTAATGTCATTCAACCATATTCACTGTCATCTTTCTAGTAAAAATGGAACAGCCTTTAAACATCATAAGTCTAGTATTCGTAGTATATTTGATTTCTACCAATAAGTGTTTTATGTTGAAACATTTTTACCATTTACTTTTGGTGCCTACTTAGTGTTTTCTACTCAATCGGATATACCGGCGGTTGTGGATACTGAACCATTCCCATTGAAAGACTCCCAAGCATCAACTTTTGCAGATGAGTCCAGCTTTAAAAAGTCAGGAGCTGCACCTGAGGGACAACAAAATGATAAATCAGAGGTCTTTGAGCCACCATCTTTTATGACATTGGTTGAACCTAGACCTGATACAAAAGCTACTACTGATTCTGAAATCCAAACTACTCGGCCGGCAAAAGCTGCTAACCTGCAAGCTGGTTGGTTTCCTTCTCTTACTCATGTGGTGAATGAATCACAAGGGAGAAAGAAGAATGAAGAGATTATTGCAAAAGTTGCAAACTGGAGTTCTGGTAAGCAACATGCTCCTTTGAAGAGTCTTCTGAGCGAGGCAACTGTTGAATCCAAGTCTAAGCCACCAAATACGAAGGAAAATCCATCTACAACAATTCAAAACGGTGGAACCTTGGCCAAGGACAATAGTGCTTCACCCACTAGTTTACCTTCTGATGCACCCAAAGCCAACTCCAGTAAGAATGAAGTTGAGAAGGAATGGAACTCTCCAGCAAGATATCCTGCAAACATAAAGAGAGAGAGGAGAAAAGTCAAGGGTAGGCCGTATTGGGCACAGTTTATGTGCTGTTCATCTGTTAATTAAACTTGTGTGGTGGTTTGTGTTTCCACATATAGTTGCATTCAAAATTTATATGTTCCAATTCCTATTATCGGCACAAAAGTATATTGTGTGATACATTCTAGCTTTAGTATTGAATGTTAGATGACTGCGAAAGTAAATATATCCCTTATTCTTTATGTACTTGTTCTCCTGACATGTGACTGCGTCCCAAAGCTTTCTTGGAACACATGAAACATTTCAAATTCTTGCGTTCAATACTTGTTAGTTTTGCACTTGGAGTCTTGTAAAAGAATCGGATTGGAATGAAAGCAATTATTATAATGGAGGGCTATGTACATAAGCAAGTAGCATTCAAATCATGATTACACATGCATGTTTGATTAAGAAACAGGTCATTAAAGAGCTAGATGATAGATATTAAATATATTTCATGGATTTGTTTTTGTACGGATTTGACCAAGTTGCCAATGTTGACAAATATCAACTAGGGTTGATTAATCAAACGCCTTACATTTTGTGAAGATTGTTCAAAATCTTTTGTATCTTAGGCATTCTGTTGATTCTGTCCGAAACTAAACCCAGGCCAGATTCCCCAGCTTACGCTTTGTTGGGGCCGAACCTGGGTCAGCCCCATGGGCAAGTGTGATGTAGAGTTCCCGGCAGAAGCTCAGGTTAGTCTCCGAGAAACTGAGAAGTTTCAAACATAAGATGATGCTGTAGTGGAATCCCAAACTCTCAATAAATGGCTACCGTACATACTCTGCCTCTGCGGTATAATTTCCCGTTAACAGTTGGATGGCGATGGAAAACCGTCACTAAACTTAACAAAACCCTCTTCTCCAAAACCCATATCCCAAAACCTATCGCCACTTCCTGCTCTCTCTCGTTTCACCAACCTTCATCTCCTCCTCAGGATGCTTCGTCCACAAAGCATACAACCCTTCTCGTTGAGAACTACTACGAACACCAGAGTCTCAGGGCCTTGCTACACAAACTCAACAAGAAGGGTTCTTTACCTCTGCGAATTCTTCGAGATGATGGGGATTGGTCCAAAGATCACTTTTGGACTGTCATCAAGTTTCTTAAACGTTCCACACGATGCAACGAGATTCTTCAGGTGTTATACCTCTCTCTTTACTCTTAGGATCTGAGTTTCTGAAATAGTTTTTGAAAAGTTTGAATCTTTTGGCAGGTATTTAATGTGTGGAAGGAGAAAGAGAAATCTCGAATTAACGAATTAAACTATGAGAAGATTATAGAGTTGTTAGGTGAAGATGGTCTGATGGAAGAGGCCGTTTCAGCATTTGTAGAGATGAAAAGTTATGATCTTACCCCTTCTCTTCGGATGTACAATTCCTTGATTCATGGTTTTGCAAGAGATGGTAAGTTTGATTGTGTGTTTTCCTACCTTAACGAAATGAAAGAAATGAATTTGGCTCCTGAAAGTGATACTTATGATGGCTTGATTAAAGCATATGGAAAGTATGAAATGTATGACGAGCTGGGTATGTGCTTGAAGAGGATGGAAATCGATGGCTGTTCACCTGATCAGGTTACATATAATTTGCTTATCACTGAGTTTGCACGAGGGGGGTTGCTTTCGCGAATGGAAAAGGTTTATCATGCTATGCGTTCTAAGAAGTTGGATTTGCAATCTTCTACACAAATTGCAATGTTGGATGCTTATGTAAACTTTGGCATTTTGGAAAAGATGGAGAAGATGTTAAAGAGTGTGAGGCATTCAAAAGCATCATTAGATGAAGGATTGGTTAGGAAAATAGCTAGGGTATATATTGAAAATTACATGTTTTCACGGTTAAATGACTTAGCAGACGATCTTGCTTCTCAAACTGGTAGATCTGCCATTATATGGTGCCTGCGCCTGCTCTCTCATGCTTGTCTTTTGAGTAGAAAAGGCATGGATTCTGTAATTAAGGAGATGGAGGAAGCAAGGGTTTCTTGGAGTGTGACAGTTGTAAATATTGTCTTGCTCACCTACTTGAAAGTGAAAGATTTCACTCACATGAGAATCTTACTTTCTAGGTTACCAAGCTATCGGGTGAAACCTGATATAGTTACGATTGGAGTTCTGTTTGATGCTAATAGCATGGGATTTGACGGGGCCAGAATATTAGAGACATGGAAAAGGATGGGCCTTCTTCACAAATCTGCAGAACTGAATACTGATCCTCTGGTTCTTGCTGCATTTGGAAAGGTACAGTTTGTAAGAAACTGTGAGGAGATGTACTCCTCACTAGAACCAAAAGATAGAAACAATAAGAGGTGGACTTATTATGATCTCATTCATTTAGTAACAAAGCACAATGAACAGCACCCTTAGCTGAATGGATTTAGATGATTTGAAGTATCAAGATTCCAACATCAAGCTAATTAAGCTTATGACAAGTGAAGCTTATCTCTGGTTAAGTGAAGGGATCTGCCATGTGATGCAGCCTTTCAGTCATCTGGTTTGGCTTGTCTTAGCTGGTATGAAGAAATGTTCCGATTTGTATTCCACTGCTAAAGAGCTTACTTGCTACATGTCCGAGTTGTGACAATGGTGTAGCATTTGTCACTAACTGTTATACTCAAGCTCAAATGAACAGAAGTGCATCCGCTATTGCTATTATGCAATTCTATGGAAGGAAAGTAACCCAAATCTGAATTCTCTAAATGGCTTGTTGAATATGGTGGCATGGACTTTCTGTGCTTTTCCAGAGGGATTAAGATGATATTTTGTACTTTCTTTGAAGCTCCTTGGGTTTTGCAAAGTAGTGGTTGATTGATAACTCGGGAACCTTTTCTGATAGTGCACGCAAATAGTTTTGATGGAGGTCAAGAACCCACAGGTACGTACATAGGAACGGGAACTTCCTATTGAGCTTAAGCTTTATGTTTGTTCTTTGACAACTGTCCATTCTTACTCTTATCTAAATTCTCAAATCTATTTATATTTTCAACCACCCGTTCAACATGTTCTATGTTTATATTCACACCATTGTCATGGAATATGTACTTGACAATAGTAATCAATAATCATAGCATGACAGATTAGTGCAGTTTCATTCGAAATGTTTGGAATAATCTAGTCAGTTGCATCAAGCTTATGCATGCATATATATTTTTAACTGTTTGTTATAGGATGATATGAACTGACCTACGTACATACATTTGTGTTTTAAAATTGATGCAGTTAGTTTAGGTTTTGCTACAATGGTAACCTCGAAAGAAACGCCAAGAATTATGCTCCAAGGAATATCAGGTCCTAAGTTCCCAAGCTATCTTCATGCATTGCTCATGTCCTGCAATATTTCTATTTCCTCCAACAATCTCTTCTTTTTAGATCGTAAAGCACCATGTTCAGTGTCCGGGGATGTAATAGATGACATCAAATAAGTAAGATACCCGCGAAATTTTCCCAGATCATTTTCCATGCTGTTCCTCATCGCCAGATGATTGTCTTGGCACTTTCTTTGATCATCTTCAACGTAAATGCATCTCCTGCATTCCTGTAGAATTCAGACCTATATAACTATTGGTATCTGATATAGGTTAATGTATCTTATCGAAAAGGATCATTTAACAAAAACTTCAATTCCAATTCGATCCAACCTATCAGTTTACAGAGGTAAACAGTCTTTGCATCAGAAACTCTGATGGCTATCCTCATTTGCCTACAATATAGATTGGAATGTGGCTAAAAGCCACAGATGTACAATTGTTTCTCTTTATACTTGCGCTTTCCATTAAGTTCTACGATAGAATCTTTCTTCGTTATAATTATTGCCTACTGGATTCATACCGAGGCCGGTAACTTGAGTTATAATAAAAAATTTATCATCAGGTGGTATGCAAGGGACCCAAATTGTTTTGGACTCCAGATCTTTGTTCTATAACATCCGCAATGTGAAAAAGGAAAATATGAGAAGCAAGAAATAAGTTTAAATGAGCCTCTTTCACGTTATTTTTTACTAGAGTCCAGTTTGACTGCATAGTGGCACATAAAAACCAAAAATCAAGAAGAAAGAGGAAAATTACCTGGAAAACTCGATTTATGCTAGCTTTGTGTTGCTCAGTCGATAACCCAGATTTGCATAGTTCTTGAAATAAAAGCACCATTTCTATGGTTATATTACTGGTTGCAAGGTTATCGATTATAGAAGAAATACAGATGGCATCAAACACTTCCCTCATCCACGGAGGCGAGTTCTGAAGCTTTAACAAAGCCACAGATACAAGAATCGCAGGATGGTGTTGTTCAACAAAAGATTTAGACGTTAGACATGGCACTGCTAGAGACATTGCCATTTCTTCAACAATCAGCCTGCACCAAGTATCCTTTGCAATTATTCTGGTCTCCTCCATGTCAAGGTTTTCCCATCCTAAAATAACGGATATGCAGATAGCACTGTTCATAGCCACTCTGATGTCAGAGCTATGTACCAGACCTTGTAAAACAGAAATTATGGAAATCAAGTAGCTCTTGGAACATTTCAAATCCTCGTGCTTCTTGTTTCTCTGTTTTGAAAATCTTGCAATGAACTCCAGCAGGCAATGTGAAGCAACAAGCTTTACTGCATAGGATCCAAAATACATCAGCCTACACAAGTCATCAACGTAGATGCCGATTGTATAAAGTGGCTGCGTCCTGTTTGACGAGTCTAATAAATTTTGCCAATCCACATCCCCAGTGATAACGACCTCTAAACTGCAAAAGCAAGAAGTTAGGTTCAAAGCTTCAAAGTATATAATCAAGATTAACTCTGCAACTTCATTATCAAACTAAAAGTAACTCTCAGATTACCTTCTCACAGAGAAATAATATAGTAAAAGTACAAAAACCAGATTTTCTCCTAAACTTGTCCTGTCATCGTAATCAAGCAAAGCAGTTCCCTTGGAACAGGCCGCCTGGATGACACTGTTGACCATATTGAACATGGAAGCACTAAAAAGTATCGTCTTTGAAGCTTCCAACAGTGACCTTTTTGTGGATTGGTGCAAGATCAGGGAAAAGATGGCAATTACTCGTAAGCCTTCCTTAGACAAGTTCTCTTCTGCTACTGTTGCGATCAGGCAGTCCATTAACTACAAAATAAGGTAAAAGGTCCAGTCCATCTTCTAAAATTTCGAGCACATAGAAATCATGCCGAGTTAAGACTAGCACCTTCAAAGTAATTGCAATCCAAGGTTCCTCATCAGAAAGTGCTTCTGGTTGAACTGAACACAGAACATCAAATATTAAAAGTGAGAGCACATCGAACATAGGAGGCGAAGAAGAAATGTTTCGACTAAAACAAAGAGTACGAATTGCATTGCTCAGTCCATCCAAACATAACTCGTGTGCTGCAGCTGGTAAAATGTTTATGACAGTTGTCAATAGATGTAGTAGTGATACAATGTCATGCTCTTGGCCTTCATCCTCTACAAGCTGTATCAATAAGTTCACTAAAATTCTGGCCATATAGTTGTCTCCTGATGAAGTCAACTCTCCAATCACTTGCACACTAAGAGTATGTTCTTCAGGAACTTTATCACTTAACCAATTGCTTCGGCAGAATTTTATCATTTGACAAGAAAACGTCCTACTGATTTTCTCTTGTTGGAACAACCATTTCAATGAAGTCACGTGAACTCTAGAAGAAGGCAAATCAAAATCATTTTCATTTATTATACGAAAAAAGATCCTCTCGGCTTCAGGACTGTATGGGACTTGGTAGGTCATCTTGGCAAAACCACGACAACAGCCATAGAGATTTACCAGTTGCATCATTTTGAATGAATCAGTGGACCCACATAGGAAATCACCACCATTGACAAGTATATACTGATCAAGCGAAGCTAAGAGGGACCTCTCATCTGCAAGCCTGAGAATAAACATCAAGAACACGAAGGCAATGGAACTGAGCAAACTTATTAGACTGGGAGAGCAGTTGGAATAGGGATCAGGGGCTTACTGACCTGTCATCGTATAAGGAAATGGTATGCAAAATCAGAAAAATAGCAGATTGACAAGTAGATAATAATTTGTCTTTGGAACTCTTCTGCCCAAGTAGAACCAGCAAATCCATAGGATCAGTTGGAAGATGCGAAGCAGCATCTCTAATAGGTGTCCCAGGATCATTTAACAGAATTTCTACCAGAGAACTTAGCAGTTGGTAAACTATCCACTTCATCTTCTCTGTCGGGAATAGACCTAGGTATCCAAATGACAAACTGAACCAAGCAGATTTAACCAGCAATTTCGCAAATCTTGTGGTTTGGTCACTAGAATCATGAAGCAGTATGTGATGAAAAGTTTCAAGTATCCCCAGGATAATTTCCTCATCCACATCGTTCATTGATGTAATTGTCCAGGGTAACAAATTAGATGTGCATATATCTATAATGCAACTTTGCAATTCATTGACAGATGAGTCATCTGAAGATATATATTTGAGGCTATAACTATATGCCCCTTTGAGCAGATACAAAGCATGTAAAAGATCACTATAGTACTTTCCAGATGGATCCAGGCAAGCTGAAATTGCATACTCTGCTGCTTCTTCAACAAGTTTAATAAGATTAGAAGTTCCATGAAATGGAGACTCTAACAAAGCTACAAAAATTGAACAAAGTAATTTGAATGACTCTGGAGACATCGCCACTTTGCCATCAGTATGCCTCTTAAACATCCTTGTCAAAATCAGAACAATATCCTCAATATGGGAAGTTGATATTATTCCAGGGCAGTCAGAAATGCCTTTACATACGAGCTCCAGGGTTGGATGCTGGGCAGGATGGAAAGGGAGTTCAGCCACATGACGCAGCGCTGGGATCAGAGTTGAATATCCAAAAACAAGCCTTTCTATAAAGCCCTTCTCAGCCCTCAAAAAAAGTTGAAGAACCAGAATGCACGAACTCACAATAGGATCTTTACATTCTGCCATATGTAGTGGAAATGAGCTTAGCAACCATATTTAGCAGCATAAGAACTTTCACTTTTCAGCATAAACAAAGTTTGTTGTCATATTTACCAAAAAAAAGTTTGTTGTCATAAGGTAAAAATATCTGTACAATGTTTGTGTGATTAAAGGCTACCGTACAATGCAAAGAGTTTGGGCAAATATAAAACTAGTGGAGTGGTATTTAGCAGACTTGCCAGATAAAAAAAACTCAGTAAATCAAATTAGATTGTTGCAATTATTCTAATGCTCTAATCTCTAGCGAATACTGCAATGAGGACATTATTATTTACCTAAGATAAAGACTTTTACCTGAAAGTCTTAGAATTTCAAATATATAATCCACAATATTTTGTTGGATTAATAGTTGAGACCTTTTAATTGAAGCTCGATCCCCTAACAGATAGTGGTAAATAAGGTCTAGAGTACTGATTTGAATCTGCCTATCCGCTGAAAGAAGTGGCCCTTTAATGGCCTCAGAAAATAAGAAACAGAGTGGAGTCCCATCTTGTCCATCATCTGGTATATGCCTGATGCTATCTACTTCATCGCAGCTCATTCTGTTCACGCCATTCATGTTTACATTCTCAAAAAAACCTTTCCGAGTGAGAGTAGCCAAAAGAGCTAGGCAAAATGAGAAAAAAAAGGAAAGAGAAGTTCATTAGTTTAGAGAAATTAGAAATGATGATGAGGTGCATCAATGAAATGCCCATGGTAGGATATGACAGGACTACACTAGAGTGGGACCTTCGAGTCCATATCCATAAAACTAGTTAAGAAGGATACTACATGAATCACTTTCACCAGCCAATATGACTGATTTGCTTTGGGGGAAGCATAAGTGGTACTAATAAAAGATGGCAAGCACACTCGAAAAGAAGATACAACTGGCAGGTACATTTCACATGTATAGTCAACTTGTTTTTGTACCAATCTTATTATAATCAAGAAAAGATGTTAAATACAATCTCCCCAAAAAAGCTTTGCCAAATAAAAACAGATGAATGAAGCAATGAAACAAACCTACACAATTCATGCGGACAGTATCATCCTGGGTCTTCAACAGGGCCTCCAACGACAAATGCAAAAGCTTAGGACAATAAGTGAAAAGAGAATCAGCTCCACTGCTGCCGTCATCTGATTGAAGGATCGATATTTTGTACAGCACAAACAGAATCTCTCCTCTGATCTCCTCGCTGTAATCGTGTAGCTCATAGATTATATGTAAAACATAGGATTGAAATTGGGAAATTTCATGTACTTGATTAATTACCTTGGCAATTGAAGACCAGTAACAAGATTGGAGACCAGACCATCTCTGTCTTTAACCAGAGCGTACGGATTGTTCACACAACAATTCAATAGAACGCCAAAGCAGTGAAGCTGGATGAATGCAAACAGCAGCATAGTAAGTAGAAGAAACGATCTGATTGACAATCGCCTAACAAACTGATGAAGATACGTACCATATAAACCTGACGGCGACTCCATGCCAAGACGCCGGAGGCAATAGAATCCGCCACGTGGCAAACAAACTCGTCGCAGAGGGAGGCGTTACCGAATCCACAAAGGGTGGCGATGAGTCGAACAATCTGACAGGCAATAGGATCGTCATCGAAGAGGGAGAGGGCGGTGATGAGAGGGGAGACGAGGAGGAGAGGGTGAGAGCAGAGGAAGGACTGGAGGAAGGCGGAGTCTGAGAAGGCGATGGAGAGCTGCGACAGAGCGTAGGAGACGTGGAAGGTTGGGGCGTGGGGGTTGGTGATGAGATCGGAGAAGCAGACAAGGCAGATTGAACCTCCTTGTTCCGTGCCCAGACAGAGGCTCGATCTGTGGCCTTCACTACATTGCAGTGATCTTTCTTCCTCATAGATGTTGTCGTCGCTTTCGTCTCCAATGAGGTCGGGATCGGAGTTCGGGTCCTGTGAGTCAGCGAAGAACATCGCGGAGACGAGACGTGAATTCAAATTTGAGCGCCAGGGATGTCGAAGTTTGAATTTTATTTATATTTATAGTATGAGAGGAACAAAATATACTTCTATATACCGTATAGGACTTGGTACTAAATTGAGTTCTGATACGATACTGTACCAGTATCAGATACCGTTTTATGTAATTTTTTAAATTTATAAAATAATCTCTAAAATTTTTAAAATTTGCAAAATAGTTTATTGGTATATTGTACAGTTGTACTGTATATTTTACTAGGTTACTGTTGACATCAACAATATTTTCAAAAATCATAATAATAACAATTAATATGAAATAACAATAATTTTCAAATATTTCACATATAAATAATAACCAAAATTAACATAAACAAAGACAATCATCATTATACAAATATAAAATTAAGAATAATACAAAGTATTTAAAATATTACAATAAAACAATTTTATCATTTTAATAAATAATATTACATCAAAAGATTCAAAATATTAAATAAAAAGAATAATAAATATCCTTAAACAATTTACAAAAAGGGTTAATGACGAAGAAACAATCAAGTAGAAATTAAATCTAACATAAACATCAAATACAAATAAAATTAAAAGAAGTGGAAAAATAAAAACTTAGAATTCAATCGTCAATGGGAAGATACCTGCTATAACAGCATTGATCCTAGTGATCATTTGGTACAAAATCCTCATGATTAAGAGGAGCTTCATTATCATTATCATTCAAATTTAATGCACCAAATGACATGTTAATGCTTTTCCATCCAAGATTATCTTCCAAATCCAAAT
>JANSVA010000001.1:21672937-21683345 GCA_025504915.1 Erythroxylum reticulatum
TAAAATAAAATAAAATATATTAAATAATTAATACTAATATTTTATATAATTAATAATAAAATAATAAACCTCCTGCATCAACCATTTTAATATAAAGGGTATAAAAGTCATTTATTATACATTACATTCCATTTTATCCATCTTTCAAACAATATTTCACTGCATTACATTATGAACCTTTCCAAACAACTTTTTACTATATTACATTCCATTCCATTATAAACCATTCCGTTCCCTTCCATTCTATGACATTCCATTATATTAATTAACATCCAACCAAACAGGGCCTAACTGTGGTGTAGCTTCTCTAACAAAATGTGGTAGAACTTCTCCTCTGACAAAGGTATCCTCCACGCTATTTGGCTTTCTTTACATGGATGATTAAATACTCATTGGTGTCATGTTTGATTATAGTTTGAGGGATTAATGAATTGAATTGACTTTCATTATTGTTTGTGCAAATTATTTTCTACATCTACTTAACTGTGCCAAATGGAACTATTTCATTTGAAATTTTCTTCACAAGAATTGAATGACATAGTTGCAAGTCAAAATCTATATTGGTGGCAATACAAATTACCTTTTCCTCCTAATTATTTTTTAAAAATATGGTCTTCTTTAGGGAGGTTAAAGTTAGGTCTATTAGCTAAATAACTCCTAGGCTTTAAGCATTGCCTTGTCATACTTACATCCTTGCATGTATTATAGGGGTTATTACATTTCATGACAAGGAAACATCCTCAAATTATGATTCTAAGTTAATTACTTTCCATCTATGGATCTTTTCATTATACAACTTAAATGTGTTGAAATGTTCCAATGAGTTTTATCTGATGTTTTAAAAGCTGACTAGACATCGAACCAGACAAGTAAAATGTTTAAGGTTTAAAGGTTCAATCGGTATTAAAACGCTATAAATTTAGTTTATAATAAATAAAAAGTAAAAATTATAAAAAGTAAAATATAGTATAAAATAAAATACTTTATTGAAATAAAAATGCACTAATAATGTCTATTGATATTTAGTAAACTAATAATAAATCTAATAATTTAAACTAAGATTAGATATAACATAAAATTTAAAATAAAAATAAAAACAAAATTATGTTTTTTATATTATCATTTATTTAAAAGCTAATAAAAGTTGAAATATATTTAAAGAAAGTGAATAAAAAAGACTCTAACTTTATTTTAACTTTTTCTAATATCCTTTAAACATAATTATTTATAGTTTAAATATTATATTTTAACACATTCTTAAATTTTCTTAAGAAAAATTACTTATATATATTAATTAATAATTCAATTTATAAACAAGTTTACAATAAAAATAATATTTAGTTTTTAACAACAATAATTTAAAATTTTTTAATTAAAGTATAAAGAGATAAATAAAAAACCTAAAATTTGATAAATACAATTTAATAGTGAGATTAAATAAATAAAATAGTAATTTATTTTTTTAATAATAATTTTCAATAAAATTATTAATTAAAATATAAATAGATAAATAAAAATATAAAATTGAAAATATAAATTGTTAATTAAATTGTATAAAAAAATTGAAAAAAAGTGAAAACTTTGGCATAGACAATTTGCAACTCTAAAAGAAAAGAACAACTTCAATTAATGCACTCCGTACATTATGAAGCATTAATTGGATTATGAAGCAATTAATTCAAGTTTATAGCATTTATAGGTTGGTGTGTAAAATTTGTTGGTGGACTCCACATTTTGACATATTTTCAAACCAATGGGTCTTTCAAGAATCAGTCAATTTTTAGGCTGGGTTTTTTAGAAAACTCTCTAGTTTTTTACTTAACCAATTGGTTTCTTCTTATAAGAGGTTATCAACTTAAATCAGATCAGAAATTAGACTGGTTCATATTTATTCCAGTCAAATTGGCCCGTTCAGCCTTGTTTTAAAAACATTGGTTCTATCTTATCCAATTATAAAGTGGAAATATTTCAAATTTTGATTTTTAAAAAATTGCATCTTATATGGTAAGTGTCTAGATCAGATTATATAGACCATTTATTGGTGTATGGATATGAGAAAACTTATTAAGTAGGTAACAATAGTGGCACTTAACAAAATCATTTTTCAGAAGATTCCTTTATTTGACATGTTGAGAAAGAAGTTTAATTGTAGACTTGTACATGTTCTTAAAAGGGTTATTTTCTTTGTTATCTTTGAACTAATAATGTTATTGATTGAACATAATAATTAAGGAACTCTTATTATAATTTCACATATGGAATTCCCAACATCTAACAACTCTAATTATAATAATGTTAACAAAATGGTTTACTTATTTGGACAAGATGCTTCTTTGAGGACTATATAGAGTGATATCAATTTGGGTAGAAGATTTTTGGGATATCCTAATTATCCCGTTGGTAATTTCGAAATTTTATATTGATATGATAAGCAACTCTTGACAGAGATGTCTATATAATTTAAAAATTGAGAAAAAATATTTTTTAACTAAAGAAGAAGCTGAAAGAAGAGAGGTATATATAAAATAAAGGAACAAGATGAGTAATTGAAAATTATGAAGCAAGACATTGAGACGTCAACTAGAGAAAAAAAAGGGAGAGTTGAAGTTGATGTTATTTAATAATATTTATAGGGTTTATTTCAGTTTTTGTTTCATTATTCATATTCTATATGGTTTTTAAAATGACTAATATAGATGTACTTATACTTTTTATTATTGAATGGAAATATAAAATTATGCGCTAGACTTTATTTAATCATGTTTTGCTATTGAAAAATAAGTATAGTTGAATGTAATATTCTAAAACACTTAATTAGGTAAAAACACACATTAGTTAGATAGCCAATATACCACTAGATCTAAATAACACAATATCTCCTATATATAAGATCTATCATATATACATACTTGTATTTATCTTTTATATAGCCAACCTCTAGGCAAATTAATAATGTTCATTTAGTTTAAGTAGCAAATATATTATTTAATTACAAAATAAACTAAATCAATTGTCATAGTTTGAAATACAATGATACACCAAATCAATTGTCTGATTTGTTAACTTATTGGTTGTTAGTCCCAATTGTTTCTTTCCTCTTACTTGCAACTTACCCTTAAATGTACGTCCTCTTAGTTCAAATGAAAATTTAAAAGATATTGGATTGGCCTGTCAATATTTTCTTTCAGTAGTGTTTATAGAACTAGCTACTTGTGAGCCACCTATTAATGAGTATGCATCGAGTTTAATACTAATGAATCTGCTAATGGACATGCATATGAGTTTAAAATGAGTACAACTTAAATTGATACTTTGTTGACTAGGATGACATTCCTTAGTACTTGACATGCTACTTTGAATACGAGTTTGCTGAACATAATTTGGGTCAATTAAGTAGTATTGTAATTTGTAAGATATAAGAATCATTAAGTTATCATTGTACGTTTACTTATGATAATTCTCTAACACAAGGCCCTTCAATTGAAATTGTTTCAATCTGCAAAATAATATACATGACAATAATACTGATAATTAGATTAAAATTAAAAATGATAAAACATATTAATCACTTATATTAACATGTTGTTTAGTAGGTCTTGTCATATTACATTTTCTGTTGTTATGTCTAGACCATATTTCCTACATTTTGCACATGACCCTTTTAGGACACCTTATTTATACTTGGTATTTTCTTTGTTTCTTTTTTATCTTTCTTACCTGCCTTTTGAACCTTCCTAGCATCATCCTCTTGGCTGGTGGATGTATTTGCTCATAATCATTCAATGTAAAAAGATTAGTCTCATAATAGGCCACAATACTTGATCATACACTTTTAAAGTACTTTTTTTAGCAATCATTAATGCATATTTGCATGGGTAACCATATAAGTCCTACACTCTACATCTAAAACAAATGTACCTTTTTACTCCTATAAGATACTTCCTATCCCCTTTGCTAACCTCATATACTCCATAACTGTTTCATACAATCCTATATTGCATTGTCTCTTTTTTTTTCAAGCCTCTTCATAACTATAAGTGCAAAATGTAATTTCATGCATATACATTTACCTTACTTTTAGCATGCCTCCTCAACACCACTATCCTTATGGTTTCTAGCATACTAATCATTGGTTTATCTCTCACTCATGTTATTATTAATAATAGGACATTTCGACTTAAATGATTGGTATAACCTAGCCTAACTCTCTTGTGGATATTTAAGCAAAAAAGAAACACTCACAAGTCTAATTTTGTTTAATTTCTTCATTTTTCATTAAGCCTTCGATGTACGTAGATGATGAACGTGCCCAAACTTGTCTCTTAAACTTTACCACTCCATTGTCCATGTTAATTATGATAAGTATATTTAACTCAAATTTTATGATATGCATTTAGAAGCATCACCTCAATAACTTTTAGTAATCCCTGATGCATAAATCATAAAATAACTGTCAAATAATGAAATATATTAACAGATGATATAACAAATAAAACAATTCAAAAAAAATATGTCTACAAATATGTACCTTTTGCATGTTAGAAACTATTATGACTCCATTTCATATTCCAACTCAAATCAACTAATAGGAATGACATGAACCAACTCTATGAATCAATATTTTTAACTTCAATAACTGCCCATGCTACAGGATACATACCTCTATCTTCATATATACATACCTTCATCTTCATCCCTTCCAATTACACTAATTAGTTTCCTTTGAAAGTTAGTCTTTAAGAAACAATCATCCATTCCAAGTATGAACCTCAAATGCTTTCATCTTTCTTTTATAGCCATAAAACAAATGTACAACCTCTTAAACTACAACAATAAGGTTTCTTGATTCCTTGAAATTTATAGTTTCATTGTTGATCCAGTATTGCTATGTTTCAACTCTTGGATATAAACTTGTATCTTTTAACATTTACAACTATGTTAAACTTTTTCTTACATTCTTCAATCATCTCTATAGTGGTAATGCTAGGCTAGTCTATAATTATGTCCTAGAAGTGTCTAACCAGAAACTTTGTTAAAATCATTTTATACTTATTTGTTATGAAATATGTATGGTAAGACCTATATGACTTGATTTGAAACATTTTTCCTTATCATCATTAGCTGCATATATTTCCCACTTGCATCCTTCAATACATCTAACTTTAATCCGCTCAAATTCACTTTTTTCCACCCTATATTAATCCTTATCGTTATTGAATAATATCAACATCTTTAAACTATCTAACATTGCCAAACTCTATACTCAGTATCCAAGATAACTTATCTTTTAATTGGTTCATTTCTAACACTTTCTAGGTCTTTTAATTGGCTCCCTAAGCTCTCCTCTCCACTAAGGTAATGATCACTGTCAATGAAACTTCCATACTTACTAAAGTTAATCACCATTGTTTACTAGCCATCTTGAATTGAAACATCAAATGTATTATGTACTCCTTCAACTTCATCATCATCATCATCATCATCTTCACCTTCAACTTCATTATCACCTTTAACTCCATTCTCACAAGTGCCCACATTCTCATTGTTACTACTTCTTTAATAGCAAGTATATTAACTTCATCATCATGAACAACATCCTTATCAAAGCCCAAATCTTTAACATTACCTGATATAGCCAAAATTTCTAGAGCTATAATTGGAACATCAAATTTGTGTGTAAGATACATCTCAATTGTCCCATATATTTTTAAAAGGTTAATTAACCTAATGTAATTTTCATTAGATTCAAGCCTTAAAGATTTATTGAATTTAAAAACAAAAACCCTAAAATAAGCTTTATTAACCTGTAAGTATCCAAGTTCTTTACCTATCTCACAAATTTGTCTATACTGATAAAGTCAAGATCAACTTTATCAAAATAACTTGATGACCCACCCTTATAACTCAACTTGGGATCTTTCTTAAAGTATCCACTATCTTTAAGCTTTTATATTAAGTCATTATAAACCTACAAATAATAAGTAAAATATAATTTATGTTTTTAGAAAATATACATATATATATATACATAAACACAAACACAAGATACTTTAGCTGAGAATTTCTTATAACAATAGAGTGTCACATAAGATGTTAACTGAGTAGAAAATAAAAGTTTAAAATTATGTTTTGAGTTAACAATGTTTGGAGTACAACTATTCACTTCATAAGAGCTACTGTCTTGATTACTATACTTACTCAAAGGGTAAGGTTTGTTAATGAACTTTTCAGTTTTCATAAGCAGGGGACACAATGAATTCTAATGATTTACATACGAAATTCAACTTTAATATACGTGTAGCCATGCAATATCAAATAAAGTTCAAGTAACTCTTGCATTAAGTAACATTAACTTTAAACAACGATGAAATATCAAATAATGTGAGTCACATAATGATTTGTAACATGCATGTCATACATGAAGAGGGAAATGTAATATCTCATTTTTTCGGAATATGATTAGGGATTAAACCTAGATTAAATAATGCATGTACATGCATAACATTAGCATTCATACATGAATTGATATTTGTGCACATTACAAGTTAGCATATGCACTCGATTGACTTATTTCGGGGTATGAAAAATGTTAAGTGATCATGATGTGCATTGTGTTTTGATATGTCTTGAATTTTGGTATGATTAGATTTCAATTAGAAAATTTGGAATTAAATGTTATGGATTGGAAAATTGATAGATTAAAATGTACATTTAGACTAAGACAAATGCCAATTGGTAGGATAAATTAATACATGAAAAATTTGGATGATTTAGCCTATAATTGAGTGACATTTGGCATAGTTAAATTGGTGACTAATGGGCTAATAATTAAATGATAATTGGATCAATTAGTATGTGACAAATAGACCAATTATTGTGTGACATGTGGAATAATTATAATAAGGCATATGGATTGATTAATTGGTGACTAATGGCAGCATAGGAAATGGGCAAATGTATTACATGCCTTAAGACATATAGTGAGTTTAGACATTGACACCTAGCATGTGATGTAGCCAGTTTTTGTAGCTAAGTTTTGCTGCTTCTTTCCTTTGTTTCTTCACCAAAATTACTCCATCTCTTTCTCTGCATTTTTGCTTGAAACCTAGCCAATTTGTTGCATGAAACCCATACGTATATCCTTCACCAAATTGCCAAAAAAGTTTGTGTTAATTTTTGCTTGCTTGGGAGGACTATTATAATCTGGAGTTTTGAGCTAAATTGGAAGCCTAATAGGTAAGTAACAATATGAGTTGCCATGCAGAAGATGGGTTATTTTAACGATTTGTTAGAGAGAGTGACTCTTCCTTCTCACTAACCAACTGTCCTTGCCATTCATATCAATCTACCTACCTTCCTCCCCCATTACCTCTTCTTCTATTTTTCTTCATCTGATTGTTTCTTTCCACCATTTTCCTCTTGTCCCCCAGCAAGCCCTCCATACTCCATCCTTCTTCCTCCTCCATTTGCACTCGTTTCTTAGTCAGGGGCATTGCTATCTATTTTACTAGTCCACTTTTCATTACCGTTAAAAAACCTACACTCCCCGCACAAATTTCTGAAACGCTACTACCTTACCAAAACTAGCACTTTTTTCTTTTTTCTCTTACAATGACCGAAACCTTACCCCCTAATCTTTCTGAATTCCCCTTTTTACCCTCGAGTAATTAACCATCTTCCTCATCTACTCCCTCCCTTGCTCTACTAATCCATAACAATGCAAACCTTCATGTGAACCCCTACTCCCCTTCCAAATCCTCTTCAGCCCATTCATCCTCCCCACCCCTCTCTAAAAATACCTCGCCCTTCAACTTCAGATCTTCCCCCTAAGAAAACAGATCCAACAGAAGGAGTTTCTACTATAAGAGCTAGGAAGATATGGAAACAAGTTGTAGGAGATAATTCTGATTCTTCTTTGTTTTTAGTCCTTCAGTATAGGTTGAAGGGAAACTAATGGTGGCTCCTAGCCTAGAAATTCTACAGGAAGGAGGTAAAACATGGGAGTCTACCTTAGTTGGCTTTTTCATGTACAAAAGACCTACATTTCCAATGATACAAGCTTGGTCTTAGAGGAATTGGAAAGGAAGAGGTTTAATGGAGGTAATGTTCACTGAGGAGGATAACATTATCTTCAGTTTCTCTTCAAAATCAGAAGCATAAAAAATAATTGAAGAAGGTCCGTGACACATTTCACAACTTCCCCTATTTCTTCAAAGTTGGCAACTAGGAATAGAACTAGAAAAAATCAGAATGAAAAACATTCTCTTATGAGTAAACATTCACAACATTCCTCTAGAATATTAGACTACCAAAGGCTTAAGTATGCTAGCTAGTTATTTGGGAAAACCTATATGTATGGATAAGAACAAAGTATTGAGAAAAAGGGTTGGGTTTGCCAAATTGTGTGTGAGTATGGATATTTCCAAAGAAATGAAGGATTGCATTCTTATATTAAGGTTGGCAAACGAGCATTCTCTTAGAAAGGATAGAGTTATGGTTACATACCAATGGAAACCATTGCTTAAAGTTCAAGGTAAAGAATGGAAACCTACTGGAAAAATCTTTACTAGAGGAGAATTTTGGGAGGTGATGGGTATAGAAAAGTGTGATTTGGAAGGAAAGAAACAGGATAAGAAGGATACTGAAAATTCTAAACTAAGTCAGTTGGAAAAAGATTCTCTTAAAATTGGGAGAAACTGTCAAGAAAAAAATTGTCTAGATTTAGACAGAAAAGGAGGATCAGATTTGATTTCTTTGATTGACCAAAAATAATGCTCAAATGGACAAGGAGGTAAATGGACTGGAAACTTGTGATACAAATAAAGAAGAAGGAGTCTCTAATCCCCAACAGAATGAACATAGCTTTCAAAAGGCTGAACTACTGATTGGTGGAACTCAAGATGAGCATTTTGAACAGGTGACTTTTAGGAAAAGTAGTAAGAGCAGTAGGAAAGGCTTCAAAGGTAAGAGCAATCTCTAATGACTGTGATAGTATGGAATGCACATGGAACAAATAACCCTTCCAAGCTTAATGCTATAAGAGATTTTGTCCTGAAGGAGAAGCCTCAGGTTTTTTATCTTTTGGAAACTAAAATTAGGGAAATAAATCTGAACAAGCTATATTGTTTGGGTAGGAAATGACAATTATTATCAAACCACCAAATCCATGCCTATGGTAGAATTATTATTGCTTATGATGGTGATTCATTGGAGGTGAAAGTTCTCGAAACAAATCAACAGTTTATTCAGACTAAGATCTACTTTAAGATGGAAAACTCTAGTGTTTTAGCTACTTTTTTATATGGTCTTAACCTTGGATTTCAAAGGATTGAACTTTGGAATTATATTAGACAAAAAGGCCTCGACAAATTCTCCATGGTTAGTGTGTGGTGACTTTAACACCACATTGTTCAGATCTAAAGCAGAAGGTAATTGCAACTTACACAATTATTCTTCAGATATGTATGATTGTATGCAGGAGGTAGAACTTACAGATCTGAAATCCGAAGGCCATAAATTCATATGATCTAACAAACAAAGTTCTACTTGGCATATTAGGAAAAAGTTGGATAGGGCTTTAGTAAATGTAGATTGGATTAATTCCTTCTCAGAAAGTATAACAAAATTTCTAGACCCCTTTATTTCTGACCGTACTCCTATAAGGATTGACAATTGGTTCAATTATGTCAAAATCCTTCATCCTTTCAGATTTAACAATTTCTTGGCAACTATGGAGGGTTTTCATGAGCCTGAGCCTATAGTGAAAGGGATGGAGTATGATTATTTTAGGACAAAATATTACATTTGCCTCTAAAAGCTTAAGTCTATCAAGCAAGAACCAAAATCCCTCAATTCAAAAAGAGGCCAAAATCTCTCGAAGGAAATTAATAAGGTTAGAGATAAATTATCAGCTATCCAGACTTCATTGGGAGATAATCCTACAAATGTTTCACTAGCTTCTATTGAAAAGGAAGCTCTAAAGGAATATTTGCAATTGGTGGATAACCAAAGCTCACTATTGAAGCAGAGATCTAGAGTTAACTGGCTAAAAGATGGGGATAGATGTACTAAATTATTCTTTAACTTAGTGAAAGCTAGGAAGAATGTAAACAGAATCACCTTTATTACAACTGAAGATGGAGAGGTTATGGCTAGATAAGAAGGATTAGCTAAGGAAACAATCTTTTTTTACAAGAATCTTCTAAGGACAGTAGTCTCCTGACAACAAGAATTCCTGAACATATGGTTTCCTTATTAAGTAGGCCTGTAACAGACTAAGAAATAGAGAGGGTGGTGTTTGACACGAATGGTTCTAAAGCATCGGGCCCTGATGGCTTAAATGGTTTCTTCTACCAAAAAACTTGGAGTACAAGGGGGGGGGGGGGGAGGTGGGGTTCGAAAAGGCGGT
>JANSVA010000001.1:21696532-21733967 GCA_025504915.1 Erythroxylum reticulatum
ATATACCCGAAATGTCAATGAGTGCATGTACAATTATTTTCATGTGTGCAAAGATTCAAATTCACATGCATGTATGCCTGAGCATGAAATGCAAATTTTTCTAACTCTTACATTGCTATTCTCTCCATTATTGAAATTTGGGTATTAACTTTTAATATAAGGACGGGATGTTATAGACCCAACTCGAAGACCTGAAGCTAGTGAATATTTTTGGGGTGTGTTTTTTGAGTTTTTCAATTTTTCCTGCCTAAATCTTAACTGCATTATTTATTGTGTTTGATAATTGGATTGGATGTTGGATTTGTGAATTTTTTGGAAGTGGGAAGTTTTCCAAATTGCAATTTGCGTGTATCTGGTTCTGGTATTGTGTTTGGATATTGTCATTTGAAAATGGAAATGGACTTGAAATGTTGAATTGAATGAGTGAGCCTCACGGTGAATGATGTATTGCCCTTTTGATTTGCATGGGTTGGAAATGAAAATGTTGAATGATAAGTTGATAAGGTATTGTCATTTGGAAATGGAAATGGAGTTGAATTCACGGTGAATGATGTATTGGTTATAAAGATTAGTTTAAGTTTATATTTATGGTAAGTTTTTGGATGAATGATATGCATTATGCACGGCCTTGTTAATGTTGATTATTAAAATTGAAAGTTGAACTTGAAACAACCTAAATGTAAAATTTAAACCAATAATATTAAATTTGTAAAATTGTAAAAAATTAAATCATTAATTGACACATTCTTAATATTTGTGAAATGGTATTTTATTTTTAAATTTTAGGTATTGAGTTTAGGTAAATAATTAGTTGAGTATAAAATTATGCAATTAAAAATTAATAATAATTCAGTTGTAGTTAATGATAGCATTTGTTTATTTGGGTATTAGTTTTAGGTAAATAATTAATTTAGTATAAAATAAGTTGAACTTTAATTATTTGATAATATATATGTGTAGCGTATCATAAATATTTATAATAGATAATGTGTGAAAGTAGTGATGTAATAAATGTATCTGAAAAAGAACTTTTTTTTGTCAAATTGTGAATATGTTGTAGACTTGTAGGTTCCAATAATTTATACTTAGACTTATTAATGTCAATTGAAAATTGTAAAAGCAACATATATATTTAAGAACGAAATATAGAATGGTGTATATAGTATTATGGTTTGTTAGAAATGAAAAGAAGATTCAAAACCTTAAATAAGAATTTTTTTCTTCCAAAGATGTTATATCCTTCAACTTGATCCTTATGTTATGAATATATTTTTCAACTTGATCGTCATGTTATGAATATATATGTATGAATAAGATATGTCATTCATTATTTGACAATTATGTAAATCATATCATACCCTTCAACTTGATCCTCATGTTTAAAACTTTCAATTGAAATTGTTGGAAATGGAATTTGTTTATGCTTGATTTGTGAAAGTTGGAAATGGAAATTGTTGAAAATTGTTAGAAATAGATATTAGTTTATGAATGTACTGTGATTATTGGAAATTGTTGGAAATGGAAATGGAATTATGAATATTTTGTGATTGTTAGAAATGGAAATGGAAATGGAAATGAAAATTGTTGCTGTTGGAAATGAAAATAGAAATAAAATTATGAATGTTTTGTGATTATTAGAAATGGAAATTGTTGAAAATTGTTAGAAATGGAATTGGAAATTGAATTAGAATTATGAATGTTTTGTGATTGTTGGAAATGGAAATAGAATTATGAATGTTTTGTAATTATTGGATATGGAGATTATTGAAAATGAAACTGGAAATTGTTGATAATTGTTGGAAATGGAAATTGTTGATAATTGTTGGAAATGGAATTGGAATTATGAATGTTTTGTGATTGTTGGAAATGAAAATTGTTAGAAATGGAATTGAAAAATGTTGATAATTATTGGAAATGGAATTAAAATTATGAATGTTTTATGATTGTTAGAAATAGAAATTGTTGGAAATGGAATTGGAATTATGATTGTTTTGTGATTGTTGGAAATGGAATTGGAAATTGTTGGAAATGGAATTGGAATTATGATTGTTTTGTGATTGTTGGAAATGGAATTGGAATTATGAATTTTTTGTGATTGTTAAAAATAGAAATTGTTGGAAATTGATGAAAATGAAAATTATTAATGTATGTTTTGTGTCATTATATATGTTGAGTATTTTGAATTATTAGCTTTTGACTTATAATGAATTGTATTCTATGAAATTGAATTGTATGTAATGTAATCATATAGAATGAGTTATATTATAAAAGATGGATATGCATATTGTGTACTTAAATTATGTGTTATTTATTTTTATGTGTTATTTATTTTGATATATGCAACATTTAAGAAAGTTCAAGTACTGTTGATCAATCCAGTTTTGAAAGATACAATGATCCAGTTTGAGCTTATGCTGCATTGGTTTTAGGTATGGGGAACTATACTATTTGCTTGTTTTGTAACAAGCATTTGAAAGGTGGAGGAATCACCCGATTAAAAAAATATTTAACTGGGTTTAAAGGAGATGTGAAACCCTGTAAAAAAGTAAGTCATGATGTGAAGTGAGAGATGAAAACATTGCTTGATGAATATCAATATGAGAGAGATAGAAGGGAAATGCTGAATTTTGAAATTGGTAGTGAAAGTTTGCTTTCTAGTTTCTATGGTGATTTTGGAAATGTTAAGGTGAAAGTGGTAGTGGTACTGGTAATGTTTCATCTCAGGCTCAAGAAAAAAAATACTTGGATCTGATGTGAGGAAGAGAAGAAGGCAGGTGACTAGTTTCTTTGCACCATTAACAACTCCTGGAGCTCAACCTTCAATTCGTAGTGCAATGCAATCAAGAGATGCGACTCACAATGTCGATAAGGTATTAGCTAGATAGTGGTATGATGCAGGTTCATCATACAACGCTTCTCAATCTTATTATTATCAACCTATGATGGATGTAATAGCTTTTTATGGTCTAAGATACAAAGATCCTTCAATTGATGACTTAAGAGATAAACTTTTGAGATGTGTTGTTTTTTAAAATAGAAGTTATTTGGCTGAAAGAAGAGTGAATTGAGATACTTATGGATGTTCAATTATGTGTGATGGTTGGACAAATAGGAGACAAGAGCTTATTATAATTTTTTTAGTTTATTCTATAAATGGCTTTAGGTTTTTGAAATCTATTGATGCATCTGGCCTTATTAGAAATACTGAGACTTTGTTTGCGATATTTGATAAAGTTGTGAATGATGTAGGGCCAGAAAATATTGTTCAGTTTATTACTGACAATGATTCCGCTTATAAAGCGGCAGAAAAAAGGTTATAGAATACGTAAAAGTCATTTTTTTAAACTCCTTATGTTACACATTACATTGATCTAATGCTGGAGAATATAGGAGATTCTAGGTATTTTCCTGTTATTGATGAGACTATGCAAAAAACTAAAAAAGTAACAAAGTTCATTTATAATCGTGCATGGGTGTTAAATTTGATGAGAAAGGAATTTACCAATAGTAGGAATTTGTGTTGTCCTGCTGTGACAAGATTTGTTACAAATTTTTATTACTTCAGTCTTTTGTTTCGATGAAGAAAGAGTTAAGAAAAATGTTTACAAGTGATAAGTGGATTACATCTCAGTATGCTAGGTTTAATGCTAGAGTGAAGGTTTGTAATATTATACTGGAAGATAGAGAATTTCGGTCTCAATGTCAATTTGTTATCCAAGTTTGTGAGCCTTTGATGAGGGTGTTTCGCTTAATTGATAGTGAAAAAAAATCAATAATAGGTTATATTTTTAATGCCATGAAGGTAGCGACGGAAACAATCAAGGCCAATTTGAAATATAGGTCTTCTTTATACACACCATATCTTTCAATCATTAATGAGAGAAGAGAAATACAATTTTCTTCTCCTTTATTTGCAGTTAGGACATTTTTTAATCCTAATGTCTATTTTAGACTGAATCTTACTTAACAAGCTGAAGTTAATGGAAGAATGCTGAATAAAGTAATAAGAATAAGTGATTTAGTTCCGAATTTCTGGTAGCAATATTCCACAGAGAGTGGAGTATTCAAGAGATGTATTTCATGTTAATCAAAAATTCAAAAGAAAAATAATAATAACTAAAAAACTGTATCTGGTTCCTGAATTTCTTGAGCCTAGGAGTACGTAATCCAAGTATAATTTTTGAACTTTCAGATGCACCAAACAACCCCGACCCCTGTGAACACAAAAATTATAAAAAGACCACAACTGTCTTCTATCAAAATGTGTTTTGAGGATGGCCCCGTCCCCACCACTAAAGTATTGGACCAATCTCGCAGTTCCGAGCATCTTCTGTCCGCATTATCACCAGTCTGATCTCGAGTCGGAGCTCAAGTACTACTTGTTTCAAGGAAGAAAGCCTCTCTCTCCAAAACCCCCAAGAGAATGACGTTTTCTCCTAATTTTTCATAAAAACACAGGGTCTAGCTCGTTCTTCCTCCAAACAATGGAAATAAAGGACAGGAAAGTACAGGAACCCAATGGAGGAGATCAGGGTAACATCAGAGGAGATACAAAACTCACAAATTACGTACACCAGTCTACTATCAAGACTGCACAGCTAGCCTCTGAAGATGCTCAAAGAAGACTTGAAGGCTCACATCATCTGTAAATATCACATCTGAACCCGCAGCCATCTCATGGGCATTATTGTACGTAGCTGAAGGGTTCAACTTTGCCAATAAGAACCTAGCCTGCTCGGCAAGACATATAATTACAAAACCATCAGTAAAAGAAACCTCAGTAACAAAATATCAAAAGTTACTACTGCCATAAAGCAACAGCACCTAAAAAGGCACAAAAGCTGGGAATAGTAATTCCCATTAGCGAATCACCATAAATTAGAATAAATTAATCGCTGCAAGAACAGATAATTTTGGGAAAATCCATGACATATTGATTTTGGAGGAACAATGAGCATGGACACTATTGAACTGCAACAAGGTAGAGGTGGAAATAGCCAGGTTTAAATTGATTAATACTGACCTGAGATCCATGCTGATCACAAACCACCAATCTGGGAACAGGGAAACGATCCCTGATGACCATAGCAGCGTCATCTTGTGGTGCTTGCAATAGTTGAGCAAATGCCTGTTGCAAAAAGATAACGGAATGACTCAGGAAGTACAAAAAATAAAAAAACTTGAATCATATGACAACAATTAGAGAATCCAAATGAAAGAAGAAAGGAAAAGAGCACTTTCTAGTTAACAAAGATAGATGGAAGTCATTAAAACCATTTAACCAGGCATTGGAGATTGACTTGTAATCATGCAATGCTTCACAGATGTTAAAGAAAATAACTAGAAGTTTTCCATTATCACAAAGATATTTTATTGTCATGATCAAAGAGCATTGAATTTCTAAGTAACACAGGAAGGAAAATAGGTACTAGGGTAGCATTTCCAGTATCTATGATGGATTGATCCAACTATCTATTTCATTTATGCCACGCCTTACATGTTTGTCTATCAGATAAGAATTTTCTTTTATTAATGCAGATGATTGGCGGGACCAACCTTCTATGATTTTCGATTGCTGACTAAACATATTGAAAAGATGCCAAGAAAACATACAATATGGAAGAAAGGAAGAAGAAGAAGACGATGAAACAAAAAAAGTTACTAATAATTTTTTTGGTTAATTTTGGAGATTAAAATCAACATAAAAGCCAAATGGAGAATTAAAACCTAACTAGCCTGAATGCAATTTGTGAATGACAATCCTGCTTTTCATCAGGGACAGATTTATACATACTTGGTGTTCTGGCTGATTCTGATAACCCATGTTACGCCACTGTGCTATTGTCATTCCATGGAACACTACAACACTGAAATACGAGTCTAACAAGAGAATCCGATCGGCTGCAATTGAAGCAACATCCAATAAAGCAGGTTGTGGAAGCGAATTAAATGAATATGATATAAGTGAAGGTTGAATCATGACTGCAGCATTGGTAATATTTTCTCGGTTTAACAACATGCGGAAATAAGCTGTCTCATCTGGGCTGTTGTTAAAAACCTAACAAATCAAACAAATAAGTAACTTTCATATACCACATGCAGAACAAAATAAGAAACGATAGGAGAGAACATATAGGACATTAGTACCTGTACAAATTGGGATCGTCGTAGATTAAACATAAACTGAGGGAACAACGAAAAAGAAGGGTTCAATGTAAACGATGATGGATCATCCTTCCGGTATTCACCAAATTTTGAACAGACGCGAATCAGGTTCCTATCTAACCAACGGGTGGCATCAAATCCTTCCTGTTGAACAAATTGCATAGATAGAGAAGAGTTACTGAAGTAATTAACTTTAACACAATTAATAGAAGAAATGAAAACTTTATATATGCTTGCACTGCAGCAAAGCCAAATGAGTTGTTAAGCTTCTATGGATTATACAACAGCCAAAACAAAGTAACTACAAGAAATTGTCTAATTGCAAGCATGGGTGACTTTTTAAATCATCAGTCCACGCATATTAACCAAATGGGAAGGATGCATCAATTGCAGAAAATGTGTATAAAGAATTAAGCAAAGCAGCGAAAATTAACAGCTGTAGCAACCTCTATCTCCATTTTCAGGGATGCTAATCTTGCCATTACCACAGCAGCAGTCTCCTGGTCAAAACCTTGTACTAGTTCCTGAAAAGAACCAAAATCCCCAGTCAAACTCACCGATGACAAAGAAAATGGCACACAGAATGTATGAAGTATACTGAAATATTGTCCACCCTTTCAACAACATGCATGCCATTCATCATTTTGAAGCTTTTCAAAATAGTTCTCTTTAAGTTATTCAATTTAATTGCAACTTATCAAGGTCCAGTAACTTAAATGGGAGAAGCCACACTGTCATATCAACAGACCAATAGCTAAGGGCTTCATTAGGAGCATAAAAGACGAGAAAATTTTGAAGGATTACAAAAAAGGTAATCTTCATGCATAACACAAAGTTTCAAATTACACGATTGAGATCTCAGCCAGTCCTTGGGTAAATAGGTGATTGAGGCAAGGGGTTGCTTCATTAAAGATTGATGCATGTGAAGCCCTATAACTCTACGTGAATGATTATAGATAACTGGCTTGCATGGGAAAGAATATAACTAAGAAGTAAACTAACTTCTGTGCTAACAGCACTATCAATCCATCTTCTCGTAATGGTTGTGACTCGAAGTAAGGTATGGCCTTCAGGGTTTTGAAAACTGTAATTAAAGAAATAAAAGGTTAAGATTAATAGTAGACCATGTACCATGTCAAAGAGAAAAGCAGATGTACTTCTTACAGGTTGTACATATATCTACAGAGGCAGAGTTAACATCTGGTATACCTCGTAAGGAACTGTATGTATAACTGTGCATTTGCAGTTCCAGGAGTATTTGACCTTTCACTGGAAGACAGATCGAAGAAAACAGTTAAACAAGTACTCTTGTCCAGACCACATATCTTCCAAGTTGAGGTATTCCCCTCGCCAATAACTGTGTCTGAAACATTAGGCCCTTTCTGCATCATTTTCCAGTGCAAACAAGCAGAAGTTAATTAGATATTCATTGCAAAAGCACAAGTATTAGATAAACACCATAAGCCATCATATATAAGTGCATTTTCATTAAAATTGGAAGAAATTATAAAAAGGCAAAGAGCAAACTTAACCTTCTCCAAGGATGAGCAAGGCCCAATAACTCCCTGAATTTTGATATCCTTGGAGCAGTTAATCTCAAGTGCTCCGCTGCAAACAAATAAAAGATAATTAACAGCCAAAAGCAATAAAAAGAAAAATAAACAGAGAGAGAATGGATTCTCAAACATAATATCTGGATGATCGATGAGAGAGACACCAAACATATCCCAATTTTCTCAAAGCTCACAACTGTAAATTTAAGACATTTAAGTGAAACATATTGGAACTCAATCTGAAGCCAGCAATTCATTAACGGAATTAGCAAATAAGCATGAAATGATTCATTGAACTTGTCAATGCCTCACAATTGCTAAGGCTAGTAAATTTCCAAGGCATCAGTAACTTATGAGAGTAGAAAACGAAACCAAAAGTAACATTACAATCATTGATAACATAGCTATTCATATTAGAGTCACCAATAGCACACTGTACAAACTAAGGTCACTGATCTTCAGCAAGATTGACCATTAGTGGGAAAAAAAGGTACAAGAGCATAATTGAAATTAAATTATACAATAAACTGACAGGCCTCCAGTTAAGCTTTCCTACTCAAGACAAAAGAAAAGGGGCTAAAATGATAAAATGATTAGAGGAAAAAAACAATTCCTAAGGTCGATACTGGAGGGCTGCTATTTTTTTATTTCTGCTTTATTACTTGTTTGTTTTGGCATTAGCAAGATTCTAGAAGGCTGAGGTGGCATGATTGTTAGGGAAGGGCGTCAGGTCAAGGAATATTGAGCTGACAGAGGGGTGTGAAAAGGGGCAGGCAAAAATGTACTAGGAATGAAAATGTCTAAGGAGAGAATGGCACCTCTTGGCTGTTGCCTGTAACGTCCTCCCTACTGATTTTCATCTGAATAAAAGACTTACACTTTAACCATTTCTCTTCTGTTTTACTAGAGACCTAACATTAACCTAGCAATTTAACTCTTACTATATTTGTGTAAGCTTTGAAAAATTACAATTTCAACGTCACCAAGGAACATAATACATAAAAGGCAAAGGAGAAAAGGGAATATCCATATTTAACACTTACTTGAAACAAAGACCAAGGGCTTGTTCACCATCTTCAAATACACGCTTGAAGGAGTCTTTAAATACAGAATGCCCAAAACTTTCTGACAGAACAACTAGGCCACCAGTTCTTTCAACTGCAACCTTCATTTCAGCTACACCAACCTAGAACAGGCATCTTCAATCAACAATATAGTCTAGTTGACATCAACCAAGTCTCTTACAGTGGGAGAAAAATAGTGAACTTGATTTCCAGTTTCCTACTCAGATGGAAGACGTGGGAAATTTTACCAATAGCAACACAGTGAGAAACCAACAACTACAATTCATAACTACAATATTCGGTTCAAAGAATCCCTGATGTTACTAAGAGAACAAGCTCGTGAACTAAAAGCTAGGAGGATTGTGAGCAAATTTACCCATACTGAGAAATGAGCCTAACAGAATAAGAGCTCACTTGAAATTCAATCATAGCTTTTAAAACTAAACATTGGAAATTAGGAGAGAGAAAAGAACCCTCAACATTGGGCTTTAGATCTCAATATTGGCTGTATTTGGATCCTCATTATTTCAATAGCATAGCTTCAAAAACATATATTCCTCCGGCTGATCAAAGTCACATTCCTAATTGGACTTAGCCGGTAGTTCGTACTATGGAGATTGGTTGCTTTGTGAAATCAACAAGCAAAATACAGACATAATTATAACACAAGAAACTAAATAAGAACCTGATCCAGCGCAGATGCAAAAAGGTCCAGAACATGACCCTGGTTGACAAGCTGCTTAGAAAGGCTATCATAAAACTTGACAGCTTTCTTGAAATATGGAGCAGCATCCTTGTCAAGATCCTTGTGTGAACGCACAGGATCAGACAAATCTTTTGATACGATCTGCAAAATTCAAGAATGACAATTACCTCAATAATTATTGTAAATAGACATGAGTGAAACAGTAGAATGCTTAACATGAAAAATAAAAGCCAACACTCAAAACCATGTCCTAATTTAATCTAAAATTTGAACATAACAGTAAAAATTATAATACTCTCAAAAATTTCAATTTGAAGACATGGAGAGGAATATGCAAGGGCATAGAATATATAGTTCAACAGAGAACAGGCAATACTGTTAAATCTGAAAAATGAAAAGGTTACCAAAAAGTTCCTGATCTTGGCAGAAAAACACAGTTATTCAGACCAATTACCACATACTGTATTAAGAAGTAACCACCAAACCAGGGTACTTTTCACACCAAAATAAGTTATATGAGCAAATAAAAAGATCTTCACCGGTTCCAGACCAACTAAAACAGCATTAGTCAGAATGTGATAACTAATTCCACAGAACCTTGTTTTCCCCTCGGCAAAGGTAAGCATCATGGGCTACAAAATCTCAGGTAGTTACATTACTGTTATCACTTAAAAATACTATGCCTATTATCCTCATAAAGCATAACAAGAATCGCATTTAAAATGGGAATCAAAAGGTACTACCGTGCCAGGCCCTTCTGTGCATGGACCACCAACCAAAGCTATAATTCTAGCCCCTGTTCCAGGCATACAAGCTCCAAGCAACCCTGCTGCCACACTCAATGCCACTCCTGTGCACCTCAAAGCCCGAGTGCCTGGTGAAACCGGCCATTGATCCGTTTGCAACTCATCCAAAAGCTACAATTAAAAAATTCACACAAGTTCTCTTCACTCACTAATCCCTATAGACACCAAATTAACAACTAGTTAAAAGGCAAACCAAAATCGCACCGAATTGAGTGTATATTCGCAATCAGAAGCAGGCAACAAGAACCGCGTCACACCCAAATCCGGAACCCCATTTTGCATCACTTTTTGTTGTTGGTACCCAGCGGGGAGTCTCCGACCCGGGACGCCAAGTCCCAGTTGCTCAATGATCTGATCCTTGGAAATCTCCTTGTTGCCTCTAAAAACATAAACCTTGGACATATCCGAAAACCCCAATTCATGAACATGAGCTTGAGTCCCAAACGTAACGAATCCAACGAGGGCGTTATCAGGCAACAACCCGATAGCGCGCTTCAACGCCGATTTAACAAACCCAAACTCCTCTTCGATCATGCACGTGTCCAAAACGAACACAAAAACAGGAGACGGCGATGAGGGCGGGTGAGCCGCATCGGGATGAATGGGGTTATTGGGATTGAGATTAGGGTTAGGGAGCGTGTACTGCACGGTGGTGTACTGCGGGTAGAGCTCAGCGGGGAGGTTGGTGGTGGAGATCATGGAGTAGTGGGGAGGGAAATGGTTGCGCTGGAAGCAGAAGGGGCAGATCCAGATCTTGGCGTTGAAATCGACGGTTGCGAAGGCGTTGAGGATGGCAGAGCATGTTTTGCAGCGGAGCGGCACGTAGGGGAGTGTTGGGATGTCGGGATGGTGGCGGATCGGAGAGATGCAGGCGGCGAGAGGTATAACGCACTTGCTGGATTCCACCTTGGTGCGCGGCCACGAGTTCCACGTCATTCGGACTCCGTCGATCCCCTCAGGATCGGTGTTCGCCATCTCCGACATGGTGCTTTCAATTTCGTTGGTGTCGTTTCTTAAGGTCTAATTAGATTGTTGATTTGAAAACTAAAGCGATCGGAATTGGAAATTCAAATTGCAATTGAAATGTTTTTTTTCAAATTTTCCGTTAATCTATTCGGTCAACTGAAAGGCGACCCCCAGGAGAGGAGAGGAGAGGAGAGGAGAGGAGAGGAGAGGAGGAGAGAAAGGGGTCACCGCCAAGTAGAGAGAGAGAGAGAACGCAAAAGAGAGAGACTGTGGGAGGAATTTGCCTTAGGCAGGTAAAAATAAAATACATAATCTTACCAGATTTGGGAGTTTCCATCTAATCTAATGTGGTTACAAAAATGAAAATTAATTAATCCCCTAATTAAGTTTAAGATCTAAATATGGTTTAGGTGTGGACTAAGACTAACCAATAAGAAAGAAGACTACCTCCGTCCTAATTAGACTTGCATATGAATCGGGATGTGTTTAAATTTAGTAAAATAAATCCATTCTCATACATTTTATTTTATTTTTAAATACAAACTCAACCAGATAATTTCCTAATTTTCAAATTTATTTATAAATTGATAATAAATACTTGCAAGCAGAGCAGCACAGCACAGCACGGCTGAAAATGAAATCAAACCAATACTCTTTTCATTTTGGGGTATTTTGGTCATTTAGGCTTCTCTCTGTTCATGATTTCCTTAAAACCAAACACATCAAATCTCACTGAGTGTCAAGTAGAAGGCCGGAATCTAAAATCTCACACGACCACCCTCTATCTCACACGGCCACACTCTCATGCTCTATTCCCTCTCTATCTCTCTGTATTCCAATAGCGCCGTCGTGACGCCAATTCCTCCTTTTGCGCCCAAATCGCTGTTGTTTGATTCCTTAACATTTCGTTGTTCCAAGTCTCCACAGTTCTAGGGGTTGTGATTTCATATTTCAAGCTTTTACTGGCATTTAGGGTGAGAGCACAATCAATCTCGATGCGATACCATTCCAAGGTGACGTCATCTCTCAGGTGGTACTCTCCTGCGCTTTCCTTTCCTTTCCTTTCCTTTCCTAATTTAATTATTGAACAAATGTAGTTTCTATTTTGAGACCTCATGCAACCTCATTAAATACGTGCAAAGCTTTACAAGCTTGATATGGGTTTCGATTCAGGGGAATATAATTAGTGGTAATGTGCCACAGTGTTTAGGTTTTCGTGTTTCTGATCTTTCAAACGGCATGCTCCTCTAGGATAATTTTAACAGGAACGAAGTTCTTGCTTCTTCTTTCTAGTGTTATTTGGAGATCTTGTTTGGGTATCAAGCAGTAAATGAGATGCTGTTCTTTCTAGCAGGAGGTTTTACTGTTGGGTTCTTAGTTAACAGTTCTGATCTCTGCTTGTCTGCCCAAAAGTGGATGTTGTGCTGGATTTAAGATGCTCTCTTAAACAATTTGTTGTTTTATGTTGAGATCAAATGTTTGTTTTTTCTTGTCTTGATTGGTATATCAGTAAAAGGACTGAGTTGGATGTTCTTTGGCTCTTTGTGTTTCCAGGTGATCTGTTATTGCTCTAGATTACATCATGTTCTGGAGAGATCGGGAGAGGGATAAAAAGGATACAAATGGTGGACCACCCTGTGGTCAAGTTCGAGTTCTTGTTGTTGGTGACTCGGGTAAGTTCTTCATTTTTCTTTTTAATGTGCTTCTGCTTAGATTAGGGGAACCATGTGAGATTTTAAACCACAGAAATGCAAATCTGGCGGATTCATCTTATATATGCCTATTATCTTAAAATTCTGATAGATGAATGATATATCACACAGATTACTCTTTTCCAGTGTGGAACTTGTGCAATCTAACTAATGGCATGTCTGTCCTTGGGTCCTGGATTTATGCATTTCAATTGGTTGGATACCTATAGCAGCACAAATTTGCAAATGACACTTACATGTCTTGATAAGACCAGACAGTGTTTTTCATGGCTCATAACTTATTAAACAAATAAATAGTAACTTTTTATGTAATTCTTTGTGGTCACTTGCTATACAAATAGCAGAAACCTAAGAGAAAAGCCCTAATCTATGTCCAGGATATCTTTGATGCTCTTGCACCAAATTAAACTATTTTTCCTTTTGATATGAATTTAAATTTTAATTTGAATGCTTATTAGGTGTGGGAAAGACATCACTTGTTCATTTGATTGTCAATGGTTCTTCCATCACTCGCCCCTCTCAAACAATTGGATGTACTGTTTCTGTGAAGGTAAGAGATTCTGTTCATTAGGTTGCTAAAAAGTGTGATCAATTTTCATGCCTTGACTAAGTTTTTGCAATCAATTTCATTCAGCACATTACTTGTGGTAATTCCAGTAGCTCATCAAGCAGCATCAGGGGTGATTCTGAAAGAGATTTCTTCGTTGAACTTTGGGATATATCTGGACATGATCGATATAAAGACTGCCGGTCTCTATTCTATTCTCAAATTAACGGTGAGCACCAAATCTTCTTCCTGGCTGGTTTTTGTTATTCACATTATACAATGTTTACAAAAATTTAGGTGGACTTTTGCCTCCCTTGGAGGCCATACACATACTTGCTGGTAGACTATGGCAGCAGATGTTATTACCAGTTGCATTAGCCATGCATTTTCCTTGTGAACTATTCTGTTGTTGCTTATTCAATGATGAGTGGATTTGGGGGTTTCTCAAACATGAGCTTCCTAATAGATATTATCTCTTCATTGCTAGTCATTGGTTAACCATTGTATTGGACACTTTCTTTTGCTGGTTCAATAGAAAGTTGCCTTTCATTTTAGTGAGGGTTGCTTTTAGAAAATAGCTAAGAGAACTCATTCTACTTTTTGAAGTTGGACTATTGCAGGTCCTCCAAATACTTATATCTGGACGTGATATTCATCAGTTTGTTTTTTCTGCTTAACTGTTTAACATCTTAAAAAATAGTGTTATGCAATCACATTTTGTCCAGCAACATCTAGACGATTTGCTTCTGTTTCCTTCAATATCGCAACTTTCATACCTTATGCAAGATGTTACATCTGTGATTGATTGCTTATGATTCTGTTTTGATTCCACAGGTGTCATATTTGTGCATGATTTATCGCAGAGAAGGACCAAAACAAGCTTGCAAAAATGGGCGTCTGAGATTGCAGCGACTGGAACATTTTCGGCTCCTCTAGGTTCTGGTGGTCCTGGTGGTCTTCCTGTCCCTTTTCTTGTTATTGGTAACAAGGCTGATGTTGCTGCAAAGGAGGGTACAAGAGGAAGTAGTGGAAATCTTGTTGATGTTGCTCGCCAGTGGGTTGAGAAGCAGGGTTTGCTTCCATCTAGTGAGGAGCTGCCATTGACTGAGACTTTCCCTGGTGGTGGAGGCCTCATTGCAGTAAGCCTTTGAGATCCTAAAGAAAAGAAAATGCAATTTATTTTTTGAGAACTAGAATGATCCAATTTTGGAATATTCTTCTATATCAGGGAAGCTAGTTTTTTTTTCTCGGCAAAAATGCTAGTTTATTTCTTTTACTCAAACTCATTAGGTAGCTAGTGTACTTGATCACTTCTACATCTTTTTCCTGAAGTACTGAAAAATAACTTGACCATTCCTTGGGACTCTGATCTAATAACTCAGCCAAAATTCATAAGATTGAATCTGAAACATAATAAATGCAGATATTTGCGTAGTGTCGTAACTGGTAATGATGTGAAGGATATTGTTATGGATATGCGTAATAGATGAATTATATTAAGTTTTTACTCCTTAATGTTAGACATAATTGGCATGCTAATCTGTCTATTAAACATGGACAGGCTGCCAAAGAAGCAAGGTATGACAAGGAGGGGGTGATAAAATTCTTTCGATTGGTTAGCATTCTCATCTAGCACATGCTTTTTTACTGTGGTTTTTGTTACTATTCTTGCAAGCTGTAATCTCTTTGGTACATTCTTTCAGTTGATACGAAGAAGATATTTTTCGGATGACTCTTCCACACCAACTATATGGTCATCGTCTTCTTCAATTCAGGGACCAGGACATCGTTTGGATGACGATATAAATGAGGAAGATCATCTGTACAAGAATACGAGGTACTCATACTGCCAATTTCACTTAATTATGCTTCCATTAACTTTTGACTTGCTAAAAGAGTTGGTTCTGGTTTCGGGAATCTCTGGTCCAGTCGAGATGTTTTGGATTTACTTTGTGGCGTACTTTTGTTAATATGCTATGAGTTTGTAGCTTTGAACTGATGATTGTCTAATGTGCTATGATTCAATATGGTTCACATTCTCAATGTACTTTTAAAGTCTGTGTTTTGCTTTTGAAACATCACATGAAAGCTTTTTTTCGTGGACTGCAGCTTAGCTAGTAATGCTTACAAGTACAACACTCTTCCTCCACTGCCAGCTCAACGCAATTTGACCCCACCTCCCACACTATACCCTCAACAGCCAGTTTCTGTAACTGAGAATTACAGCTTCCCAAGATTTTCACTAGCTGGTTCACAAGAAATAAGCAGTACTGCCCGATCAAAACGGTTGGATATTAATGTCTAGTGAGCTTCTTAACTCAGGCTTTGCTTGATGCACCTTTGCTCGATTATTGAATTTTTTTCACGCTGTATATGAATTGATTCCATTCTTTTTTGTTTCTGGCTTGTGGACTGAGTCATCGATTATTGTTTCCACATTTTGCTCTCTGTAAGGAGCTTCCTAGGTTACAGTTTGGTCACAACCTACTTGTACATCGATTGATACCTGAAAGCAAATTACTTGGAATAACGGCTCGTGCTAATGTTTTATGGTTGGATTTGTTTCTGCCATTTGATGCATCAAAATTCAAAACTAAGACCAAAAGAAAGGAGGAGAAAAGAAAAATAAGAGCAGATATAGGTAAAGAAAACAAAATCAGTATCAATTAGTTCTATTGATAATTTCCTAGCTGCTCAATTTTTTAAAACATGATGAAAACAAACTTAGAACCTCTATGCCTATTTTTATCTCCGAAGTTGCATCTTGTGCTGACTTCTGAAAAACTTGTCCTGCAAAGTATCTGCTACTTTTGGTGCATTCTTCTATATCTGATTGCATTTGCTTCTATATTTGCACAATTGATGCCTCAGTTTCGTAATATTATTTACTGCATATCTGCCCAAAAATTGGCAACCGGTGAAGAATGAATCTTCTTGGACCATAGAGCACTTCTTGAATTATGTCTGCAATCATTTTCTCCTCGTCCTGAGTGCATGGCCATCCTATTATGAGATCCATATATGGCATCCACTCTCCTGCTTGGCTTCCTTCATCTTTTTCCTGCTCGTTGCTGCTGTTCCCATTTTGTAATGGCCATGCTGTTTTCACGTGCTTTTTTTTCGTCGTCTTTCTGCTCATCTTTGCCTTGTGCATGTCTGCTCGACTGATCTGCTCAATTAACATAAAAAACATTGACATTTTTAGCTAATTTATTACGGATATATGTTTACTCTCCAAGTTCGTTCTTTAAGCTTTTAGTTTAAAAACAAAGGCGATGACCTAAGAAAAACTTTTAAAAATCAGTCTCTCCGGCATGAATTTCACACTAGCCAAAGTTCGGTCGTTGGAAGTACTTCAACGCAGAAACAAAGAGAAGTAAATAAAAGGGAAGTTAAGAAAGGAAAATACGATGTTACAGCAACTTACCCCAATTTTCTCACCGTCCAAACAAGAAATTGCTGCCGTCTACACTTAGGAAGAGAACGGTAATAAGAATAGGAAACCAGTAATAGGGTTTGTTTACGTAGTAAGTTGCACCCAGAAACAGGACCAACACAACCTTAAAAGGGACATTACTATGGAGCTTCAGTCCTTGTATGGTTCTACTTGCTGATTCCAAATTCCAAGCCTATATCAGTAGATGCATATAGAGACCAGCACTGTAGGGTACCCTAAAATTTCCCTAAACTGGTAATTTCATTTATTTCCTTTTTAAAGAGGGTTTATAATTTGTTTCTCTCAATTACGTTAGTTCATAACTAAAGATATTATGTACCCTAGGTTAAATTAATTATTCTTTTCTGTATATGTAACTGACTTGGTATGACCTAAAAGGAATTCGAATTAGTAAACATTGCGGTTTACTAATTGCATTAGGATTTAATCACTAAAGGTGTCCAAGGCTAAATTGTACTGTAGACAGTAATTGTTTCCCATAGATTTGACATCCATAAGTATGCATACAAGTCACTTAAATGTGTTTTGTGGCCGGTTCTCTCTAAATTTTTCTCGTGATCCAAACACTTAGTTTAATGCTGCTTCTGCCGGTTCGCCACTGTTAGTACCAACAGCCGCTGCCGTCGTCATTGGTGAGAATCAACCTTAGAAGTTATTTTGAAGCACTTCTTTGAGAATTAATTAATTCTCTCTTTTAATAAAACGTGTGGTATCACCCTAGTAGTCTTCTCTGATTCTTTGGTCTTCTCTATTCTTTCATATACTGTCTAATTATTAACATTGTGGTATAAGAGCCACTAGTAAGTGAAATTTGCAGATAATCAGAGATTACTTATGTCTAGCAGTAACAACGGAGCTACACAACCTCTTATTCCAATTTTCAGAAGGGAGAATTATGAGTTCTGGTCTATAAGACTAAAGACGCTACTCTGATCTTAGGATGTGTGGGATTATGTGGAGAATGGTTACACTGAACCTAATGCAGAGACAATCCTCAGAGCAGAGGCACAAACTAGACTCAAAGAAACAAGGAATAAAGATGCAAAGGCATTGGCGATCATTCATCAAGTTGTTCATGACACTGTTTTCAAGAATTGCAGCAGCAATTACTTCAAAAGGAACATGGTCTGTACTACAAAAAGAAGTTCAAGGAGATTCTAAAGTGATGGTGGTTCGACTTCAATCTCTCCGCAGAGAGTTTGAGATGCTTTAGATGAGGAACGACGATATTGTATTTGAATTTCTAGCTAAAGCTACTACTGTTGTCAATCAAATGCGCACATATGGCGCCAAAATTACATATCAAACAATTGTCGAAAAGGTACTTTGTAGTCTCAGTTATAAATTCGATCACGTTGTCGCTGCTATAGAGGAGTCCAAGGATTGGTCAGTGTTTTCTTTTGATGAACTTATGGTTCTTTACAAGCCCATGAAGTTAGAATCAATAGAAATATCGACAAAGTGGAATACAAAGCTTTTCAAGTGTAGGATAACAATATCAACAGACGAGGACATGGTCGCGAAGGCTCTAGGGGTCATTTTTCGGGGCATGGACGATCAGCTGGATGTGGTAGAAGTCGTAATGATGACCAGCGACAACATATGAATAACATACAGTGTTATAACTACGGGAACTATGGACATATGCGAGCATATTGTTGGTCTAAAGAGGAGCAAGCGAATTTCACAACTAGAGATGGGAGTGATGATGCAGATATAGAAGACGAAGAGAAACTGTTTATGGCTCACAGTACACTGGCTCACAGTACATCAAGTGAAGACAATCACAAACATATCTGGATTGTCAACAGTGGATGTTCGAATCACATGATCGGTTTTAAACATCTTTTCTCCAATCTTAATGAAACAGATACGCAAAAAATGCAGCTAGGGAATAAAAGCACTCTTCTTGTGAAGTCAAAGGGACTATAAGTTTTAAATTAAGTTCAGGCAAAACTAAATGTTTACATAATGTCCAATATGTGCCTACTTTGGGTTTCAATCTTATCAGTGTTGGGCAGTTAATGTCATGTGGTTATTTGATGTTGTTTGATAATGGGGAGTGCTGCATTAAAGATAAACGGACAGAAAGAACTTTGGTGACTATCAAAAAGACTTTGAACCCAATGTTTCCTCTTAATGTGTCTCAAATGGGGAATTTTGTGCTTACAGCAAGGGAAGATAATGAATCTATATTATGGCATCTCCGTTATAAACATTTACATTTTAAGGGATTGCGGTTACTTCAAGATAAAAATATGGTCACAGGCTTACCAAAGATTAATGATATTAAGTTATGTCAGGGCTGTGTATATGGGAAGTAGACACGCAAATCATTTCCTGTAGGTAAATCTTGGCGAGCCTCATCATGTTTAGAATTGCTTCATGCTGACTTATGCGGCCCTATGCAAACATCTCTTGGAGGTAGTAAATACTTTCTTTTAATAACTGATGATTATACCATAATGTCTTGGGTGTATTTTTTGCACAACAAAGATTAGACTTTTGAAAAATTCAAGAGTATCAAAGTTTTGGTGGAGAAGCAACGTAATTGTTGTATCAAAGTTCTGCGCACTGATAATGGCAGCGAATTTGTGTCTAACAAATTCAAATCTTTTTGCGAAGAGCATGGCATACACAGAGAATTAACAATGCCATACACTCCAGAACAAAACGGTGTTGCGGAACAGAAGATTGAAATGGCTAGGAGTATGTTGCAGGGCAAGAATTTACCAAACACCTTGTGGAAAAAGCAGTAGCCACCACTGTTTATCTTCTTAACGTATCTCCTACAAAAGCAGTACAAAACTGAACTCTATTCGAAGCTTGGAATGGGTACAAACCTTCTATAAGTCACTTGTGAATTTTCGAGTCTATTTGTTATGCTTTGATCATGTCACATGAGCGAAGGAAATTGGATCCAAAGTCTCATCAATGTATATTTGTAGGATATAGCACTCAATCAAAAGCATACAGATTGTTAGATCCTACAAACAATAAAATTTTTATAAGAAGAGATGATGTATTTGATGAGAGTTTGAGTTGGTTGGAAAATACTATGACAACTTCCAGTCAAGTTATTGAAGATGATGAACAACAGAGAGAATATAGCAGCAATCTTCAACAGACAACTGTGACGATGGACACACCACCAGACACACCTTCATCAATATCAATTTCGCAGTTACAAACACAATCAGGCAGCTCCTCTACTGTAGAAGAATTATCTACACCATCTATTCGTACAAAGTACAGATCCTTAGCTGACTTGTATGAAACATGTGGCTTTGCACTTATTGCAGCTGATCCCATTAATTTTGAAGAAGCTTGTCAAGAGAAGAAATGGTTGTAGGCAATGGAAGAGGAGATCGCGACTATTAATAAGAGTCAAACATGGATTTTATACGACTTACCTGCTAACAAAAATGAAATTGGACTCAAGTGGGTGTTTAAAACAAAACTTGGAATAAATGGTTAGATTCAAAAGTACAAAGCACGGCTTGTTGTGAAAGGATATGCATAATAAGCTGGGATTAACTACAAAGAAACTTTCTCTCCCGTGGCTCGATTTGAGACGGTTCGAATATTCTTAGCATTGACAGCTCAACAACAATGGCATGTTTACCAATTTGATGTAAAGTCAGCCTTTCTTAATGACTATCTTAACGAGAAGGTTTATGTTGTACAACCTAAAGGATTCGCAGAAAAAGGGAAAGAAGAGCAGGTTTATAAGTTGAAGAAAGCCCTTTACGGGCTTAAACAGGCATCGCGAGCATGGTATAGTCGTATTGATCAGCAATTCTTGAAGAATGGTTTTGAGAGGAGTGAAAGGGAGCCTACCTTATATGTGAAAAAGCTTTTGTGATGGTTTGCTTGTATGTAGATGACATGATTTATGCAGGATCAACAAAAACTATTTTTAATGAGTTCAAGTATCAGATGATGAACGAATTTGAGATGACTGACTTGGGTTCATTACGATACTTTCTTGGTCTTGAAGTAAAGCAAGAAGCTGATGGTATCTTTCCGTCTCAGGAGCTCTATGCCAAAGAACTGCTTCAAAAGTTTGGTATGTTACATTGTACACCGGTTAGTACTCCTTTAAATGTTAATGATAAATTTATTAGCAGAGATGGTGAAGGAGCAGTTAATCCTACCTTATATAGAAGCCTTGTTGGCGGGTTAATTTACTTAACACATACAAGGCCCGACATTGCCTTCTCAGTTAACTCCATCTCTAGGTTCATGGAGAAGCCATCACAAGTACATTTTGGAGTTCCAAAACGGATTTTATGATATGTTACTGGTATAGTAAGTTATAGGATTTGGTATTCTACCAACATTAATGTACAATGTGATGGAAAATTATATGTCTACTCATATTCTGATTTTGCGAATTGTATTGATGATCGAAGAAGTGTGTTAGCTCATGTTTTTACTTTAGGATCAGGAGCTATTGCATGGAGCTCCAAAAAGCAACCTATAACAGCTTTTTCGAGCACTGAAGCAGAGTACTTAGTGGTGGCTTTTGCAGCATGTCAGGCTGTTCGATTGAAAGGTATTCTAAATGATTTACAACAACAACAAAAGGTAGCAACTATTATTTTCTGCAACAACAAATCGACTATTTTCATGACTAAAAATCTAGCGTTCCATTGTAGAACTAAACACATAAATACGTGACTACATTTTGTCAGAGATTTTGGTGGCTGGAAGAGTTGTGGATGTCCAATACTATAGCACTCATGATCAGTTGGCAGATATTTTGACAAAGTCATTGTCAAAGGAGAAATTTCTTCTGTTTCGAACCTTGCTTGGAGTATGTAATTTCGAATCAAAGCAGAGTGTTGAATTGTGATTCTGTAACAGTCAACAAGCGGTCCTACTCTTTAGGAATTGTTACTTTCTACTTTATTGGTCAATAATTGTTGTTGTATTTATAGACACCAATGATTCCATTTTTTTCCCTTTATGTTAATGCCTATTTAAAAGGCTTCTCTCTTTTAATAAAAAGTGTGGTATCATAGCAGTAGTGTTCTCTGATTCTTTCATTTACTGTCTAATTATCAACAAAGACCATAGTTCGATGGAAGATTGGCAACGATCATCCTCCGTCATTCTACTGTCACTGTTTCAGGTGCTATATGAGCCACTGGGTTCGATGGGACTCGTCTCCCAACTACCACCTCATACAAGAGATCATCGATACGTTTGAGGATATGTTGTTCGCATAGAGAAAGAATAAAGATTAATTAATTATTAATTTATTAATTTTCTCATGAGATTTATATTGAGTTGGACGACGACTTACTCGTTGAGGATTCAATTATTGAATTAGTGTTGTAATTGGTAAGTTGTGACTTAACCTCTTTTATAAATACTAGCAGGTGGAAAAACTAAAATTTGCTAAATAGAATTTGCTTGGATAATATCAATGAGTTTTTTCTCATATATTTGTAGTATATTGGACACGTGGAAGTATATTAAAAAACAGGAGGAAAAAAGCAAAGACAAATTATTATAGAAAGATACAAAAAAAGCATAGGTCAAGAAGTTACTTATAAGTTTGTAGTTTACCTTATGAAGCGTTAAATAATCATTAGCAAAAGTTACATACTTAGGTTGTCTTAAATATGGTGAAAAGTTTACGATAATTTGGGCTTTTTATTGTGGTTATTAACAAGAATATCTGAGGTTGGCGTCAGTTTTGATTTATTTTTTTTGGATCTTTTGTTAAGATACTATCTAACTCCTGAAGAAGAAACAAGAATGCCTTCTGAAAATATAAAAAACTAAAATATATGAGCAGATGTCAGTTTGGGGAGGAGCAGGCGTTTAATTTCACGTGGAAGGAAAAATAAAATAATCGAAGTATGAGAAAAAAATAAATAAATACAATAAATGATAGACAATTATATAAGATACAAGTGACCACAAAGGTGAATTAGTGTATATTAAAATATAGTTATATAAAATGCCCAGAAGTAAACATTATGAAGTCGTTTGAAGGGTAAGATGTAAAATGCTAGTAATAATGAATCTTTAACGAAAGGTGTATACTTAGCTATTGCGAAGTGTGTTTAGAAATCATAATTATGGTTTTGGTGCAATCATCAGCAAGAAAATTGAAAGTTATCAGCAGTTCTGGTTCATTATTAACACGCGATTCATTTGATACGTGAGGGGTGAAAAAAAAGAGTTGAAATAGTTTGATGAATATAAATACAAAAAAAATGTTTGAAAAAAATAATGATAGGTACCTGAAATAGTTGTAAGTGTCATTTCAACATTGCTATTATCTCTTTTTTCGCTTAAAGTTGAGTCTCCCTCTAATTCAACATCATCAGTTTGGCAATAATAGATAACAGTGAAGCATTGCCGTCCTTCTTTTGGTTGCATGTGAATAAGTTTGATATGAACGAGAAAGGTTTTTGTCTTCAATTCAACATGGACCTTATCGAGAGGAAGTTCAATACTCTTTTTACCAAAGAGAAAAGGGTAGATCATTAGTCATAAAATAGAGATGTCATAAAAAATAATCAAATATATTTTTATTTGTAACAAGTATAAAAATATAACCTAGTTGTAATACTGCAAAGCTTCAATTGCACTAAAGTTTAAGAGATTTTCGATAAGTTCACTAAAAATCGATGCTATGACAGTTCCTGCGCTGTTAGTCAAATCAACATCATACTGGCATCTACATTTAGAAAATAAAGTAAACGAGAAAATGTACAGTTGAGTAAATAAAGAATATTAGAAAATTGTATTTAGAATTGATATGAATGATCTTAAACTTAATTTAACATACAAGTATCTTGGGTATGTGTTAAAATCACATTATGATATGTTTTGAAGGGGACATAAAAAGAACTTGATTGTTTATGACGTGAGGGGCTTGTTCATCTTTTATTTTAAAAAAAGGCAAACAATTGAAAAGGAAAACGGAAAGAAATGTTTGGGTACAACTAGATGTTTCTTCTTGCAAGAATTACATGTAAATGAAACCCCATATATAGTTGCGGTCGACCGAAAACATTTTTTGCAGCTCATATATCAATATTTTTGCAGAATATGTTGAAAGGAAATATGAGCTTTAATCCATGTTGTCTGGAAAGATACAGATAGATGTTCGTTAGGAATATTCAAATTAGATAGATAATATGTGAAAAAGAAAGTTCACAGTAGAATATAAAATGTATGTACCTTTTCGGTAGACTTTAGAAAAATGATCTTTGAAAATTTTTTATTTTATCCAAAAGATACATCAGGATCATATTTGAGGTAAGCTTGTTGGATAATAAGGTCTTTTAGCTGCATGTTATTTTGTTGTGCCCTAGAAAAATGGTAATTATAAGCATAAGCATAAAAACATCTTAAATTATGTACAAAAGTTTGTTTGATGCAAAAGTAAAGATGGGAATGTGGAAGCATCAATTTTTAAAATCTGCATCTTTTTGTGTTGGCGGATCAATGAAAATTGCAGAATCAAACTATGTAGATAATGCAACACCTAAAATTCATAAATCGTAAGCCTGAAAAGAAAATATAAAGATAAATATAAAAAAATAGTATGACGAAAATGAAAATAGAATTACCATTATAAAAGTAAATTTTTAGCCTACGACACATAACCACTGGATAACTATGCAAGGCCTGTACAATTTGTTAATAGTATAATGGTTTGTTATCTAATATAAAAACGAAAAATGTCAAAAGAATCAAATGTTATCAGAGTTCATTAGTTGTAGAGAATAATAGGGAATACAACATACTGTTTGTTGGAAAGAACAAATTTTTGGATAGTTGAAACTTTGTCGTCTTTGTTCATATGCCTCACATCCAAAACTTGAATAACGACAACCATATATTGTAACTTACTACTCTCATAGAGCATTTACCCAGCATACCAGAGTATATCGAGCGCATACCCTATAGGAATGGCATGTTGGAGTATATCACATTATCTTAATTATGGCATCACATATATCACAAGATTCTCAAAGATCGAACTTTCTCATTCCATTAACAAACATAAACATACATTGTCATTACAATTCATAACATATGAGAGTTTACAACTCCATACAAAGTGTGCTACATGAAATGGGATGCTAAACCAAACTATCATAACTGGACTCATTAGTGTTAACTGACCAAACCTTTGAGCCATATTGTCCCCAAAATACAGGTACTATATCTCTACTTTATCAAATTAGGAGCTAACACTCCTTTAGACCTGAAAACAATGTTATAATTTTGATGAGTTTGCGAACTCAGTGAGTAAACCATCATCGATGTGCTCACTTATGTTAGAACGTAATAATAATTATAAACTCCAATTCGTTAAACATAACATATAATACAGTAATTCATACCATTTCATATTCTTCAGATTTAGGTAATTCAATATTTCACCTCAGTTCAATAAGGCTGTCAATTCAATCATTCAACAAGGCATATCAAATCGATCATTTAATATACATATGAATGTATATGCAAATGCACACATGACTCCACTTCATTTTCACTTTGTTGTGATCGAGTGCTTATACTGTCTCGTACCCGTCGTAGATATCAAGCTCATTTCTATCTTGTATCCATTACAGATACAGGGCTCATTGCATCTGATCCTGAGGCTCTTTATCACATTTCTGAGCTTAAAGCTCTTTTTCCCAAATTGGCTACTCCGATCACAACTCCTTTATTTGTTCATGCATTTCAATGTAATAAGAATGCAACAATTTACAAATTTTTTATTCAGTATTCCTGATTCGATGCTCACAAGTCATATATCGCTTCCTTCGGATTTAAGTCCGGTATTCGTATTCTAGTTATTCACACATTCCACATTTCACATATAGTTGGAAAGCACTTCCAATACATTCCCGAATATCAAGCTCTTGGGACTATTAATGTTCGGAATCATCATATTCATATAAATAACAATTTAATAGTTAAAAGTTAATCAAAATCAATTCATTCATAGTGAGGAACATCTAGGTTGACTCACTACAAATATAATTCAAACAGAAGCACACATATAATTGAGTTTACACATCTAGGTTGACTCACAGTATGCTCCAATAAACTATTGCCTTGACAATCCAGCAATGTCTAGGTGTTGACGATTGACTTGAACATCTATAGTCATGCAAAACATATATAGTTCACACATCATTAGGTTATTCGATCAAATGAATATACAGTCATGCATATGTATATGTGTCATGTTCCATGTATGATCAATTGACATTCCGGGTATGTAACTTTATGCAAAGATCTTAATCCATTCCTAATCATCATACATTTATTTAAATTCCCATTTTATACTACCTTCATGTTCTTCAATATTCATTTACCCATTTAGGTTCATCTTGGCCCTAATCAACTCCAAAGACACCAAATTAGAGTGACTTATTATCATTTGTTTCAATAATTGCACAAAACTAAGTTCATCATTCTAAGGCACTGCCTACGGTCGTAGGGGACCCCCTACAATCGTTACAGAAGCTAAACATCCAAGCTACAATCGTGCACTGAAAGCCACGATCATGACAGAACCTAAAATGACCAAGACACAATCGTGCACTTGAGGGCCACGATCGTGCCCTACATTCTTCCCTCACTCTTCCACGAATTCATCAACCCTAAAGACATATCGAACACTTCCTACTTTCCACAATTCATACCTTCATAGGCAAGTTCAATTCATGCAATTTCAATTACCATGTTAACTACTTAAATCTCCTCAAAACCCTACTTCTTTTGTCATTCACCACATATCATTATATAGGTAACTCTAACTTTGTCAAATTCATGAACACTTTAATAACATCCCTCTTTAATATAACCTTACCCTCATTTATACTTCAAATCTCTACGTAAACCACCTGTACAATCTACTATTTTCCAGTATCAAAAGAAGAACAGAAACCCTCCATTCATCGATCAAATTCCAACATAACTTCATCATCAATAATATATACAATACATCCCAATTCAATCATTATGAATGTTATGTAACATATATCACAATAGGGTAAGAAATCACTTATTTAGCACAAAGCTTCCTTAATTACCAAGCTAACCTAACCTTCCAAGCTTGCAAACATAAAGCATATTTCCAATAATAGGATAAAAACACAAAGGGACTTTAACAACAGGATGTAGACAACTAGATTTTGGAGTGGTAAGGTGTAGGATTTTGGGCAAAACTCAAAGTGTAGGGGTTATGTGTGTGAGTCGGTGGTGAGGAAGATAGAGAGGGTACATGTAACAAAAAAAAACACAATAATCTTTCAAGTGTGGGAAAAATCATGGTTGTAGGTGTATGGTGAGAATATGAACACTTAGCATGACACTTGTCATGCTAAGATCCAAGCCATATGTTTCATCCTTTAACTACCAATTGTCACTTAATATTTAGTCCATTTGTCACTCAACTACACCACCATTTGTCACTCATTTGTTCTAGCCATTTATCACCCAATTGGTTAGCCATTTGTCACTTATCTCTAATGCCACGTGTGACCATTCCATAGGCCTATCCAACCTAAATTTTCATGTATCAATTTGTCTTGCCATTTAACATTTTTCCTATACTATATGCATATATCACTTTATTAATCACCCAAGATGTATATATCACTTTATTAATCACCCACTGTAACAATAGATCCCAAATTAATCATTATATTCCATCACACCATAATTTGAGACATATTCAATACACAATTATATTTTGATCATTTAAAATCTTTCATAGCTCGGAATATGTCAATTGAGTGCATATACTATCCTTGTAATGTTTCTAAATCATAATTCGTGTATATACGTAAGTACCATGCATGTGAATGAAATAAACCTCATAACGATATATCCCATATGCCTCAACAATATAAGACTCTAACCCTCAGTAAGGTTTGAGAATAGACTATTACACATATGTTAAGGATAAGTGCAATCAGATGCAATGGTAGAAAAAAAATTATTGAGAGAAACAAATAAAAGATATAACCGACTGATTTTTCCTTGTTATTGATATACTTGATGTGATCCATAAAGGATGTGTAGGATAGGTGCAATCAGATGCAATGGAAGAAAAAAAAAGTTATTGAGAGAAACAGATAAAAGATCTAACCAACTAAGTTTTCCTTGTTATTGATATATTTGATGAGATCCGTAAAGGATGTGTAGCTGAATTTGCTTAGTTAGATGTTGTCGTCATCGGTTACAGGCTCGACAACAGTGCGACTTGTAATGATCCATTGAATTTTCAAGTCTTTAACTTGGAACCGAGGTGGAATTGGTTTGACAATGGCATTAGAAATGATATATTTTTTATAAGGCTATAAAATGAGGCTCATTCTTTGGATATCATTGTTAAATATGATAGCTTCGATGCGTGATCCCTGTTAAAAAGAACAAAAATACAAAGCTATATTATTCTAACGACAGAGAAAAGTAACAAATTCAAATCTTGATACATTGAAATACTAAAATTTTAAACTAAAAATGGTAACGAATTTTCATAGAAAAAGGGCATAAAAATTAAAAAAAAAGCTCGAATATTTCATAAATTTAGTAGTATTGTAAAGCGATTTATAAAAATTCTAATTTGATAGCCAAGTCAACTGTTATTTTCTAAAGTTAGTGCAAAAAGGAAGATGTTTAATGAAGAAATTATAATTGTTATACCTCTAAATAAAAAAAGATAAACTTTTGTCTCCTGGACAGCTTATTAGGTGATGTAGCAATTTGTTGCTTATCTTAGATGGTTACTTTACATGACCACCCTTCAACATTAGATAAAATATCCTTGATCAATAAATGCTTCTCCATCCAACCAAAAAAAAAAAGGTTAAGAAAACATTTACATAATAAAAAGATATTTTGTAAATAAAATGAAACTAAATACACTTGAACAGAAAAATCAATATACCTTTTGCTTATTTTATATGATATAATTTAGCCAACTGGAAAGTTTCATGGAATACAATATTCCTAGTTTTATGATCAATTTTTAAAGACTCTAAAATAATTAGAACTTTAACCGATTGAGGAGTTCTAGCTCTTGACAAAGCTATATACAATTGTCCATATGAAAATACAAGTGACGAAGATAAATTCCTACGTAATCAAGCGTCTAACCCTAGGACTTATATATGGTCATCGCAAAACACAAATGAATAGGGAACTGTGTTCTTACAAAAGGTATCCCATTCTTTTCATTTTCAAAAGACTGTACAGGAATCTTAGGAATGAAAACTATTTTTCCTTTATGAGATCCAAAAACAATCTCTGTAAAAATTGTGTGTTCTTTTAATTGTCTATATATCAATCTTGTGCCATTTCACAAACCCACTGTTAAATTTTGGAATGTTAGGTCGACCCATTCTTACTTTTTTTTTAAATTTACAAAACAACTTCATTTTTGTCATTTCGGTTGGGCCACGGGTTGGCCTGGGCCTGCTCGTGCTTGGCCCGAGCTTAATCCGTGGCCCAATTGGGCCAAACCATTTTCGCATATGGCCCAGTTAACCTGGTCAAAATTAGGCCAGGTTAGGGCTAGTCGGGCCAAAATTGACATCCCTAGTTGGATTCAAATTTCTTAGAAGCATGATTGGACAGCCTTCTTTCAGCAATAATCTGTGAGGAGGTAGACCTTTAAGATTCAGATAATTAAGAAAATACTCATATTCTGCTTGATGTCTTTGATCAACTACTTTGAAAAACTTACAAATGAATGTAGATTTTCAGACAATTTATTGAATATCATGTCATTAATTTCATCAACATAGTTGTTTGTTGGACATACTACGCATATATTTATCATCTGATATGGACCAAATGAATATATGCTTAAGTCAAGGAAGATGTTTTCAATTAACCTGGTGAAGTCAACCATGCATTAGAAAGACGCCCTAAAAAATCTTAAACAAACAATAAAATGGACATTAAATGATAAGATATAAAAAAAATATATCACGTTGAGAGATTCATCCTTGTTATGATAAAGAATAACCTGTTGTTTGGGTAAGTAAATATGATCTCACTCATCAATAGGTTCTATACTTTCTCCTACCTTTAATAAGAAATCGCAAAAAGTTGGATTTGATATAGGTCTCATAGTTATTGTTAAAGATAATTTACGCATGTGTAGCCAGAGTTGTAAGACTTGAATTAATTAATTATTCTTTTGTCGCCTAGTCTATAACGGGTAAGGTTTGACGAAAATCACCTCCAAAAACAACAATCTTTCCTCCAAAAGGCTGATTGGACTCCATGATATCTTGCAGCAAATCATCGTCCTATAAGATAAAACTAGATTCAAATATTAGTTTTGCAATACTACTCTGCTTACTTAACTGACAAACTTTCTTCTTCGAAAAATCAAATGGGATCTTAAATCTTGAGTGTGTTGTCCTACAACCAGGAAGGACCGATGTTACAATACCTAATGTCGCAACAGCAATTGCATCATGACCCTGTGATCATAAAACTGCAAGAAGTGTTATGTACAAGAAAGTCTTCCCAGTTACCATCAATAAAAAGGTTGCTAACATTTAAACCAAAAATTGAATCTAAAATCAAGTCAAATATATATTTCTATTCCCTATTAAACCTTTAATATAATAACAAATCTTCAGGATCAATGTGTATATTTTTCTCTCTTTGTATTTATGTAGTGAAATGATCGTATGGGTGACTTTGGGATTTTTGACAAATGGTATTGAAAATTTAGAGACTAATTGGAGTAAAAATCGGAGGAGCTGAACTAGGTAATTGAGAAACTAGTTAAAGCCTTAGAATTTGGACAAGGGTCCAATTCTTAAACACACATTCTTTTAAACTTGAAAGATCCATCTACTGTTTATTCTTGTCTTAAAATATCTTCTTCTAGATTTTCCTTCATCTTCTGGAAGCTTCATTTCTTTCAGAGATTTCTCATCCTCGCAATGCAAGCCTTTCTCTCATCTTCCGCTTGCTATCTCTTTTTATTATCTCCTTCACTATCACTAAAATACCTAACCCTACAACCTTGAATTGTTGATGATCAAGTGTTGTTAGAAAGCTAGGGTTCACATGATTTCAAAGATTTTAGAACTTTAGACAAGTAAGTATTGTGTAAAGTCTTTAGAGTTGTTAGTTTATGAAACAAAAATGGTTATTTATTTGTCATTGCAAGATCATGAAAAAAATGGTCGTATTTCATGAACACCGTAGGTTTAAGATAAGAAAATTCTTGATGTGTGATTTCGAATATTTGATGATCTAGATGTCTTAAGATAGTGTAGAAATGATTTATATGTTGAATGATCATAGGAAACGTGTATGATTAAGTGTAGAAAAATTTGGAGAGAAGAACAAGTAAATGCTTTGTTTATGGTTGTGTATTCACTGTATACGTGAGTTTACAGTGATTTTAGGGATGAATAAAAGAATGAATTTAGAGTTGAAGAATAGTTGTATGACGATGTTTGGAGATGAGAAAGATTGTTTAAATGATAGTTAGAAGAAGAAATTTAAGAGAAAGTAGAAAATGAAAATATGAGAAAATGACAGTGAAGAAAGTGCAGAGAATGGTATACTGTTTCAGGATGAGAACTGTCCAAAATATATGGAGAATAACTTTCAAAATACTGAACTAAATTGAATGATTTTGGTGTCATTAGAAACTTAAGGCTATAGAGAATAAGTTTCTAGAAGAACGTGTTACTAAATTACTTCATTTTCGGGGTCAAAAAGAACATATAAAATTGACCCGAAATGATAATTCTGGAAAAATCTGAATTTGACCAAGAGAGAAAGGAATTGTGATTATAATGGTTTTATTGAGACATAAACCTTAAGTATAAATGATACCTAAGTGAGTTTGATATTGGATTGAGTATGTGATTTGAATAATGGAAAAATACCTAGGAATGTCATTGAGCATGCATTGTACATAATCCATGTACATATTTGTGCATAAATGAGTTCTTAAAATTGTGCAAAGTTGTAACGTGTGTGTGATGTGTGTATTGTATATTGATGATGTGCAGGATAAACGTCTACATTCAGAAGTTTCCAGATTATGGAAGAAAATGCTACCCTAGAACGTATTGTGAGTAGACCTAGATGGTCTTACCTTATTGTTTTTTTATTTATATTATGAATTGATGATTACACAATGTGAATGTTTTGGTTCCGAACAATATATGTCTAAGGAGTTTGACAAATGTGAGAACATTGAAGTATTCCTTATATGTAAATTTGATTGAAATAAGTGATTCTCAACTTTAATGTTGAATGCTGGACTAAGGTCCGATGATATGTGCATGTGATTAAATAAGGATATGCAAATGTGATTGATGCATTTTATTAAATGAATGCAATGAAAGATAAAGGTAGTTGCGACTGGAGTCGCCAATGAAAAAAAGATTAAAGCTCAATATGTGATAAGAGCCTCAGGCTCAGTTGTGAATGTACCTAATATCCACTAATAGATATGAGACATTATCCAATCTATCTCGATATTCACAAGGGATATGGGTCAGGCCGGTATCTACTAAGGCATATGGGCCAATGAAAAAGGCACTCGGTCATATCAAAGTAACAAATTGAAAGTGAGTCTCATGTGCACTGCATATGCATGATATGAATGATTATAATGGTTTGAATGACTTCTGAATGTAAAATGTGAAATGATTGATCAAGTGTATATGATTTAATATGATTATTAATGTAATGATGTTCACTCACTGAGTTCACAAAACTCACCAAAAATTTGCAATATTTTTCAGATTCGAAAGAGTTATCCTATTGGGCAAACGGGAGTATAGCCACTGCATTCAAGTGAAAGGTAGAGGTTAGGATCAGTTTGCATCTGCATTTGTATTTTCTTATTTTTGTGTAAATTTTTATATTCCTTGATTTTTGTACAATGTGTATTCAAATATTTTGTGTGTAATAACTGGTGAAAATTGGAAATGCTTTATAAAAGAGATTGATCAAAGTGTAATGACAATTGTGATTTCAACTTTTATCAAATAAAAGTATGAGTTTGATTTGATTATTGATTTCTGCAAATGCGTATGATAAATGAGCAAAAAAGTTTCAATGAGTTTTAACTATTTTAGCATGTCACTTTTGCGGCATTCACACTCAGACATCACTTAGGATGTCAGGCATGTGTCTTGCGATGATGGGGTGCTACATTGGTAATCAGAACAAAGATAGTCTTTGAATGTTTCCTGAAGTTGCTTAGGATTCGTTGGTGAACAATAGAACAGAAGCGTAGCAAATAAAAGTCTAAGCGTAGCTGGCATTTGAAATAAGACAGCCTCCTCTAGAGTTTGTTCTATATAAGAATCAAATGCTAGCAAGCCTAACTTTAGTGCAGCCTCCCTAAAAGAACTTGTTATTTCACCATCAACAGTCAACAAGTGATTAAATGATGTTGGCCCTTTAACATGCATAAGTAATAACTTTAGGTAATTCCTAATGTGAGCAGGAGCAAGGACCCCTATGGAGATGGTGTGCGAGATGGGGGCAAACTTGTAATTCCAGTTGGACATATGTCCAGAGCTAGGACGTAGAGACTCAGGGAGGCTCTCTATGCGCATGTGGGCCAATTGTAGAGAGGATGGAGTGCACCAAGCCTATTGAAGGATGGTTATCTGAATCACAGCCCAAATTGATTTATTTATCTCGAATCCTTATATTAGACTCTCTTAAGAAGACCATTGTATTGGACTGCGCATCATTAACTAAGCCCAAGAGAAGAGGCGGGCCTACAATCAAACTTAGGAGTGCGTTGGACCAGGCTTAGGCGTGCTTTTATTATTCTATTTTGGACTTATTTTAAGTTATATTTATTTTGGGCTTCCATATATTATTTAGCCTGAGTCTTTATTATTTTACCTAGGTATAAATACCCTCTTTAGGGTTAGGGAAAGAAACCTTTAAGATCAGATTATTCTTGTGTTGCCATCGGCCACAAAGTGAGGGTTTCACCTCTTGTTCTTGTTACATTAGGAATCAATAATTCACTTATCGATTTCATCAAAATTGTGGCATGATGTTTGGTTCAATTTCTTGGACTTAATTCCCAACATCTAGGTTGCTTTGAATGGGTTTCCCTGAGGTCTAATAGGAGAGAATTCCTTTCGTATCCCTTTCTTTTCAATTGTGTTAATTATGTCCTATTGAACAAAATCATCTTCAAACTAAAAGAATCAAGAAATCTTCATCGTTTTACAAAGCTGACGAGTCTTCATTCATCCAAAGAGTTACAAACAGACCATTATCAATCCACACATCTCTATCGCTCGCATTAATTCCTCTCTTTTTCTTTAAGGTCAACAGTAACCAACCTTCCTATAACTTTCTTTCGACTCCTTTCTGACCGTGTTCTTATTTTTGGAGTCCAAACAAAATGTTATGGAAAATCTTTATATAAACATTTCGTCTCCTCAGCTTTTTTATTGTCAAATTCATTTTCAAACTTCAGTTAACAATGTTCTTGAAAAGTCAAATTTTCTCAACAAATAAAATAGATATGAATTTCTGTCAAAGGAAATAGACTGTTTATCAAGAAGATGAACCTAAAGCACATAAATCGATGGACTAATCTTTGCTAGACGAAACTCATATACATGCCAAAAAGCTTCAAGAGGTGAAATCCAATGACCTTCCTAGAAATTAATGATTTCGTCAATATCAACAGTGGTCTCTTGATTAGCAATACTAAAATTAACAAGATCATATCCCTTGAAGACATACTTATATAAGTACTTAACAAACTTATCAGTAGAACATATTTCAACATTTATGTGGCAATCAATGAGAAGAAAAAGGTACAGACTATGAGGAACAACCCACCTATTATCTACCTTGTGTCTACAAATCTTTACTTTTCAACCATCATCTCTCCTTCTATAACATGCATAATTGTCCTCATCATGGACAGTAAAACGAGTAAGGAGCAAAATTTTTAGGATAATGGCTCTTGTACACACCATTTCTTATGCTAGGGTTGTCTTTATTCATATGACCACAAGGACCGTGGATCATATGTTTAATGATAAGAGAATATAACCACAAATTTTGAATAGGGTATGGTATTTCAATAGATATGATTTGGTCATAAGATTCTGGACTAAGAAATCTAAAATGCGGCATAAGTATCAGCAACAAATGAGCATAAGGGAAACCACGCTTTTGGAACTCAATAATATAAACATATGCGGCAACCTCTCCAAAGATCTGTTTCTTGACTAGTTCATTTTTAAGGATCTCAAATTTAGATATAAAAACTTTAGTCAATAATTAGGCCTATCTTGTGGCTTTTCATGAAACTCAAGGTTATCTTGAATCTCCTCCCATATTGGGTTACAAGTCATGGTGAGGAAAATGTCAAGTTTATCATACTTCTGTGCTATAGCCATTGCATCAAGATAATAACTTTTTTGTCCCTTAGACCACCAACAAAGGAAGCCGGAGCACAACTCAACGGCTAATTCGATAACTTTCAATCTGACCAATGGCAAAACTATCCAAAACACCCTGCAATATCTCTATCCTTATCTCAGTTTGTCTCTTTCTATGCAAATCAAGTCTAGATATTTCGATCTTTATATAAGTACCCACAACAAATTATTAAAGTAGCCTTAAGTTAGGGAACAACATTGACTCATCATGTTCTCTTATTTGGAGCCTATAACAATAATACTCTCTAACAAAAACAGTGCCATCTTTACATTATTCTTGACTAGCAACTAAAAATTATAAAAACAAGTCAAATAAATAAAAGCATAAGGTTAGACAAAATTATTAAAAAATAAGAAAAAAACTTGCTTGTACTCTCCATATTAAACAAAATAGATGGATTAATAAAAGAATTGAAATTAATGTCACATCGCTCATTTGGAGCATTATTTCTCATTCTCTTTGAAAACAACTACTTAATTCCACGATGCCATCCAGATTCACCACGAGAAAATAATAAAGGATACTAAAAGGGATCATAACAGACATAGTAAGATTGGATTCTATAACTTGTAGCTGAATGACTATAGACTTGGATGTGTGGACATTTATCAACCCTTTCATCATCCACCTTAATCCATATAGCAGCTACTTGTGATGTAGTGGGAAGATTGTATACACGTTGATCAAGGCCAAGATAACACCTCAAGACTATAAGTGTTGAAATGTCCCTAAGACTCCTAAAGAACTTAACATAGGGATTATGTTCTAGGATTGCCACAATTAGTTTTAATGTTCACAAAGCTTATCACAACTCTTTGTCCTTCTTCTAAGTTCCTCATCATTATCAAAAAATTATAGTTAGACATCAGACACTCTATCAATTATCGAAACTAAAATATCAAGGGAATGATATACTTAAACTTGAACGCAAAATGGATAAACGACTTTCTTATTTTTTGTTAATTCTCGATCATACCCAACTCCATACGAAGTAAAAGCCACATTATTATCATATGTACAAACATTCTTCCTGAAATGGTTAGACTCTTCATCACCATCAATAAAGCATTTGAGGAGTAACATTGGAAATCTCTCCAGACGAACAACAAAATGATGGGGGCTCTAAATAGAATCTTTTAGAATCACAATGCTCACAATTGGGAACAAAATTATTTTTAAAATAAATACATTTTGAGAATTGTTTGTAATAACTTTTCTATAAAATCATATATTTGCTAAAAATGGTTAATTTTTTTTATATTTAAAAGAAATTATATGTTAATTTAATTTTGTAAAATATTTTAATTTTTAATAAAATAATAGATGGTTTCATAATGTATCATGCATCATTGAAAATTTTAAAAAATTTACATGATAACTTTTTAAGATTCTTAAAAATAAATATATGCATATATAATATTGTCTATATATAATTTAAGCGTGAAAAATGTATTATGATCATACTAAATGAAATATTTTAATTGAATATAGATTACTATTTAAAAATAATTTTGTATATTTGGTATTTAGTCAATGCAGTAAAATTAATAAATACTTGTATATTGTATATATAACTATATTCAAAGTTTATGATTAATTCAAAAATCTTATTGAAAATTTTTTAAAGATTTTGTCTGCTAGACATTGTGAGTGTGATTCAAGTGGTATGTTTGGACCTAAAATACGGATCTCTAACTGAGTATGGTTGCTGTCTCCAGTATCTGGAGACGGAACGGAACAAAAACTGAAGACAGTGAGATGTTTGGTTGTGGTGGACAGAACAGAAAAAACTGTTTCCATCTCGAGGACAGAATGTGTTTGGTTGCAGTGGACAAAACAAAAAAATTGTACCAATGATAAAAATTTCTCCGGTTCTTAATATGATTAGAAATATGTAATTCATTGATAATTTTATTACGAATGATTTATATTGATTAAAAAAATTAACAAATAATAATAATGACAATTTCAAATTAAGATTG
>JANSVA010000001.1:21740612-21757676 GCA_025504915.1 Erythroxylum reticulatum
ACTATATGCTTACATATAGAAAATCAACTCATCTTGAAGTGATAGGTTACTCGGATTCAGACTATGCCGGTTGTATAGACTCACGAAAATCTACATTTGGATACTTGTTCCTATTAGCTGGAGGAGTAGTTTCATGGAAAAGTGAAAAGCAGTCCGTCATTTCTACTTCCAATATGGAGGCAGAATTTGTGGCGTGCTTTGAGGCCACGGTTCATGGATTGTGGTTACGTAATTTTATCTTAGGTATTGGTCTTGTCGACAGTATTACCAGACTGTTAAGAATTTATTGTGATAATTCTGCAGCCGTATTTTTCTCTAAGAATGACAAATATTCAAAGGGTGCGAAACACATGGATTTGAAGTATTTGTTTGTGAAAGAAGAAGCGCAAAAACATAAAATGTCAATTGAGCATATTGGTACTTACTGCCCAAAACATTTATTGGTCATGTTGAACGTACGGGGCCTCATAGATAAGTCCTTGTTAGTATAGTTTTTAGACATGTATATATACATATCATTGTCTTGCTCGAATTGTTATGACACTTGTTGAATTCAATTACAATCTTATGTTTTTGGTCACTTACTGGTTATCCATATTATGTTGTATACAATAATTATTATTTGTGAGATAACAATTACCGAATTACCCACTTAAAGTTTGTTGAGTTGAGTTGATTATGTGATATATGTAAGGAATCAGGTTATATAACTTGTGACCGCCATGATCCCATCAGCTTAATTCAATTAAGGATGACTTGTTTGATTCCATGTATTGTGTGCACTTAAAGTTGTTGGATCACCAAGTCGTAACATGAGCCAAGTGGGAGATTGTTAGACTATTTTATGTCCCATGCCATTTATAAATTTGAGTCCAATGATAAGCACCCAAGATAATGGTTATTGGGTATTATAGAATGGATCTCAAATGGGTCAAAGACCTTTTTCCTCTCTCTTCCAATTACCAAAGGACATGTCCGTTGGTGAGTCTATATAAGTTGAAACAACTTATAGAATGAGATCACATTCTGAACCATTGAAGAATTTGCAAAAAGAAGAAGACGACAGGAAATAAACAGTTTTCCACAACAAATACGAAATCATGGATACAAATACGATGTAAATAATTGTCGATCCATAAATGTTTTACAATATCCTTCCATGCAGAGCCACCTTGAGAAGGTGTCGTATGAATTTAGATGACACATGTCCTATTTATGGTAAGACTATGGAAACGGCACTACATGTGTTTTATAACTGTGAATTTGCCCAATTCGTTTGGCTTCTATCGATTGTGGGTTGGCATGCTATCTCGTCCTTGCATGAATGGCTTACGAGTGTGGTCTCGTCTTTTATGCAATCACACCAGGAGGAGATTTTTATGTTAATATGGAGTTTGTGGCTATATAGCAACGAAGTGGTGTGGACAATACGATTTCACCCCCATCGTTTTATTCTAAGTAGAGCAAGAACGACACTCTCTGAATGGAAGGCAGCAAAGGCAGCAAATGATGTTTCCATACCGCTAAATCGACGTTTTACATCTTGTTGTTTGGCTCCAGCTCCACATCAGTTTAAGTGTAATATTGGTGTTGCTTTGTTGGAGAATGGTTTCTATGGCCTTGGTATGATAATCCAAAACTCTCAAGGGCAAAATTGCGTTGGTAAATTGATGACGCTACTAGGTTGGAGAGACCCACAAGTAGGAGAAGCCCTCTATTTTCGGGAAACTTTAAGTTGGATCAAAACCTTATCCTTTTTCTCAATCTGCGTGGAGACGGATTGTCAAGTCGTTAACCAATTGTTGAAATCTACGCTTATATTTTCTTCATATTTTTCGATGATTATTCAAGATTGTAAAGCCCTCATGAATGAGCTATCGTTTATCTCTTATGCGTTTGTTAGAAAGCCAACAAATCAAGTTGCTCATACAATAGTTAGGGCAGCTAATTCTATGCCTGGTTTTGAATAGGGGGTATACCCTCCTTTCTTGTATGACGTTTTAACTATGGATCTAAATAATATGTGCTGAGCGCAATCGTTACCTTCCCAAAAAAAAACTCATTCCTTATTAAGAATAGTTTTATTATTTTCAAAACTAATTTAATTCCAAAATAAATCAATTATTTTCTAATTTTATGAAGATTAATAATTAGATCTATTCTTAATTTAAATTTGAACAAAGTTATTTCTAGAATTAAAATTAATTAGAATCTTTAAAATTAAGAAAGTTTTTAAGTAATTAAGAAAGATATTTCTTAATTAAATTCATTTATTTCAATTTGGTTAAGAAATATTAAATTTATTATTTTGTTTATTTACAGAATTATTATTCATTTATTTAAAATAATTTCTTTATTAATTTGAATAATAAGTTTCTTAATCTCCTAGAAAATCGTATTTTTTAACTTGGAAAGTATTTTTCACTTATTAATTAAAAAAATAAGAATTCTTTAAATTTCAGAAATTTTATTTTCTAATTTATTAAGCAACGATTTTTGATTGATTGAGAAACTAATCTCTAAAAAATAATACAAAAAGACTTTTTAAATTAAATTTAAAATGTTTTATTTAATTTTAAAATATATTTCTTTAATATTAGAAAATAGTTTTCTAATTAAGAGAAAGTAATTTAATTATAATAGAAATAATTTTCTGATTAGATAGGAATATCTTAATTGTTTGATTTGAAAAAAAGAGTTTTTTTCTAAACTATAATAAGTTAAAAGAGTAATTTTTTGAAAATTGTTTTCAATTAAGTTTTATTAAAGGAATCAACTTAAATGAGAATAGTTTCTGAATTGAATTTGAAAATTGTTTTTAAATTAAATTAAATTGCTATTTAGAATATGAATTTAATTCATTTAAGAATCAATATGTTTAATCTAATTTAGTCATCCAAAGAGTTGGAAATATTATTTTATATTATAACAATCAATAACTAGAATCAAATGAGGTTTTATGTTTCATACATGTAATTTGATTATATTTGCATATAAGTTGTATGCTTTTATATATATGGTTAATATATTGTGTGTGCATATTAAATTGCATGTTTATATATATGATATTTTACATGCATTTTTGTGCTTGATGAGACAATTGAAATTAAATTCATTATTAAAATATTAAATACATATTTAGAATATGATTATTTCCTTTAATTGTTACAAGGACAAATTAGAGTTTTACTTATTGTTAGGCTTGTCGAGTAAATTCAAGCTCACTTTATCCTCAATATGTCTAATATTATAATAATAGGTTCTACTTAACTAAATTTGTATGATTTAGATAAACAAATTCATGATCACATGAATTTTGAGGCAGAGTAAAATAGCATAAAGATATGTTTCAATAAGAGTTTTCCTAACAAATTTAGGAGTCATATGATTAGTTGCCATTTATTTATTTTTTTGGAACAAATACACGGTTAACTAAATTTGAACAGGATCCACTAGAGATTAAAGTAATTTTTTGGAATAATTGGTGAGAGTTATTATTTGAATAAAATAGTGAGAATAACTAAATAAATTTTAAAATTTACAATCTTATTATCATGGCATATACCCAATTACTTTCTTATATTTATGTTTAGTTTTAAGTAGAAATGACCTTTTGTTTAGTATATTTGATACTAAGATTTATTGAACCAAATTTTTTTGATATAGTTAAGATTTAAGAAAAGTTCTCAAAATTAGAAAGAAAAATTGGATGTCTATTATATAATATTGGTATTAATCATTGATGAGGATTTTAGTGCAAAGTTCGAGACATATGTTAATGTAACACAAATGACAAATATAGTGACATTTTAAAGTTAAGCAATGCCTTAAACTTTAGAACAACATATAAGATGTTTGTGAGTACCATAATAGCATAATGCAAATAGTTACATTCAAGAGATCTGGGTCACACTCCCACCGTCGTGCACCTCCCGCTTGGGTCTTGCTGCTCCCACTGTCGCCTCTTCCTTAAGATCTGTGTCTAACTGCTCCCGTCGTTTGCTGTGAAGATGAGTTAATGTTGATATTTTATAATTGCTATATACTGCTAACTAAACTTGTTGAAGATTCTATTTCAAGCTTGTAATTTAATAGTTGAAAATTAGCGTTGAGAGGAGAATCCAATACATTCATGGTCGAAACTGAAACATTTTTTAGAGGGGGACGTTTTGAGGTTTTGGTTGGTGCTTCGTGCACTTAGTTTCGGTCGTAATTTTGGGTGAATGATACGAGGCCATCGAAAAGTTTCCTTTTCCGTCAATGTTCCTCCTGGTGAAACTACCCATTCCTTCCTGGGAATAGTTGTCATACCAGTACATCAGGTAACAGATATTTTTATGTTTCGGTATTGTATACATGGCACGAGGAAACCGCCTCTGCTCCCAACGCCCAGTTTCCAGGTGCACACTTTTACTTTGTGTTTCTTTAATGTTTAGTGCGAGTGCGTTGTCGGTTGTCAATGGGCATATTCTTGTTAGTAAGCTTTTTTTTTAGCCATCTCCATGAGTGTCTCCCGTTCATTTGTGGTGGTAATGGGTGACAGTCCCAGTCATCCTTAGAGTTTTTCAGTGCGATCTTTATTTTTATTCTAGAGTATTGTTATGTACTGATTCTTTCAAGTCTTCTGAGTGGGATGAAGCTCGTGGTTCTCCAGCTTAGTTGAAGTTTGAGGTTACAAGTGAATGAATTTTCTATTTTCTCATTTTCTATGACCATTTACTCTCATCCTCTGTAAATTGGGGTTAGGTCTCTTTTAATCAACAGAGAATAGTGCGTAACGTGTGACCTTGTTATTGAACAAGCCAGCTTGGGATCTTCTTCTGGGATCTGTATGTAGCTCATGTTAGATCAAACAAGCCAGTTTTGCGGGGACGGTGAGGCTCGACCATGCGTCACTATCAATAAGCATACTTTCACTGCCAAAGCGTGTATGACCCATCACACGTCCCCTTCGTTACCTTCCTTGAGCTGCCTGACAAGTCTACCATGGGCACGAGAGACAGTCAATCTTTTCCTTTTGAGAACCATTGGTAGTCCACTATAGAACCTGACGCGTCTACTAATATAAGACAATCCCTTGGATTTACTTCTAACTTGACACAACTTTTTGCAAAAGCCTTTTCCATTTAACATCACATCTCGGCACATCCATCACCTTCACCTTCATGCCTTAACAGTATGGACTTACTGGGCACCTAAGCCTTGACAAGCGTGGTTTGATTACATTACTATTTCCAATTGGTCCACGAAACATTCATGTGCATTGATTCTTCAATTTGTTTCTCCTACATTCCCTTTAAAAATAAGGATCTGTCATCCTTTGGATGCTTTTTCATGCCTGTATTAATTGTTCACTGCTGAAGTTTCTATCAGTTGGTTTACTAGTGTCTCTTGACTGGTTTCTGTGTTTATTGTTTCTAGCAAGGGCTTCCTATTTTTGTAGTATCTCGATTGCTTTTATCTTCTATTCTATAATTCTTTAATAAAATTTTACTCAAGGGTACCAGGTTAGTTACGTGGGTCTGATTCGTGTGCATTGGCTTAACCAACTGGCCCCTGCCTGATCAACTATTCAGGCTTCTCTTCCTTTCTTAGTTTTAAAAATAATACAAGACTGAGGATCCCTTCAGTTGGCAAATTAGTTATTACTTTCCTTCATTTTATTTTATTAGTATTTTATTATTTTTAATTATTTATTGTCTTTTCATATTTGTATTTGTATTTATTTTTATTATTATTAGCATTTGTAGCATTATTATTATTAGTATTATTTTCATTACTTTATATGTGTGTGTGTGTATTTTGTTATTTTTATTATTATTTCTAATAATTTACCGTACTAGTTTTACCTATTTTCTCTGTAACCTATATCACTCTTATATTGTCTCATTTACATTTGGGTCTACCGAAAACAACCTCTCTATTATGTAGGGGTAAAGTTGTGTACTATCATACCTCCCTAGACTTCACTTCATTACGGGACTACAGACAGGGTGCGATGATAATGATGATGATGAAGTAGAGTTAAAAGGTATTATCTTAATGATATTTAGCTTACTAAAAGCATAACATGGTCACTATATATATATATATATATATAATCCATGCTTTTGAGTATTTGATATTGAATTTGAATTCAATATTACTACAATGTTCAAAACATGATAAGAAAAGATTGGTTTATTAAAAGAAGTTGATCAAAGTTTATAAAAATAGTATGTATGTGTTGGATCAAAGGAGACTTATGTTTAACATAAATGGAAAGAGTACAAAATTAGATCATTGAGACTATAAGACTTATGTTTAACATAAATGACAAGAATATAAAGTTAGATAATTGAAAATATCATTTTATGTCATGCTGGTTAAATCATCATAATTAGAATCATAAATTTTTGTAAACAAAGTTATATGTATCGTATTGATAATGAATCATATGAAAATTATGAAACTTATTGGGTTGAAAAATAATCAATTCAACTTTTGTTGAAAGCGATGACAATGGTATTAAATTGTTAAATTTTAAATATGTGATATGTTGGATGTAATAATAATTCATAAAAAGATGGATACTTGTATTTCATTATATTTACTAATGACTTTATATGATAGAATCATAAGTATTGAATGAAATATTGATTTTAAATTTAAAAAACTTTAAAGTTTTTAAATTTGAGTAAAAATCAGAGTTGAAAATGATAAAACACTTCTGTAAGATCGATATATTAAAATTTAAATTTTTTAGTTGTTTGTAAGAGATGAGATTCTCTAGTGAAAAATTTCATAACCAAATTCCATATTGGTATAGTTTTGTGTAAAAATAATGTGAGATGTTGTAGATACAAATTTTATTTCTTTTATAACTATGTTTGGTAAGAAAACTTGCCTTCAAAAGTTCTAATTAAATCAATTAATAAGGTTTCACATTACATATGAAGCATTAAGATTTTGAAAAAGTCAAAATTAATGATCTTATATTATAAATACTTAGTTAAAGCGTGTATTATCTAACAAGTTTAAAAGTAAAATAAAGAATAAAAGGTTATAAGATATCCAAAAAATTGGGTACAATCTTTCTAATCTTATTGAGCAAAATGTTTATTTCAATGAATACTTACTCATGATAAATAGTTAGACGAAGATGAAGTTTGAAAATATTCAAATCTCGTGATAATACATCGACTTGGACTACTATCTTTGTTGATACATTTGATATATAGTTCAAAAGTACAAGATATTAAAAGATTTATTTTCATTTATTAGTATTTGTTTAAGAAATGGTTGTGGATTTATCATATGTGTTTGTAGGAGTACTTGTACTCTTTAGTAGCAATATGTCTTGTACTCTTTAGTAGCAATACGTAAAGACATATTGCTCATCGAGAATAAAAAATTTATATTTTAACTGCTAAATATATGATAATCTAAGAACAATTGTTATCGAGTATAAAAATGTAACACGTTAATTATGAAAATTAGATTTATAGAGATAAACACGACAATTGTTTATCTATTCCAATCTAAATATATAGGTAATATACTAAGAATATTTAGTATTCAAGAAATTATAATTTTTTTCCATTACTTCTGTAATTTGATCACAAATAGTGTCTCAATAAATTCTACGTGCAGATGTTCTAATAAACAGCCTGCTCAAAAATCATTTTGTATAAATATGTATGTTATTGCCCAAAATTCTGTGTATTGATTCCTTTTTGTTTGCATTTGAGCATTTTCTACTCCCTATGAAACTCTCGCCAAAAAGCACAGCTCTTGTCATATACCCTTAGGAATTCCACGAACGGCCATAAATTTTAGATTACAGGAAAAACAGATGGAGGGACGAAATGGCCAAGAGTGATGGACAGACAATCGTCTCTCTTCACGTTATATAGTCCAATTGCACCTTAGAATCGATGAGATGTAAACATAAAATAAGATTATTAATGCAATACTAGTCTTTATATTCCACATCTAGGTACATGTAGGTGGAGACTATTTAGAAAAATCTGTCTCATGATTAAGCGAGGAATCGCAAGTTAGAATGCGCAAGCTGCCTATTCAATCTACTTTAGTGATACCATATCTGATCTCTGCTCTGCCTCTGCAGGCTTACATGTAACAGAACCACTGGTACAAGCCATTTTTCAACTTACCCTATTCACCATGGGTAAACATGCAGCAAAATTTGAATAGCTGAAGAATGCGTGTGTGAGAACTGAACTCATTACGTAATAATCATGGGGAGGGACTACAGCACTTGGTTCATGGCTACCCAAAATGTTTCTAATCTATAACAAGAAATAATTGAGACCTTTGGGACCTGTGGTTTTAGACGAGCAAATTTGACATAACATCTGTACATTGCTCTAGCGATTTTCAAATTCCCTAACTTTAAAATGTAGTGTGTGTTGACAAATAACTTGTTCGTATATGCAACCAAAAAAATGTGGACGTTCAATTAAGTTACAAGGAGCAGAGGAAGACGTATAAATCAACCCATGGCATTGAACACTTTCAGACAGCAAATAATGACGCTCATGGAGCACTCGATCAATTCTTTTCTCGCTCATCCATGGGAATCCCACACTTCAGCAGCAGGAGTTCCCACCATCATCCTACATAAATGGATACAGTTTTCAGTAACAACAAATAGGAAACAGAAGGTGAAAAAGATGAACAAAAGGATAGTCACCCCATAACCTTTCCAGTCAGTTATCTTAAAAATTGTATCATTGAGCAACAAGTTTCTGCTGTAAAGCTTTTCCTCCTTTCAATCTAGTAGGTCAGCTATTAATTAGCAATAGTTGGTAAATCTTTTCCTCGTTGATTTGTCCTATGCAAAGCATTTTTTTTTCTTAGCAACTAATGCAGTAATTTTGATGAATCTTTACAATTATATCACCAAAATTAACATAATTTCAAAGGGCTTAAAGTTTAGTGAACATCACAACTGCTTGAACTTGGTCAAGTACACAAATATTTAACTTAAGATTACTCTTGCTCCGAATTTTAACCAGAACAACATCATTTTTCCCTAAAAGACTATCTACTTGAGTTTCTGCACTGAAATTGATGCTTCTTCAAACGCATAGACCAAAGACAATCAGCTTAAATTCTATATTACAGTAATATACACACCTTTTTTCTAATGTTAAAAGCATCTCAGAGCAGGCAACGTTAAGGTCAAGTTGTTGGCCTGGTCATAGTAGATAAACCACGTCCCACAGGTAGAACTCCTTGAAAACCATCATCAGGTTCCTCTTCCAGTGAAGCTGCATGGTGAATTGAGCATGTAAAGAGAAATGTTACTAAATTGAAACTTTAACCACAATAACCATCAAAATGTAATTAATGAGGTGACCATTTAGAATATCAGAAAGTTTATAATCACATGACAACCCGAAGTAAACAACCAAAAATACTAAAATACACATTCGAAGATGGAAGGTAGTCTTCCATGACAAAATGGAACAGATATCTAAGTTTGGGTACATTGACATGTTCAGCAGCCTGTTAAAGAGTTCACAACTTCAAAATAGTTTCAGACATCATTTCAGCAACTAGATCTCTTTTATATTCCATCATACTTTCCCTGATTTTGACTACGCAAAAAGTATAGAAATAAGGAACTCTGGATAATAGATTTCGAGGACGAGTTCGACTCAGGGCCTTACAAGTGATCTCTTCACCAGCCTGGGTTCCAGCCACCCCAATGCATGAATATAAAGAATCTTCACCTACTCTCAACTGCTCATATGCAACGTATACATCCTCAATAGTGGCAGCTTCATAAAGTGAATTAAGGTCTTTAATGCATGAAATATCCTGAAACCAAGACCAGAAAATAAAAGGTTAGATATACATAGGCCCTGAGAAAGAATAGAGGGAATCTGAATTCATTGTTTCAGCCCATAACTTCCAATGGCATTCATTACCTTTCTTGGAACTGAAGAAGCTTGCAAATGAGCAAGCAACCCAAGCCAATAGGCATTTGACTTGAGCTCAGCTTCATGCCTCATGAGAAGGGTCCTTTTTGCCTGGAATAAATAGAAAGGTAATGATTGATATCGAGTCCAAACAATGGGAAATACTGATTCTGTGAAGCATCATAAAGAATATGCCGAAAAAGAAAGTAAAACAAGGTCCCATGTGACAGGATAATTCTCCTGCCACCTGGCATCACAAATAGTGAATCAAGAGAAAATGTGGATAGGTTTTCCTTGATAGAATTTATATGTTAAGTATGCTGCAAAACTTCTAGGTGCGTAAAGAATAATGTGGCAGCACAAACTAACCCTATCCAACTCCCTCTGGGCAATCTTGTTGCTATGCAAACCTCGAAGTACGCTCTTGCATGCATCAACTGCTTTATGAACCTGCATGTTTGTTGGGCTTGAAGCTTAGAAACTTTGAAAATGGAAAAAGAATTCAAATGAAAACATAGACATATGAACCCCTACCTTGCTTGGAGTTGATGTTACAGATATAACATACCATCCAAGGTTAAGCCTATCAAAGAGGCTTAACTCAAATGATACATCATAAGTCAACCCTAGAGAATCCCTTACTGTGGTGAAAAGCCTGTAGACAATAAGCTAAATTAAAAGAATCTCCAAAGATTTTCTATCTACAAACATAATCCGATTCAAATAAAAGCCATCAGAATTTCTCAATATGAGAGTACTTTCTAATGCCCCGTAAATTAAAAGGATCCAGCAGATGTTATGAGAGTGTCATAACAAAGGTCACAAAGCCATGATATCCAGTTATTTTTATAACTGCCAATTGTGTAAAAAGCTTGGGGAACAGAGATAATGCTGACCCAATTAAGATATTCTGAAGAGCCTATATTTTTATCAGATATTTAAACATAAATAAGAATACAATGAAGTGTTCAAAGCACCCCAGACGGTAATATCATCTACCCATTGTTGTTTTCTGTCTTTAAAGAAGCCCAACTCCCTTAGTTAAATTATGTCCCTCAGTAACAGAGTTCTAAACATAGAGACACTATGATAAAGATGACAAAGTTAGCCAAGTTACCTGGAATTTATGATCTCAGCCAGTAGTCCCATTGAAATGCCAAAGAACAGTGGATGAGTGCGAAGTTTTCCTCTCATATCCTTACCATCTATCAGTTGTTCCTCCAATTTCTGCCCATCTGGAAAGTCACAAACAGCTAGGTGATACATCAGTGACACTCCAGTAAGAAAATATGAAACAAAACGGACTCCTAACCATCTGCAATATATACCAGCAGTCATCTTCAACAGAGAATTTTAAATTTCCAACTCAGATAAATTCCAAGGCACATAGAAGGGGTAAAATGAAATACTGTTATGTATGTCATTGAGCAGTGAAGTAAATAATCTCATACTTTACAGCCTCATGAAACAAGACTGCACCCGACTTCCCATATTTACGAGGATGAATTACCATCTAAAAAAAAAAGGAATACAAAACAAAAGGTAACCATATGATGCCCCAAGTTAATACCCTAATTTGGCAGCAAATTAGCACATAGACAAGAACATATGCCAATGGAACATAGGATAAATCTTGCATTGAGATTAATTAAATTAAATACCTCAAAATGCAATGCCAAAAATTATCTATTGTCGAATACTTAGTTCTCAAAGTTAGGAGTCAGTTTCCTATTTTGTAGATATTAGGAAATCAGTCCTGATTGTGTTACTGTTTTATAGGTGATAGTTTCCTTATTTAGTTATGTAGAAGTGTGTATATATATCATGTACCAATTCTGATTTAAGATAGGAAGATTAATTCATTCAGAATCTTCATGGCATCAGAGCCTAGGAAACCCTAGCCGTCATCCTCACATTTCAGCATCCTTCTCATCCCGGAATTCTTAGTTTTTTTCTCCCGGAAATCTCAAATTTTCTCTCTTTTTGCACTGAAAAAAAATCCGAAATGACAAATGAAGCAGCCAGTTCCGTCTCTGAGACATCTTCTCCTTCCAACCCAAATCCGGTTAGTTCTAGAAATTCTGGAATATCTAAGAATCTATCTCTTCTAATCACCAGTCATAAACTCAATGGACAGAACTATCTTTAGTGATCCCAATCTGTCCGGATGTTCATCTATGGCAGAGGAAAAGAAGACTACCTGACTGGAAAGGTTCCAATTCCTAAGAAAACTGATCTAAACTACAAGTGGAAAGCCGAAAATCATCAACTCATGTCATGGCTCATAAACTCTATAAACGTGGATATTGGTGAAAATTTTCTCAAGAAATATAGGAGGCAGCAAGAGAAACTTACTCTCGTTCTGAAAATACTTCAGAACTCTTCGCGGTGGAGACAATTCTTCATGATCCTCACCAAGGAGCATAAACGGTAACTCAGTATTTTAATATTCTAATTTGTCATTGGCAGCAATTAGATATGTTTGAGTTTTATGAGTGGATATTAGACGTTTTCAGAAGTTTGCCGGGAAGAAAGTAGGAAGAAGGTGTGAGAATCTGTTTTATAGATATTGTATTAGATAAATATCAAATATAGGAGATAAATACCAGATATAGGATATATATTAAGATCCCTAAAATTAAGGGATTCTCAGATAAGGTTAGATTCCTAGTTCAGTAGGGATTAGGAGATTTGTTTCCTAATCTATGTTGTATTCTTTATGTATATATATCCTATTAAGTTTCAATAAAGAGGGTACCTTGAAACCCTAAATTTTGATATGGTATGAGAGCTTTAGGCTCGAATTTTCCTGGAAAATAGAGGATTGAGCCTTCATTACTATTCTCTTCTTCTTCTTTCTTCGGAATCCTTTTTTCCTTTCTTCCTACATCAGCCTTCATCGTTGATTAGAGCCTTTATTGCTGTCCTATTCGTCTGTATCCAAAATCCTTGTTCCCTTTATTCCAACCCTCATCACTGATTAGTTTCGGTAGAAACAATGACAGAAACCAAAGAGAGTGGTTTAATAATTGTGGCTTCATCAGATGAAGTAACCAAGACTAAATCTTCGGCAAAGTTACAGATCATTCAATCAGCCTACAAATTGGATGGAAAAAATTATCTCAAGTGGTCACAACTTGTTCGAACAATTTTGAAAGGCAAGGGAAAGATCAGTCACTTGTTAGGAACTGGACCAAGGCCAAAAGATCCAGGTTTTGAGGCATGGGATGAGGAAGACTCATTGATCATGGCATGACTTTGGAACTCAATGATGCCTGAAATAAGTGATACGGTGATGTTCATGGCTACAGCTAAAGATATTTGGGATGCAATTCAGCAGACATACTCAAAAGCTAGGGATGCAGCTCAAGTGTATGAAGTGAAAGTCAAGACTGTTGCCTCTAAACAAGAGAACAAATCTGTGACTGAATTTGCCAATCAGCTAAAGTCATTATGGAAAGAACTTGATCATTATCGAGTGATTCAGACCAAGTGTCCAGATGATGCTACTATACTAAAGGAGTTCATTGAACAAGATAGAGTCTATGACTTTCTGGTTGGATTAAATTCCGAGTTTGATCAAATAAGGATCCAAATACTCTGAATGCAGAAAGTTCCATGCTTTAATGAGGTAGTGGCTATTATTCGGAGTGAAGAGAGTAGGAGGAATTTAATGCTTAATTCTCAACCTTCTGATGGTTCAGCTATGGTGGCTAGGAGTGAAAAACAGGCTGGAAAAAGTTTATTTCTTAAAATATCATTTTATCTTTTCTATTTCTAGTCCCTATTTTCATGGGATCTTATTTACTTCTTTCTAGGCAATAATCAAGGGATTGAATAGCAGAACAATTGCCTATCTTCCCTGTAAGTATTTCTGTCATTTATGAGAAATAACATACAGAAATTATCCTCCAATTCTTTCATAAAGTTTTGGAACGATAACGTTCTATTTTATACTTGTGAATCAGTGCGTCATATTCTGTTTAACTTATATAAACTGTAATGACAAATTCTAATTGTTGCTTGCACTGTTTTTGCATCATAAAATTGGAAGTTGGAAACATATTGACAAGTCAAGTACTCCATTTGTCAATTAGGACCATTGAAATTCCTTTAACATTATTAATCTAAATCTTTCTCATTTTTAATTTCCAAAAACTCATGCTTTATATTGGTGGATTTGTTAGGAATTTGTCTGCTTTTTTCATTTCATTGTGATTTTCTATGTTGAAATCCTTTTAAATTTCTTTAGTTGTTGGTTTAGCAGCTTTGCGTTTTTGCTTTAAGTTGTCATGTTCTTTTCATTTTTCCCTTCTGGTAAATTCTACTGATCTTCACCGCATTAATTTGCAGATAGATCATTAATATTTTTCCTTCTTTTCGCTGCCCCAGGCCTCTTTCCTGACTAATCATTGATATTTTCCCATGCTAGTGCACTTTTTTGCCATTTCAAATTTCACTAATAGTTCTTCAGTTTCAGCAGTTGTAGGTGCTTTTTATCTCCATTATTGACATTAAGCTTGTGATCCTGTCATATTAAAGGGGACAGGAAACTGATAATGGATCTGAATCCTATAAAGGATGCTTTTGATCGTGTTGCAAAAAGGCAAAAGCTTTTGTCTTCTAAGACCCAAGAAATGATAGACCATACAATACAGGAAATTGAGAAGGCATTGGAAATGTTACATTCAGAGCACCCCCGCTCTGAATTTGACTACAAATCTGTGCTTGGTGAGCTTAAGAAAAAGTTGCAAGCGATTGCCCCTCTGAGTCAACTGGAAAATACACAGAAGGAACTTAATTTAGCCCTGAGCAAGTATCCAAAGATACTTGAGAAATCATTTCACCCTGATATAGCAAAAGCTTACAGAAATGTTGAGTTTGACAGTCAGACCGTTAAACAAATAATTGCATGTCACTTCTATCGGCAAGGCCTCTTTGATGTCGGGGACTGCTTTGTAAATGAGGCCAAGGAACCACAATGTGCTGTCCAAATGAGGTCCCTTTTCTCAGAAATGTATCTGATACTTGAAGCTTTGAAGAATAGAGATCTAGAACCTGCGCTAAAGTGGGCTGCTGCCAACTCTGAGAAGCTTAAAGAAAATGGATCAGACCTTCAACTGCAACTTCATCGGCTACATTTTGTGGAATTACTGCAGAGTAGAAGCAAGGATGAAGCTATCACGTACGTTAGAACTCACATAGCCTCCATTCACTTGAGTGAAATCCAGAAACTAATGGGTTGTCTCCTATGGGCGGGAAAGCTTGATCAATCCGGATATTCCCATCTGTTATCATCAACTAATTGGAATGCAGTGGCTGATGAACTAACAAAGCAATACTGCTATCTTATAGGCCAGTCCTTTGAGAGCCCGTTGAGCGTGACTATAGCAGCAGGGTGTCAGGGTTTACCACCCTTATTGAAGTTTATGACTGTGATGCCAGGAAAGAAGCAGGAATGGCAAACGATGAGGCACCTTCCTGTACCAGTGGAGTTGGGCTCGGAGTTTCAGTTCCATTCTATCTTCATATGTCCAGTGTCCAAGGAACAATCCACGGATGAGAACCCCCCAATGTTGATGTCTTGCGGCCATGTTCTGTGCAAGCAATCTATCAATAAGATGTCAAAGAATAGCTCCAAATCTTTCAAGTGCCCTTACTGTCCATCTGACATTGATGCAACACAGTGTAAGCAAATACATTTCTGACATGTATCCTCACCTGTAAATTGGGTCGTGTATCAAGTTAATGTCTTTATCCCCAAACGGTTAGGAATGGATGACGTTGAAACCTGGTGGATGTACTGTATAGCAAAAGGGGTGTAGTAGTGATGTAATGGCAAAGCTGAGTCTGTTCTGTACTGTTCCATAATGCAATTGTTGTAAATAAACATTCTTTCCACTTCTATCTGGAGAAAAGAAAACTGAAATTCACAGATTATATACAAAGTTTAGGACATGTTAAGAAAGTTTACGCACGAAATCGTTAGGATTTGGTTGATAGCTTGTTGGCTATGGTGGTCTAACCAGTAAAAGTTCTCTCATGTGCCTTTAATACAAAGGTCTCAGCTTTTCTACAAATTCCCAAAGCCCACACACTCGATGAACATTAGGATTTGAATAAATGGTGGCTGCAGTATTATTGCATTGTTCAGTTTCCTTCTTCTCTTCTTCTTCTACTATAAGCACATACAAAAAGGAAACAAAAGAAAGAACACAAAAAGGAAATGAAACTCATCAATGTCAGTGAAAAGCTTCTCAAAGGTGTGTGCAATTCAAGGAAAGCAACAATAACCCTCCCAAAAGTGAAATAAAGAGGTTGCTAAGGACCTTTTTTACCTCAATGTTAAGGTCAGTGTCATTCCTTTTCAGACCTACTCCCACACTTATGCTCGTAAAGCCTAAAAGGCCTTTCCTTTATCTAACTCACTTAAGATTTATACAACAGATAAAAAGCAAAAATCACGAATCTGAGTGAAACCAATCCTGACAAAAAATTGCACAGTTGCTTGGTGGGCATCTAATGATGAGCAAAAAGAGGAGTGGATTGTAATAATCTCCATCTCGCCTTGACAGCTATGCAAAAGATTAAAAAGTATTGACGAGGCCATTTTTAAAAGCTATTCAGATATGTCCTTTCTTAGGCTATTGGTCCTTTTTGTACGTAGGATCTAGGACTAGACATTATGACCTCTAAAAGAATTCGAAGGGGTGTAATAGTTAAATCAACGTCGATATATGTTAAAGCATATTTGTACATCTTATTTATGTTTGTGTTTGTGGTAGTCTCCTTTAGCTTAATTCTTTTATTAATGACAGTAGTTTTATACAAGATTTTACTGAGCCGATATTATTCAACCCTTAATATTATTTCTTATTTTCACTATCCATGAAAGAATTTCACACCTAATAACACGATCAACTCTTGTTAATTTCAACAGAAGATTTTTCTCAATAATCTTTTGAAACAAAGATAACGAATAAATCAATCAATTGATTAAACAACTATCAAGAAGACAATTAACAAAAAGACAAGTAATAATTTCCTACATAATCACGAAACTAAGAGCAGCTAAATAATTACTCAAGTATCATCACTAGACTTCCAATTCATGTACACTATTATTTAGCCCACA
>JANSVA010000001.1:21757776-21781939 GCA_025504915.1 Erythroxylum reticulatum
ATCTTCTTTAGTGTTGCTTAGAACAACAAATAGAAGCTGTTTAAAAAATTGTACTGCTGGTAGATATGGGCAAAAAATGTTACCAGACAAACCAGAAATACTACACCGAAGAGAGGCAAGGAAGCAAGGGTACTTGTGAAGGATTAGGGCACGTTTGACATCACCAGAGGAGAGGCAAGAGGCCGGCGACTCTGTTGGAGAAAGAACGGCGGCGAAATACCAGTAGGAGGGTGGCGCGTGGTGCTCGCACGCAGAAACGGCAGAACGCTGTGGCGGCGCGTGGAGGTCCGATTAACGTCGGGTCTTTCACGGTGGTGGTCGTCGGTCACTGTTGAGGCAATCTAAGAGGGTGGTGAGAAAAAAATCGTTGCTGTTTGGGGCGAGTACAAACTCAGCCGATGAAGAACAGCCGGAAAAATAAAAACAACAGTCCCTAAATCAGATAGGGCTCTGATACCATGTTGAAAGTGTGTATTTATATTCACTATATTTCTGTACACAGGTACAAGGTTTAGCTAGGTTTATATACAAACTTCCTAGGACTATTTAGGAAGTAATCTAGCTATTAACTATAGGAAATCTCTCAATTATAGGAGAGATTATAGGAGCAATAATAACAATATCAATACAAGATCAATTCTTATCAATACAAGATCAATTCTAATATCTCTAGTCAACAGATTCCTTCTGTACCTAATTTGTCATCCTCACCGGTGTGTCCTAACAAACCTACGCCTCAATCAACAACTAAGGAACTACAAGTTTACTCAAGAAAGCAGAGGCAAGCTCCAAAAGGAGGTTGAGCTCATGACACATCTCACACCTATCCAAGATTCTGAAGCGAATCCAACAACTGTAGAAACTCATACGGGAGGAAAGAATGAGCAAGAGCAAAAGGAGTTTCAAATGGAAGAAGATTTGGAACTGCCCATCGCCCTAAGGAAAGGTACTCCGACATGTACTCAACATCCAATTAAAGATTTTATTTCCTATGGGAATCTGTCAAGGACTTATCGAGCATTTCTATCAAGACTAGATGAAGTTCGAACTCCAACTAATATTCAAGAGGCCCTTGGTCATCCAGGTTGGAAACAAGCAATTCAGGAGGAGATTAGTGCTTTGGAAAGAAATGGTACATGGTCTATTACAAATCTTCCACCACGAAAGAAAGCAATAAGCTGCAACTAGGTATTCACTGTGAAGCGACGTTTGCTCCAGTTGCGAAACTTAATACTATTCGGATACTTTTGTCCTTGGCTACAAACTTAGACTGGTCACTTCATCAATTGGATATCAAGAATGCATTTCTAAATGGAAATCTCGAAGAGAAGGTCTACATGGATATTCCATCTGGGATCCAGAAGAACCATCACAGCGAAAAGGTGTGTAAACTGTGGAAGTCTTTATATGGGTTGAAGCAATCTCCAAGAGCATGGTTTGGGCGATTCTCAAAGTCAGCAAAAGGACACGGCATTACCCAATGTCAAGCTGATCACACATTGTTTGTGAAGCGTTCCTCAGTAATTAAGTTTGTTGTACTTATTGCCTATGTGGATGACATCATTCTAACTGGAAATGATATAGAAGAGATAGAAAGGATCAAACAGGCATTGGCTGAAGATTTTGAAGTCAAAGATCTTGGTCCTCTTCGGTACTTTCTAGGAATGGAAGTGGTTTGATCAAGGAAAGGTATATTTATTTCACAACGCAAATACACCTTAGACTTACTAAAGGAAACTGGTATGCTTGGTTGTAGACCAGCAAACACTGCAATGGAGTCCAACAAAAAGCTCGGGCATGAAGAAAGAGTCCCAGTGGATAAATGGAGATACCAATGTCTAGTAGGGAAACTCATCTATCTTTCCCATACTCGAAGCACAGTTAGTCAGTTCATGATCAATCTGATGGAATATCACATGGAGGAAGTATACCAAATTCTCAGGTATCTAAAGAGAACTCCTAGAAAAGGGTTACTATTTAGAAAGACTGACTACCGAGATGTACTGTTGTATTGTGATGCAGACTGGGCACAGAGTCAAATAGAAAGCAGATCAACTACAGGTTATTGTTCCTTTGTATGGGGGAATCTTGTGACTTGGCAAAGTAAAATACAGTCTACGTCTCCAGGAGCACTGCTGAATCAGAGCTAAGAGCACTTGCAATTACAATTTGTGAAGGGATATAGATCAGGTGAGCAATGGCAGAATTGGGTATAGAATTTGGAGAGACTGTGAAGCTCAAATGTGATAACCAAGCGGCCATTAGTATTGCAAAGGATCCAGTTCATCATGATTGAACCAAGCATGTTACAATTGATAGACATTTCATTGCAAAGAAGATAGAGAATTTTGAAGTATAAGTAATATACACTCCAATTCGGGAGCAGTGTGCAGATATTCTAACAAAGGCTCTTCAAGGACCTAACTTTGACAGATTATAGTAAGCTGGGCATGTACAACATGTACAACCCAACTTGAGGGGGAGTGTCGAATATTTAGTCCTCAAAGTTAGGAGTTAGTTTCCTATTTTGTAGATATTAGGAAATCAGTCTTTATTGTGTTACTATTTTATAGGTGATAGTTTCCTTATTTAGTTATGTAGAAGTGTGTAAACATATCATGTACCAATTTTGGTTTAAGATAAGAAGATTAATTCATTCAGAACCTTCATTTATCATTCTAATATAAATCAACTTTCTAAGTTTGTTTCTCAATTAGCAATGTCCAAATGAAGTTATCCAACAACTACAACTCAATTCTGTCAAGTAACTAAATCCTATCAAATTGCTGTCATTTCCCTAGTGTTTTTCTCTTGGTCATTAATGCCAATATAATCTCTCATACCTAACCTAGAAAAGAAGGAACAGAAAGCAAAACGTTTGCTAATAATCATACCAGATGATAATGAAATGTCATCAATCAACTCAAACAGATCTTTTCCTTCAACTGTGTAACCCCATCGATTTGGTGCAGGACCTGCAATATATGCACATGCTCTTTCATCTGTATCCTTCAGGAATACCTGCTTAAAGGCCAAAACAGTTTTAGAGGCATGTTACCAGAAATAATGTAGTAAAAACATTAATTATAATATAAAAAAATAAAACATTTTTGTGATTTTTCAAGATTGATGTACTAATGCTCAACTTTCATCGAAAGCTCATTATTTAAGTATGCTTAGTAATTATAATCAACATGATCATTTTTGCAACCACAAAATTGAGCACCTTATTAACCTTACCATTTACCATATAAAAATACAAGACTCACCCTAACCCTCTCCTCTCCCCGTCCCCAGAACGTTTAATTCTTCCTTCATTTGGATTCTTCATTTGGATTCACCAACAAATCAATGAGCCTAACTTAAGCACTACTCCTTGGTTTCCAAAGGCACAACACATAACTGACTTCCCCCGCACCCAATTTAAATGCAGTACTGGTGGTCATTTTAGAAAATGAAAATTCAATACAAATTTAACCCACTTTTATCAATGTGCCTAAATATATTGGAATCCATGCACTCCACCAAATTGATTTTTGCTCCAACATTGCTTCCTTTGGAAAGGGACAAGCAATTTAACATTTTAAAAAGTAATTGACAGAGCTTTCTAATGACATGCGTTGTCTTATGCGATACAACAGCCATAAGCTTAGATGCTTATCCATATTGATAGGGGAGTGAGTGGGCAAGTAGTGCCAACAATTGCCGAGATTGGTTAATTTCTTCAATGAGCTCCAATCAGACCAAGCTAATGAAGATAGAACTCATTACGATGCATTAGAAAATTCAAAATGTGATAAATGCAACTTATTGAGTAAAAAGAAAAGAGTTGACTCACTTGCTAGGACATCAATTCAGAGGGAGATGGTCATTCCGATGCAGTACAAAATTCAAAATGTGATAAATGCAACTTATTGAGTAAAAAGAAAAGAGTTAACTCACTTGCTGAGACATCAATTCAGAGGGAGATGGTCGAAACAAGATTGGACTGGATTCTTGTATTCTTTCAGCATCATTTGTTGCTCTAACAGTGCCCAGAAAATCAATAATACAAGACTCTATCTCTTCTTCAGAAAAGTCACCAACAATGCTTACCTAAAGGAAAATACATAAAACAGATTTTTAGCGGACGAGAATCTAATACCTAAATATAGCATTCAAGGGTTGACAAGCAGAAAAACGCACCTCCATGTTACCACCTATGAACTGACTCATCACTGCATCTTTCACAGATTTCAAAGTCAAATTTTGTAATGATTGTTGTGATGGTTCAACAAATCGCTCATCCCCATTCAACATTGCTGTCATGAGTTTGTGTGCAGTTGCCCTTTCCAAACTCTTAGGAATGGAGCGGTAATATGACAGATATAGTTGCTTTGCTCGATCCAATGCATCTTCCAGCCAGACACTATGCTGGAATTGTGCAACACAAAAAAATTGATAAGCAACAGCATCCCAAATTACGAACAAAACATTTTTGAAATAAAACCAAGTAAAGCTAGACCACTGCGATGAAAGGCCAAACATTGTTTTTAGAGGGCCTTACCTCCAGCACCATATGAAGTAACTCAAATGCAGCTCGCATTCCATTGTCCCGCAGAGTAAAGCGGAACTCCATACAGATGAATTCCTCTGTTGACTCCAGAGAGCAATTGATTAAATGATTTACACAGAAAAGTTCTACCTGAAAAAGCAGAGAGATACAAAAATCAAAACAATTCAATTAAAAGAAGTAAGGCAGTCCAACAAATAGTTTCAAAGTTCAAAGGCAAAATGCATACAATATGTATGATCTCCTCTTTGCAACTAATGTGCCATGAGACTGTAATCTGATGTTTAATGAGTATGACATATATGATAAGATTGGATGTAAGTTTAGTGCACAGTATTATAGAGTCGCTGCAATGTTAAGCAAAGAGATGAGGCCCAATCATCCGATCAATCAATTGTGGAGTTTGGGAAGATCCAATCCTTAATTGTTGGTCCAATTATAAGTCATGTTTTTAACATCACTACATCTATGTTTTTGTCAGTCTCTGGGTTTGAATCAACTATTGACAGCTTGCATTATTAATTCTTTTAAAATGAATACTTAAACTATCAACTGAAACATGACAACACCTCTTGAAAAGGAAAGGAATTTTTAGTACACAACTCTTTATCTATTGAAACATGTTATAAAAATATCAGGCAGCAAATGAAAAATGCATGTAGCTTCACTCACCTGCTCCCTTGAAAAGTTGCCAACACGACCTCCCTCGCTGAGAGTTCTAACACCCACAATGACAGCTCCTTTTTCTTTAGAATTTTCAGCTGCTCGTCCTCCACCAACTATAAGCCGCATTACACCAGTTCTAGACTCACTTTTTGATATCTGTACAAGCATGGATATAAACAAACAAAATGTACGTAAAGAATTAATCAACACTATTAGCCACCATAGAACATGAGATGACAAATAATTTCTCTCAGCCGGTTAGCAACTAGAATTGATTAATCAGTTGTCTTTAAATGCAACATTAGCAAACTGAAGTCACACAAATAAAAAAAATGAAGTTATAATTTCATTTCCAAATCTGAATTTCATAAGAATAACATAAACATACATCATCACAGTTAGCCACATTAACCTACTGAAAATAACCTTCAATAAGCATACCCTGTAGTTTACAGAGATTCCATTAGAAAGTCGACGCTGAGTGATTCCAGTTTCCTCATCATGCAATTTGGCGACATTTATTCCTGGATTTAAAGGGACAAAGTTGGGCCTGCGTTGTAACCTTAGCTCCTCTAGCTGTGAAGAAGATACTAGCTCTTGTGGCACTTCAAGCTGCACATAAAGCAAAGAAAATGATAAACAACCTTTCTGTGTTTTCACAAAGTAGGTTCAAAGGCTGAAATTTTGGATAGAAATATTCTAGGTCCAAAGTCCACCTCCGGCTCTGCCTCTATGGGTTCCTTCAATCCTGATCTTATAGCGTCAGTAATCTCACTAGAAGATATCTTGAATTCAGTTTCACCTAATCCATCAATATGGACTTTCTTTGGAATACATGCAACAATTGCAGCAGGAAGAGGAGCAGTTGGTTTTCCATAATCGGAGATGAATTCCAATATCTCAGCACCAATAGAATTAACCTTCATAATCAACGGAAAGCAAAAGAATTATTGATTCACAACACAAAAAATGAATCAAAAGTAAGCAGTGCAATCAAACCTACACCTAGAAAACCTCCAAATGTACAACGATAAGACTACAACAATAACAACAACCCAGTATAAATTCCGCTGACAGGCGTAGTTTGGAGAGGTTCAGTAGTATACACCCTTACTCCTAACTAGTAGAGAGTGTTTCCAAATACAACAGTAAGACTAATATTCAAAAAATATCCTACATTAAGAATAACATACTCACAACTAAATTCACTTAATAGTGTACAATATAAAACAACTTTCATGTCCAAGTCTTAACCCTGCACTTTAGGAAGCATTTAGGTACAAGCCCTGTCTTCCAAAACATCATCAACCAAATCAAATCTACAAAAGCCTAAGATGTAAATCCATAAGTGTGCCTTCCTAGTTGATGAAATTGATATCTTAAAAAGCCAATCCCTGCTAGTTGACCAAATATCAAGAAACCAAAAAAGGAAGCAGAAGGGTAGATTGTAGGTAGAATCATAATTAATGAAAATTACTTCTTCAAGGGTGACAGTCCCAGCAACACCGAGTAAACACTCATGGCCTTGTCTCTGATCCATCACAGTATGGCCCAAAGCATCACTCTCCATGATAAATTCCAAGTTATCAACAGATGACACATTGTCAATCATAGCTGCTAGGTGTTCACTATCTTTCAAAAGTGCATCCATGTATCGAGTTAATTCACCCTTTGTCACACCAAATTCTTTAAGCCTTCGAACCTGCACCCAATAAAGTTTATAAGCCACTGGCAAACGGGAAAAGCAGATACTTGGGAAGGAGATGAAGAACATAATATCACTATATCAACAAAGTTTGCCGCATGAGAGGTGATGCAAGGATCCTCCATTCCTAAACCTTAAACTAAATCAATTTCTGTATTCGCTTTACTTTATATGCTCATTTTCAGTGTCATCGAGAAAGGAAAAATTAGAAAATAACTATCAATTATAGGAAGGAAAGAAAGATAGTGCAATAGAATCTTGTCTTATGTGGAATAGTGCAATAGAATCTTGTCTTATGTGGAAGCAACAAATTCATTGGAATCAACCAAACTTAAACAGAGCTCTATTAACAAATTTAATAAGATAATTTCACTAAGAATAACAGACCAAACATGCTTACCTCTTGAACAGCTACTTTAATTGCATTGTGCCAATTTTTTGGCTCAGCAGTTACTGTAAGAGTTGTCACAGTGCATCCTTCCCTTCCAGAATCACTATGGTCCAATTCAACAGATGTAAAAGGTGGATTTGAAGTCTGAAATTCAAATCAAGTTAGCACAATCAACGACCCAACAGGAAAGTAAGATCAAGTGAGCAGAATTATGCACAGACGGCAATGTAATTGATACAGTGCAGAGTATGTTTCATATAATTCAAGTTACATCTTTACTTTACGTTCATTTTCATTTTTAACCCCAAGACAACATACAAGAAAGTAAGACACCATAAGGAATATGAATAATTTGGAAGTCGAGCATTTGCTACTAAATGGCCTCATCTTTCCTCATTAATATCTTCTGACGAATCTAATTATGATTCAGCCATTCAGAAGACAAGCATTGCAGAAAATTTTGAGCAGCCAGTTGACATTATAGTAGTCTTAAGTTAAAAAGACAATCAAGGAAACAATGGAAAGAAATGCTATATCTGTAAGAAACATAATCGCATACCTTGTATCTTGTGTTAATCCGGAAATGCAATGCAGATAGAAATATTCTTTTCATCAAAACATTACGCAAATCACTATAAGTTCTAACTTTGTTAACTGGAATCTGCAATAAAAACACGAACAGCATGTAATGATTCTCACAATTACACAAAAAGCAACGGAAACAGAGAAAGAATGAATCATCAATTCCATATGAAAAGTGTGATTCCAATTCACTTAATGGACCCACGGTCCCACACCTAAAATCTTAACTACTCAAGACTGGAATTCTTTATTTGCAATCAACAGCAAGAAAGGATTAAAGGAAGTAAATTCCTTTTACTAGATATGAATACGCCTCAAGCTGTATTCGCTAACCAAGACTCCATACAAACAACTTAATTACAAAACATGCATCCAGTACGTGGGCACTGTATGGACATGCATCCAGCACAAGCACTCTGCCAATACAAAAAGGCATTTAAACACCAAGCTTCATACCTTGCAGAATATATTAACCGAAAAATTTTGAAGCAACTCATGCTGAAATATCTGAGGTGGTTTCACATCTGCATTGCTTCCAGTAAAAGACCAATTATGCCTTACAGGAGGGCGGATTGTATGTCTTTCCTTTGATAAGATTTTTGATTGATCTGCAGCACCAGAAGGTGCCTCGAGAGATGAACTTCCAGCCAACCCAACTGAGAGCTTGGGAACTAAAAAATTTGCCATTGCACCAAATGCACTTGAAGTAGGTGTGGCAGCTGTCTCATTTTCAAGAACAGGTTGTCCAAAGATAGTCTGCATTTGTCATAATTGTTTTAAGGGAAAATAGAAGAATTACTAAAGCAAAACAAGGCAGTTGCTAAATTAGTTCATTGCATACTTCAATCTGATGGATTGTCTTTGCAATGTTATCAATGTCACCAACTATGTACAGGGTTGCATTTGCTGGGAAGTACCACCGTTCATGGAATTTCCTAATTTTATCAGCCTCCCACTTCTTAATTTGATCCTCTAATCCAATTGGGAACCTTTGACTCAACTTGTTTTCCGAATGAAGATGTTGTAACAACTACATTCAAGAGAGACACATTGAAAATGATGATAAAAACCACAAATTTTGAAATATCAAGAGCTAAAACAAGAACAACACTAGTTCCTACCTGGCAATCAACACGGTATTCTATTGTATTCATCATCTGTAATTCTGAAAGTATTGCACGCCTTTCTTTTTCAACTCGAGAAGCAAGGAATTGCGGGTGGAAAGCTATCTGTGCACATGAAAAGAATGTCGGCAAAACAAAAACTTAAGTTCACATCACAAGGATAAATTACCAAGATGCTGACAATCGAAGTCCTTACTGAGAAAATTTAACCTGAATGTATATCTAAAATCCATTTATGCATACCTCATTCAAGGCATCCAACACAGAAGGAAGTAGATCTGCATCACTATCCTGGAAAATATTGAAGGAGTTGTAAACAAACAGAAATCTATAGGTTAAGATTAAAGAAAGCAAGATAAATTGACATCAAGGTCAATTTTCATAATAGTTCCAACATTTTTTGGGTAATCAAACCACCATGGAGGAAAGTGTTGTGATATAACGCCACCAGTGTAGCAAAAATGATATATAGATATTGAATCTCTACCTTGTTCTTCAAAATAAAGTTTAAAAATCTTCCAATATTTCACCTTGCTTGATAACAAAGAACAAAATGCAGTGAAAAATTCTTTGAAAAAGAAATGGTGTCTCTCTGAAATAAGTGTATGAATAATTCCAAAAAGCAGTAAGATTGGCTCAAAATTTGAAGTGCAAGTACACACACAAATATCTACCAGTATATATCCCCTCTACAAGACAAATCATCTATATCACCTACTCTTGAAACAAATCCAAGTTTTATACCATATTTATACTACTTGCATTCAACATAATGCGAATAGAATCCTTTTATGGCCCATTTCTTCAACTTTCCAACATGGAAAATAGGAACTAGTTGTCATGGACATTTAACTGCTTAGTTTCTTTCTAAAACAACAGTAATTAGTACGAAGATAGAAGGTGAAAATTACAATCCATACAGAACAATATAAAGCACATTTACATGATGTATGCAAGTACAACAAAAATCCCCAACTTGAACTTAGATTAAAAAGGTAAGCAACAAAAAAAGAGAAGGAAAAGAAGAGAACCCAAAATCAGTTAGCAAGTTTGGACAAAGATGCAAACCTTTGTACAAGTTGGTGAATGGATGTGAAATACTGTATGATGGAAATCAGTGTAAGCATTAGATCGAGCCCCTGTCCCGAGAAGTTTCTCACGTTTCTTACTTCCAAGGAATGCAACATGTTCAATCATATGAGCAATACCCTGTTCATCATCTTCCTCATCTATTGATCCAACATGTACCTCCATATGTGCTTCAAACCTAAATAGCATTAATTACACATATGCCAAAGAGAGAGAGAGAGCATGTTGCATTATTATTCGCCTGGCAATTTAGCATATGAAGAACACATGTGACCATAGAGCCTGATCATAAAACTGTATCGTCCCCCTCACAATTCACTCAAGTAGGTTCACTTCTGCTATTGAAATATTGCAACATGAAAAAGGTTAAGGTGCCACACAATAAGATTGTTAGGTTACTTGGTAGCAGCATATGCACCATACCAGTTACCTCCATTCATATATGATGGAGCTTGAGGCATTGGGCTAATATCTTAGCCTACCACAGCAAAAGAAACAATTTCCTAATAAACACTATGTAACAGCTCAAACATTGAATGACATCATCAAGCACAGTTAAGAAAAAGACAAAGTTGAAACTCCATATCTCCTAGGGATATGTGTCTTAGATATCGTATGATTGACATCTTGGAGCTCTCTAGAAACTCAAAAAATTTGACCCAAAGAAATAAACAGTGATACCACAATCTCATCTTTTCAACCTGTGAGAATCTATTCTAATAAGTATAGTTACTATATTAGATAAATATCAGATATGGGATATGTATTAGGATCCCTAAAAATAAGGGATCCTCAGATAGGGTTAGATTCCTAGTTCAGTAGGATTAGGAGATTTGTTTCCCAATCTATGTTGTACTCTTTATGTACATATATCCTATTAAGTTTCAACAAAGTATGTGCCTTGAAACCCTAAATTATGATATGGTATCAGAGCTTTAGGCCGGAATTTTCCTGGAAAAATAGAGAGAGGATTGAGCCTTTATTGCTGTTCTCTTCTTCTTCTTTCTTCGAAATCCTTTTCCTTTGTTCCTCCATCAGCCTTCATCGCTGATTAGAGCCTTTATTGCTGTCCTATTCATCTGTATCCGAAATCCTTGTTCCTTTGTTCCTGAATCAGCCCTCATCACTGATTAGTTTCGGTAAGAACAATGACAGAAACCAAGGAGAGTGGTTCAATAATTGTGGCTTCATCAGATGAAGTAACCAAGACTCAATCTTCGGTAGAGTTACAGATCATTCAAACTGCCTACAAATTGGATGGAAAAAATTATCTCAAGTGCTCACAACTTGTTCGAACAATTTTGAAAGGCAAGGAAAAGATCAGTCACTTATTAGGGACTGGACCAAGGATAGAAGATCCAGGTTTTAAGGCATGGGATGAGGAGGACTCGTTGATCATGGCGTGGCTTTGGAACTCAATGATGCTTGAAAAAAGTGATACAGTGATGTTCATACCTACAGCCAAAGATATTTGGGATGCAATTCAGCAAACATACTCAAAAGCTAGGGATGCAGCTCAAGTGTATGAAGTGAAAGTCAAGACTGTTGCCTCTAAACAAGAGAACAAATCTGTGACGGAATATGCCAATCAGCTAAAGTCATTATGGCAGGAACTTGATCATTATCGAGTGATTCAGACCAAGTGTCTAGATGATGTCGCTATACTAAAGGAGTTCATTGAACAAGATAGAGTTTATGACTTTCTGGTTGGATTAAATTCCGAGTTTGATCAAATAAGGATCCAAATACTCGGAAAGTAGAAAGTTCCATGCTTTAATGAGGTAGTGGCCATTATTCAGAGTGAAGAAAGTAGGAGGAATTTAATGCTTAATTCTCAACCTTTTGATGGTTTAGCTATGGTGGCTAGGAGTGAAAAGCAGGCTGGGAAAAGATTTGATGCAGAAACCAAAAAAGGGAGTCAATCCAAGACCCAAAACCGTGATGACCTGTGGTGTAGCTACTGCAAAAAGCCACATCATACGAGGGAAAAGTGCTGGAAGTAGCATGAAAAGCCTCCTAGTCGTGAATGGGGACAGAAAGGATATCAATCTAGGGGTAGTGGACAAGTGCAAGTGGCTACAAGTACATCCCAATAGGAAGACAGACAAGACACAAAGGGTTTTAACCCAAATGAAGTGGAAAAGATAGAGAGCATTTGTTAGCAACACAGAGAAATCTGCAGGTACATGCACCTTTGTGCATTCAGGTATGGATTCAGCTGGATTAAATGTTTCATATAAGGTTTTTCAGCAATCTTAGATTATGGATTCAAGAGCTACTGACCACATGACTTATTCCTCCAAACTCTTTACTACCTATTCCCCTTGCCCAAGCAATAACAAGATAACCGCAGCAGACTGATCCTTAGCAACAATAGCTGGCATAGAAGATGTCAAAATAAACCCATACATAACATTGAGAAATGTTCTCCATGTCCCTAAGCTAGCCACAAATCTAATATCTGTGCAGAAACTCACACTCGATTTACTTTGTAATGTTACATTTCACTCAATTCATTGTTTATTTCAGGAGAGGGATTTGGGGAAGATAATTGGAAGTGCTAGAAAATGGGATGGCCTCTGCTATCTTGAGGAAACTAACGGATCAAGCCTATCCAAGAACAGATCACCCTACTCATTCTTGTCTGAATCAATGTTGACAAATAAAGAAAAAAATCTTCTTATATCATCGTAGGTTAGGTCATTCATCATTTATGATTATTCAGTCTTTGTTTCCTGGCTTGTTTACAAAGCTAGATTTTGAGAGTCTTCATTATGAGGTGTGTGAACTTGCTAAACACAAGCGTATACCTTTTCCTATTAGCAATAAAAGAAGCACTTTTCCTTTCTATCTTATTCATACTGATATTTGGGGTCTCTCAACTGTTTCAAATGTGTCAGGGGCACGGTGGTTTGTAACTTTTATTAATGATTGCACTAAATTTACTTGGGTTTTCTTGCTCAAACATAAGTATGAAGTGAGTTATGTACTTCCACATTTCATCTCTATGGTAAAAATCAGTTTGGTATAAAAATCAAGAAACTTAGATCCGACAATGCCAAAGAATACTTCAACCAAACTCTTACTCTCTTTTGTCAAAAAGAAAGGATAATTCATGAGTCTTCTTGTGTCAAAACACCTTAACAAAACGGGATAGCAGAGAGGAAAAATGGACACCTTTTAGACCAAACTAGAGCATTGTTATTTCAAAAAAATGTACCAAAATATTTTTGGGAGGAAGCGGTCCTAACAGCCACTCATCTCATTAATAGACTATCCTCTAGAGTCCTAGGATTCAAAAGTCCAATGGAGATACTCTCTTCATTCTACCCACATATATCTACTACAAACAATCTTGTACCTCACATTTTTTGGTGTGTGTCCTTTGTTCATATTCACAGCCAAGACTGTGGGAAATTGGATCCTAGAGCACTGAAGTATATCTTTGTAGGGTATTCATCAACTCAAAAAGGGTATAAGTGCTATCATCCTCCTTCTAAGAAATTTCATGTGTTCCGAGATGTCACCTTTAATGAACAAGAAGCCTATTTTGTCCAACCTTATCTTCAGGGGGAGAATCTCAAGGAAGATAAGGAGTTCTTTCTTGAAGTGTCAGAAAATGATCCTTTACTTATATCTAAACCCGGTCAAATACCATCAGCTCAACCAGAATCTCCTGAAACCGAAACCAAACCCATGTCTAAACCTAAATCTGCTTCTGGAGATGTGAGATTTGGAAAGGTGTACTCAAGGCGGAAAGAGGTTAATCCGAACTCTATGCATGTATAAGAATCTGAACCAGATTCCTCAAAAGAGGTAACAAATTCTGATTTCACTACTTTGCAAACTGAAACTAAAGTGCAGATTAGTGAGGAAGATCAAGATCAAAAGGAACCAGAACATGCACTAAAAGGCCGTTATACCCACTCTCACACTACATGTCCTTTCAAAATTTCTCACCAACATTTAAAGCCTTTCTTGTGAACCTCAATACCACAACCATTCCTAGAACCTTATCTGAAGCATTGTCTAATGAAAAATGGAAACAAGCCATGGATATGGAGATGGAGGCACTAAGAAAGAATAAAACCTGGAGTTTGGTGAAATTGTCAATTGGAAAAGGGCCGGTGGGCTACAAGTGGGTGTATACAGTAAAATATAGGGCTAATGGGTCGATTAAAAGGTATAAGGCAAGATTAGTAGCCAAAGGATACACTCAGACTTATGGGATTGATTACCTAGAGGCATTTGCTCCTGTGGCTAAGATGAATACAATCAGAGTAATTTTATCTCTAGCAGCAAACCGTGGCTGGGAACTACAACAATTTGATGTAAAGAATCCATTTCTGCGCAGGGAGTTAACAGAGGAGATTTACATGGAGGTCCCACAGGGTATGAAGCAAACATGGCCACCAATATTGTATGTAAGCTGAATAAAGCTTTGTATAGATTGAAACAGTCCCCACAAGCCTGGTTTGGCAGATTTGCAAGAGTTATGTTATCTATAGGATATCAGCAAAGTCAAGAAGATCACACCTTGTTCATTAAGCATTCAACCACAGGGAAAGTAACAGTATTACTAGTCTATGTGGATGACATCATAGTCACAGTAGATGATGAGATAGAGCAGCAGATCTTGAGTAACTGTTTAGCTAAGGAGTTTGAGATTAAGACCTTGGGAAGGTTAAGGTATTTTCTCGGAATTGAAGTAGCACACTTCAGGAAAGGAATTTTTATATCCCAACAGAAGTATGTTACCGATTTACTTAAGGAGACAGGGAAGGCTGCATGTAAACCCGCAACTACACTTATGGAGCTGAATCTTAAGCTGGGAAAGGTAGAGGAAAATGTTCCAGTCAATAAGAAAATGTATCGACGACTTGTAAAGCGACTAATTTACTTGGCTCATACCAGACCTGATATAGCCTATGCGGTAAGCATGGTAAGCCAGTTCATGAATAGTCCTAAAGAAGTTCACTTACAGGCAGCACATAAAATTTTGCAATACCTTAAGGGAACTCCAGGAAAAGGGATTTTGTTCAAAAGAAATGAAGATATGACACTCGAAGCATATACCGATGCTAACTATGCAAGATCAGTGGTGGATAGGAGATCTACGTCATGTTATTGTACCTTTCTTGGAGGAAATATGATCACGTGGAGAAGTAAAAAACAGAGGGTAGTAGCACGATCTAGTGCACAAGCAAAATTTCGTGCTATGGCACAAGGTATATGTGAATTGCTTTGGGTGAAAATCATTCTAGAAGACTTAAAGATTAAGTGCGATGCTCCTATGAGGCTTCACTGTGATAATAATCAGCAATAAGCATAGCTCACAATCTAGTTCAACATGATAGGTCTAACCACATTGAGGTGGATAGACATTTCATTAAGGAGAAGTTAGACAGTGGTTTGATATGCACTCCGTATCTACCAACACAAGGACAACTTGTTGACATTTTCACTAAAGGATTGAGTAACTCAATATTTGAGAACATTGTATCCAAGCTGGGAATAGAAAATTCCTATTCACCAGCTTGAGGGGGAGTGTGAGAATCTATTCTAATAAGTATAGATACTGTATTACATAAATATCAAATATAGGAGATAAATATCAGATATAGGATATGTATTAGGATCCCTAAAAATAAGGGATCTTCAGATAGGGTTAGATTCCTAGTTCAGTAGGATTAGGAGATTTGTTTCCTAATCTATGTTGTACTCTTTATGTATATATATCCTATTAAGTTTCAATATAGTATGTACCTGGAAACCCTAAATTCTAATTCAACCATAATTTGTGTGTGTTTGGAGGAACTGTGGTGGGCAAGCATGTGGCTCAGAAAACCATTCAAATTTTGGGCATAGGGAGTACTTATTGAGAAGAGAATCTCTTCAAGGTAGTCATGACTTATCCAAAATAACCCATAAATGGCATAGATCACAGGCATAGCCACACTTTAAAGATTTAAATGATACAAAGATGCAGAGACCAAACCTGTTTGGAGGAACTTTGTTTGGTAAAATAAGATAACGAAGACCATTTTGTAACTGTCCTCGACATAATTTCGGGTGAGTAGGAAGTTCAGAGTTTAAAAACTCAACCAATGCTGATCTATCCATTTCAAATAATGCATCAGAATCTTGTCTCTCGAGAATGCCATCTGGACATGCTGTACTTGCTGCATGTGGCTCATTTGGACCCAAAGAAGCACACAGAACTTGAACATGCTTTGCCTGGAAAATTCCCAAACTCCAACAATCAGGTCAGCAGCACAAATTATGGCTAGTCAAACAAGCCATATGGGCTAAAATCGTAGTTTTAAAGGTTTTGTGTCACCAAAAGCAAGTTATTGAAATTGGCCTTCTTTTAAAATGCCACAATTCGAGGCCAACATCTATGTTAAACATAATTTCCAAGATTATCATAAATTTAAACACGGGACAAAAAGAATCACTTAAACGAAAATGATCATGACTTCCATCATAATATTTGTAGTCTAGATAAAAACAGGAGCAAGTAAAGACACTCAAGTGTATCTTAGTTGAATTAAGACTATAAATAGCAAATGAAACTAGGATTAAAAAACAATCTATATAGACTCGACGTAGCAAGAAATAGACCAGATAGGTTGTCAATGTGCTGGACAGTCAAATGAATGTTTCTATTACCAGTAAGTTATAAATCTAATGTTCATTCATCACTTGCTGGAGGAACAACAATCGAAAGAATCAACTGACTTAATCATGCGCTCGACCTCAAAAGAACAAAAACACGATGAGGTGGTGAAAAGGAGAATTTTTCTTAATATGCATGTAGCCAATGGAATTATCTAATGGAGGTAACAATATTCACTAACATCATGCACAGTGCAAATAATCAATATAACAAAGTTCTAAAATTTAACTTACTCCAGTGGTACTGAATGAAAGACCATGAGAATGAAAAGCAGATTTGTCAGAGAAAGCCCTCAGTATGGATGTTTTGGTGCTAAAAGAATGTCTACGGAGATTCAAGGAGCACAAATTGCATTTATATTGTTGTGGCAAAGATGCTTCATCCACTCGTTCACCGGAAAAGGAACTGTGTTGTTTCCAAGCCTTTTTCCTCTTTCCAGTACAGCCTCCATGCATAGTGACTTCATAAGGCCATCTTCAATTCACAAAAATCCCCAAGAATAAAGCAAACATATAATGAACAATCAATTTGGTTCATAACTAAACTGTCTATGCAACCACACTAAACTGCATGTTGCTAGACTAGTCTTTTTGGATTATTATTTCCTTTCAACTTTAACTTCTATGCATACTCAAAGTAGCCATCAATCACAAAGACATGAGTGGAACTTCACCTCCTATGGATCAACAAAAGTCATATTAGTCCTAATGAAAGTATGACTCCATAGTTTGCAAACGCATGCTGCTAATTGTTATCTTTTTATCATTTTGTTTAAGAGGCATTTATTCAGCCCTTGATTAAGAAGAGGTGCAAGATAAGCGGCTACTCACTCCTCTACTTGCCTTGTCTCTCGAGGTTTCATTGTCAATGTTTGATTCTCAACCTATATACATACTACTTTATGTACTTCAGGAAATTTAATATGCTTTGAACATGCCCAAATTTAATCTGCTCTGGACATGTCCAAACAACAAAATTACTCCTGTTGGTTATTTTTTTCACGGGACTTTTTTTTTTTTTTTACTAAACAAAAAATGCTTGAACAACCTAATTGAGGAAGCAGTTCTAACCCAGGCTCTTACTGAAGATACAATGCAATCCCATGTCTTCAGATAATTAATACAAGCCATTAAATACATGTCCTTGTACCATATGATAACAAATTGCGACATTTAAAGGTCAAAACTACAGTGTAGTTATCACAAGCAGCTCTAGTTTAACTTTTAGAAATCGAATTCCCCGTTGGACGCTAAACTAAAGCATTTTACGCTCATTTAAAGAACATTCAAAGAAAAGCAAGTTCACAGAATAAGCGCAACTACATACATCACCATCACATGCTAAATGATACCTTTTAAATTGAGGAGTCGACTGGAGTCGAGCGAAGGGCGTAGAAAGAATTGGAAACCGACGAGGCTGTGCGGAGGCAAAGGAGCTTCTCGAGCAAGAATTCTCTCTCTGAGTCGACGATGCATGGATGGTCGGAAAGCTCATCAAAACGGCTCCGGCACCGGCGGCGGCTGTTGAACTCGAAGCCATCGGCGTTTACTTGGATTTTGCAGATAAATAACAATAATTTAATTGGGTGGTTCTTTCTCTGCTCTGCCCCTCCGATGGCTTCTTTATTTCCTTTCTTCTTTGGTATTTATATATACTTTCTCGATGGACAGCATGTCTTATTATTAGCCGTCTCCTGATTTTTTTGTTTTTTCTTTTAACGAGTGGCTTTACTTTTGCAGATGATTATGAGGTCTTTTTAAGAGAAGCAACACGCTTTTTGAGTCCATTATGATATTGATTTTTGTCAATAATGGGCTAGTTCTCAATGCCTTCAAATAGGGAGCCCGAATATATACGGGCACTATTCAAAAACTGGACCCTTGTCCAATAGTCCAGGGGGAAGTAACTTTAATTTTAAAATTAATTCATATTATTTTAATCATTGGTAAATTTTAATTATTTTTAAAATACATGCATATTAGATATCTACATTATTAAAATATACATTCTATTAATTTATATAAAAATATTTTTAAAATTTATGTAAGTTAAATATCATGTAATAAAAAATTATATCAATTAATATCAATTCATAAATAATAAAATTATTAATTTAACAAATTTTAATTATTTTAAATATATATATATTAAGTATCTATAATACTAAAATTATAAATATAGTAACTTTGAATGTTTAATATAAAGCATTATGCAAATTAATATATACAATCTATATGTATGTATACAAATACATTCACCAAAATAAGAAAGATCTAACTATCAAATATTGAAAATATTTAATTATTAGTACAATTTAACTATTTTGAAGTATACATTTTATAAATATTAAAAATAGTTCATTATTATTAAAATTTAATTGTTTTGAAATATGTGTGTATTAAGCATATACAACGTTAAGTTATACATTTACATATACCAAAAGATTTTAAATTCTTAATATACTTTAATCATTTTGAATAAAAACCAATTCATAAATATCGAAGATAGTTAATAATTAATAATTTTATATTAATTTAAAATATATATATACATTAGGTACTCCTACTACTATATTCCTGCTTCAATAAAAAACCTCTCTTCTTCTACTGTCTCTATATCTTTCAGAATCCTCTTAAGAAAATCTCCAGCATCTTTTCGTCTTACTTCTTACGCTTAAAGGTAGGAAACGAAATTAGGCTGTGCTGAATATTGCTGAAGGAGCCTCAAAAGAGTTACCTATAGTATTATAAGTTGGAGCTGAAATGCTCGGTAAAAACTTTGTGGTGCGACCTGACAATACGTTGATCAAAACAAAGAAAGGTACGGAAGCATGTTGGACCCTATTTTCTTAAGCTTATTATTTTGTTTGGTATAGTGATAGAAGAAGAAAACATATAATCAAAACATGGACGTAGAGGCTTATAGAGAACATTTAGTTCGATTAGATTTATCAACTGGAGCTAGCATAGATAATATAATAAATGAGATAACTTTACAATATCAAGCTGAACTAGCAAATAATCAAGATAGAGATACAAGACGACCAGATTATAAACCCATGATGTATTTTTTGACAAAACAAATACAACTTCTTGAGCTTATTAAAAATATAAGATATGGTACAAAAACTGTAATCGATTTTCAATTTGAAACACAATTAAGAAAAGATATCTTAAATATAAATCAAGATGATGCTTTAAAATTTAATTGGTTTGAAATATGTGTGCATTAAGCATATACAACGTTAAGTTATACATTTACATATACCAAAAGATTTTAAATTCTTAATATACTTTAATCATTTTGAATAAAAACCAATTCATAAATATGGAAGATAGTTAATAATTAATAATTTATATTAATTTAAAATATATATACATTAGGTATTCCTACTACTATATTATGCAATTTTTAGTTATAAATATTTAAGTCAAACTTTATGTATAATTAATATATATATATATTAAATGTGAAGATAAATTCACTTATATCAAAATATTATTAATTTTTATGCACTATTATTTAAAAACAAACATGTTTGCTACATTATATTTAAGGAAATAATTATTTATTACGTTAACATAAGTTATAAAAATTTAAACATTTATAAGAAAGTTAACATGTTTATTTAAAAATATATAATTGAGATAAAGTTATTGTCCTAACTGAAAAGATTATAAACTTCACTTAATTTTATAAAACTAGCCCAAACTTTTAAAAGTGCAATAAATTGTTTTATCCTTAAATTTTTTACAAGGACAATTCTTCATTGACCTCATAGATAATGATATTGACATATCTAACATATTATTAATATCATGTCGTGTTAGATATTAAAATTTTTTAAAATAAATATGTGAAACCATAAAATTTGTCCCTTGTTTTTGCAATTATAGGCTGTTGTTTCTGAGTTAAAAAGATAACCTCGCTGTTTATCATGCACTTATAATTCAACTAAGGAACTCTAATGCTTTTACCGTGTAATCGTTTCGTGAGAAGCTTTTTATCTATTCTTTAGTATTTTGGGGAAATATGGTTCTTGATTAAAGTTGGTTGTCATTTCTCCTTCTTAAAGTGTGTAGTTAGCTTTAGTTAAGAAACATTTTCTACTAAAAAGGTGTCTAAATCTTGAAATTGCTTTAAAAAAGGTTGAGATCTTAGCTCTAAATCTTGAAATTGCTTTGAAAAGGGTTAAAATATGTGGCCTTCAAGAACATACAAATTATATTGATACCTTGTATACATCATATTATGAGAGAAAGGATGAAATGGCAGTCATACCCATCTCTTGAATGGAAGAGGTCTTCTAATTTGGATATCTACGATAAAGTTGTACCAGATGACAATGATGATGGAGGTCAAGTTGCTCCTTTATATCAAAATCACGAAATGGTTATCATAAGGACAAAGAATGATATCTCTTTCACTGCAACTTCCACCATTTCTTTACAATCAAAATATGTTTTAAAATTTTTCATTAAAAAAGATAGAATTTTTATATAATTCAAGAAATTTTAAAAGAAAATCAAGAAGATATTAGGGATATATTTTAGGGTTTTATATTTTTTAATATTTATCTATCATTCACATGTCCAATGAATTTGTTAATATGATATATTGTGAGGCTTTCTTTTTAGTGTTTGGTAGACACAATCATTGCACAACTTTGACAATATGATGGTGGCATGTTTTAGCAAAAAGGTGATGCAATAAAGTTGTCCACAAAATTGATTAAGTCATAAAAATGCTAAAAAGTGTGTAAGCTGCCTATTTTGGTAAAATCAAGCCACATCCAAAAATAAGATGATTGTAGTAGTTAAAAATTCATGTTTGAGGTAAGTTAAAGTCCATTTTAGCTTCTAGTCCTGACAGTTACAAAATAGCAATTATAAAATGTCGGTTATTTTCAATTATGTCAATTACTATTGGTTTGTCAGTTATCTTATTCATAAGCTATTCGTCCTAATTTAAATGTTTTGAAGAGTGATATTGTTTCAAACATCTGTAGATTTGAATTAAGAGAAATTCAATTAGGAAAAGTAATGATAATTGGTGAAAAACTATTGAAATTTATCCAAAGTTATTGGCTATATATATATTTCTTGTAGGATAGAAAAAGGGTTATTTTTGCCTCTTTTTTGACCTCATTTCATGTATCTTTCATTTGAGACATCAATAAATGTTTCTTACATTTATTTGATATTATTCCAAATTATTTACCACCCAATAATGTCATAAAACCAAACGTATGGAACTTTTTTAATGAAATGTCTCAAATGGTGAAGTGAGAGTTCTATAAGTTCTTTTGTCCATATTTGGTTGTTCGTTTATTATAAAAATTTTACCAAGTATTCTTGCATTTTTAACCTTCCAAATAAATTTATCTAAGCCTCCAAAATGTAGAAACCAAAGGGTGTAACACTTGTTCGACAAAATGCTTCGAAGGAATGCTTAAAAAGTATTTGACAAAATTACTAGATGAAGTGCACACAATGTACTTGGTGGAATTTCGCTGAGAACTTAATTATGGGACTAAGTTATGACACAAGGGATTTAAAGGAATTTGTCTAGCATCAAAACAATCCTGGTACATATTACACACCTGTTACAATTTTTACCACCGAGTAACTAATTTGGTCTTAAGGTAAAGGATATCTAGTTATGCCAAAAGATACAGTTAATATAACAAGAACTACACCTGTAACCTAAGTTAATTCATGCGATTTTTTAAAGCCACCGGTGAGATACACACAAAATACTTGCAAAATCATCAATAAAATCGTCATACTTGCTGGTGAAACGATAAGTTTAATTTTGAACCTACAAAATATTAAAATTTTATCATAGCATTTAAAACATAATATAAAAAATAAATATCCATTTGTAAAAAGTGCAATTAATTTCAAATATTATCTTCATGTATTCTAAAGTTTGATTGCATTTAAATTTTGGTAAATAGTCCCTTTTTGAACCCTAATATTTTTATTAAAATATATATCATATTTTAATGTTAGTTGAAGTGACATTGAACTGATAGATTCTAATGGGGTTTAAATTCCATCAAGTAGAAGTTTAACTTAGATGGTTTAAAAACTTTCTTCCTCTTCCCATATTGAAAATCCCTAAACAAGGTTGAAGAATAAAGTTATTGGAAAGCAACAGAAAGAACTTCATCATTCTCTCCAATCCTTAGCTCAACTTATGGTCTTGTTATTGATGACGTTTTACACCCAAGATGGGTCTAAACGTCATCTTGCCAGCATAACCACCATTGGTGGTTATTCACAGATGACATATATATATAGGCAAAAAACAACGGTTTGAGGTTGTTTGGTATATTTTCTTATCTGGTTTGAAGCTGGTGCTTTCTAACTTTTAGAAGAAACTCTCTGCATTCTTTAACTGGTGGAAATACAAACAAGAACCAAGTATGTGTTTTTGTTTTTTTTTGTTCTACGCATATACAATTGATCCTTGGAGATACATAATCTGTGTGGTTATGTTTTTGTTGTGATATGTTCATATATATTACTAACATTGGTATCAGAGCATATGGTTTTGCATGATTGGTGATATGTTCTACCGTATAATTGTTTGTTGTCTGTTCCATTAATGGTTACTTGTTTCTTCGTATAAGAAAACACCGAAAATCTCTCGTTTTTTTTGTTTATTTTGTTTCTACGGTATTTAAATTTTACTGCTATACAATAACGACAGAGAGGAATAAACAATGAAGTTGGATCATGTTTATGAGTAAGCACCGATGTATGTGGATGAAAGCAACACATAAATTCACTGTTAATGGTGTTGTTTTATCGGTGTTAATCATAGAGAAAAAATCACTGTCTTGATGAGTTAAGGGGGTTTTCTGAGTAATGCGTTTCTGATTGTTGTTTCCGTATGAAGATGAATCCATAAAGCAAAGAATAGTTAAAAAAAATAGAACTAGAGCAGGAGGAAGACGATGAAGCATCAGGCGCGTGTAGTACATGCGCCTGACGCTGCGTCAGCCAACGTCGTCTGGCGCATGCAGCCCTAGGCCCAACTTGTTTTCTGTGCTGCCTCCAAGCCCAAATTCGCTTCTGGGCTATTTTTTTAATGTTTTGGGCCATGAGGGTAATTTGCACACAATAATTATTTGTGGCACACATTAAAATGGACTTACACATAATATAAAGTAAAGAATTAGAAATTAGTTTTCTAATTTACACTAACTAATAAAGTTAGTTAAATTAGTTTCTAAGATATATTTTTTATTAAAAAATCTAATTAATTTGTTTAGTTCAAATAAACTTAGTAATAAACTAATTTCGTTGGTTTATTTTCTAATTAAATACATACTAATTTGTTTAGTTGAAATTAGATTAAACTTAGA
>JANSVA010000001.1:21782039-21819344 GCA_025504915.1 Erythroxylum reticulatum
CCCAAGATGGGTCTAAACGTCATCTTGCCAGCATAACCACCATTGGTGGTTATTCACAGATGACATATATATATAGGTAAAAAACAACGGTTTGAGGTTGTTCGGTATATTTTCTTATCTAGTTTGACGTTGGTGCTTTCTAACTTCTGGAAGAAACTCTCTGCATTCTTTAACCGGTGGAAATACAAACAAGAACCAAGTATGTGTTTTTTTTTGTTCTACGCATATACAATTGATCCTTGGAGATACATAATCTGTGTGGTTATGTTTTTATTATGATCTGTTCATATATATTACTAACAGTTATGATCTTGCATTTTAATAACACACTAATCCCTATGGTCTTGTCTGTAAAATTCAGCTCTGTGAATTATGAAAACTTATGATTTCTTCTTATCAAATAGACTTGATTTGCAAATGCAAAAAGATATATATAATTACAAGGGCATGACATTTGTCTAGTACGAAGAGTACTGAAAACAATTGAGGTATATATTTATGTTGTAGATTTTCAATGTTAAAAGGGTTCAGTCATCTTGATTCATTAGAGAACAAGAGGTAATTTTACTAGTCAAAATAATTGAGAAATGTAACTTAAGTTCGTCGCTAATTGATTTATATGAATTGTTTGCTTCGTAATGAATGATCTAGCATGCAAGGTTGTTTTGGAATGAAATATAATGAAGGAGAGGATGTCAAGAATTATAACAAGAATTTATTGAAAAAGTTTGTTTCTTTGGTGGGAGCTTTCAATATTGTTGATTTTGTTCCATTACTTACTTATAATAAATCAATTCACTAACTTAAATGTTATATTGCAAAAGGTTTCAAGGAATTTGATAATTTTTTCGAATAAATTTGGAATGATCACATGGTGTACTACAGAGGGGATAAGAAAGATTATAAAGACTTCATTAGTATTCTACTTGAGATTTCCAGCAGTGGATCATATATGATATATCCATTGGCATAAACACCATAAAAAGTTATTACCATATTATATACAAAAAAGAAAGGGAAACTAAGTTTAAGTCAAATGCAATTTTTTGGTTTGAAATTTTGATTAAGAATGTACTTTCTTTTGCAAATTATAGATGCAATATAGAAAGAGGATGAAAAAAAATAGGAATTTTAAAGATATGATTGACTTTGAAATTAGGACCACCAATGTTATTTGGGCTCTATGTAGTATTAGTGGGACATATAAAAAAGAAAATTAAACAAATTATATCAAAATTGACATGACACTTAATTGACAAAACATGATAGAGTTAAATGCTATGTTGTTTAGGAGATTAACTTAGATATTTTTAAAACAATAAGTTTTTTTTATAAAATTTGAAAAGTTATGAGTGATAAATAAAAATTATATCATATTTTACGCTTTATTTTATAATTACATAGCACATTTGGGTTAAATTATTGCATTTTCTTATTAATTATTCAAGTTATATATTATTTTTATTTTTTACAAAATGGTTTAATTTGTACTAAATATTTTCTTGTAGGCTTGATAGACTTTAAAAAAAGAATCTGGAAGAAAATCTAACCCTAAATGAAGTTCAGCCCAAAAGGAAACCCCAAAACAAAGAAGCAACCCAACAAAAAAATAAAAACCCAAAATCTAGCAGCCAAAAGAGTCTAAAACGCAGCATCCAAAGGAGGAAACAACCACCAAAACGCAGAACCAGAAGCAAAAAACACACTAGTGGAAGCAAAATGTAGTGTCAAGACAAAGAGCCAAAACTTAGAGAAAGAAAGAGGAAAATGTAGCATAGAAGCAGCAACCTAAAGGAAATAGAACGTACCAAAACTAGAGGAAACAAAATGCAAAGAAAATTAAATCAATATCAAGATGGAGAAGGAGACTCACCCACCTAATTTTATCTCATCAAATCTCTTCAAAATGGAAGAGATAAGCAGAAACTCATCCAAATCCATTTAAAATGGAAGAAGAGGACTAAAGGTTCATTTAAATCTAGTAACGTGCGATAGCTGGGGTGTGTTTCTGAGGCTATAAATGGCAACAACTTGGAAGGATAAAGACGAACAAGCAGTCCATGTAAAGTTGAGAATTCTAACATGATTTTTCATTTATCAAAGGCGATTGAAGCAATGAGCTAGCACAAGGAGCCATGGGAGTGTTCAAAAAGATACAAAACATTAAGATCGAGCTGGTTCGTAAGGAAGAAATTCCAAGCCTTTAGGGTTGGTCTGAGGTCTAGGAAGGGAGAAAAATTAAATGAAGTTTTTTAAAATCCTATTCTCTTTGTTTCTAGTTTTTTATGTTTAATTTATGTTTAATTGTTGAATTATATTTTAGACATGATTTTTGACTATTTAGGATATTATTTTTATTTAATTCAATTGATTACCTAATGGATTTAATAGTGTACAATTGCTATGTTTTCTACTTGTGTTTATTCATATCTTATTTGATTGAAGGCATCCTTGATTATCTAAATGTGATAAGTAGAATTAGTGATTCATTTAGAGTTGTATGAGCTAGAATTTTGATGTTTGTCTAACAAATTTTTGTTATTGATTGTATTCCTTTATGCTTAACGTGTTTTTGATGTTTGAGTTGAATTGATTCGATTCTAAATAGTGAAAAGGGATAAGTAGGAACTAGCTAGTTTGTTTTCTACATTTAATTTGTTAAATGGCTCAAATTATCTCAAATATGTTGAGAATTAAAATTTAAAATATGCTTGTTTATTTGTAAATATTAGGTTAGACTGATGCTTTATTTCTTTGATTTCTTGACTCGATTTGAATTGTAAACCAACCCTCTTTTGTTTTACATACTGGTTTAGTTAAAATTATAGGTTTTGTTATTATTGTTATGGTTTTGGATTTTTCCTAATTTCAAGTCATTGGTAAAGTTAATATTCTATATAAGGTTAGTTGTATGAACATGGACAACCTAAATTAGTTGAGATAATTCTCTCTTGAAGCTAAATTACAAGTGTTATACTTGATGTAGACAAAATAGGATCATTAGCTTTATATTGTTATTTAGATTTATGCGTTTAATAAACGATTGTATGTTCATTTCTACACGTCTTATAGTTGAAAATTTCATATATGTATAATTTGATTTCATCATTAAAAATTCTAGCATTATATATTTTGAATAGTTACAACTCTTTTAGAAAGAAAATAAATTTCTAGCTTTTAAATATTGATTGTGTAGTTCTAATAATTTCATCATCGTCATTATCATTAACACCCAGTTGTAATCCTGCTAAGTTGTGGAGTCTGGAGAAGTCCGATAGTACGTAGCCTTATCCCTATGTAGTAAAGAGGTTGTTTCCAATTGTGGTTTCAATAATGTATTGCAAGTTTATTTTCTTAAGTTTTAATGTTGTATATTAATTATTCTAGTTAAGGAGAACATTATGTGTTAACGTGTTGATGATGTTTATATTTTGTTATGAAATTTCTTTCACATAAGCGAAATCATTAAGATGTCATTGGCTTCTGTTAAGAGTATTATAATTGATAAACTACATTAGTAAATTAACTTTCCTTGTAGGATTGAATCTTATTTGCTTTATACTTAATTGAATAATAAATTCAAAATTAAACTAAGGATTTAATTTGTATATGCTTAAAGACAAGTATCAAAATTTGGTGTCGTTGCTAAGGAAAGTTTTATTTGCCTAGCCTAGTTTATTTATTTTTGAATTATAACTAATATTTTTTTTTTGTTTTTAGACAGGTAAAGTAGAGAGAAGGTGATTTTTATGAAATTAAGAGATGGAAAAGAAATTGAAGTACAAATCAAACTGAAAAAGGAAGACAAAAGGATATAAATGGCTACACCTATCCTGAAGCAACTTTTAGAACCAAACTTACATCAACTTTTATGCATTGTCTTCCCAGTCTTGGAAAGACCCGCAAAACTAAATTCAAGTTTCTTAAATTTATTGCGTTTAATGGACGTGTAGGTGAGGATCCTCGTAGGCTTTTAAAAGAATTTTTGGTTGTTTGTTCTACTATGTGCCTAAAGGAATTGATTGAAAAACAAGTGAAATTGCGTGCTTTTCCATTTTCATTGCATGATTTTGCTAAAGATTGGTTATATTATTTGCCTCTTATATCCATAAATACATGGCCAGAATTGTATAGATCTTTTCTTGAAAACAACATTTTCCTACTATTAAAATAGGATATATTAGGAAAGAAATATGTGAAATTAGACAAAATATAAATGAGTTACTATATAGATATTGGGAAAGATTTAAAAGACTATGTGATAGTTGCTCCAATCATCAGATTAGTGACCAATTATTAATACAATATATCTGTAAGGGGCTTTTATCAAATGATAGGAGCATGATAGATGCAGCTAGTAGGGGGCATTAGTTGATAAAACTCCTGTACAAGCCAGATAATTAATCGCTAACATGACTGAAAATTCACAACAATTTTAACTAAAAATGAGATTAATTAAGTTAAGAAAGTTAACAAAATAGTTGTGTATGTCATTCGGGATTAACTAAAGGAAAATTCTCAACAACTAACTTATTTGACTACTTTAGTGTCAAAACTTGTAGTTGGTGGTATTACCTAAGCTCGTGCTTGTGGAATTTGCATTGATTTTACTCATGCTACTGATGCATGTCCTTCTTTGCAGGTTCAAGATGTGAATGTTGTGGGTAGTTATCTTGGACAGACATAGAGGAAATATGACCCTTTTTTCAAACACATATAATAATGATTGGAAAGATCATCCAAACTTTAGATATGGACCGAGAACAAACTCACCTATTTTTTTTAGTAACCAAGACAATCCAAGGTCTTCTTTTATACCTAACTCACCTTAAAACGAGCCCACTAGTCAATCTTTAGAAGATATGGTGAAATAATTAGCTAACCAGACTGGGCAAGTACACACATATGGGGTAGAATATCAAAAAAAGACAAATGCTTATTTACAACACTTAGAGACACAAATAGGATAAATTTACACTAATCTAAGTAATGTAAAAAGCCAATTATCTAGGAAATTACCTGCTTAACCCATCCCAAACACTAAAGAAAATGTTAGTGCGATATTATTGAAGTAATGATGTTTGAAGAAATTTTGCTAGAACCTTAACAGTGGAGGAGGACGTCAAACGAACGACATAAATTAAGGCATTACTCGGGAGGCAACTTAAGACGACAAAAAGAAAATCAGACTTTTAAGACCAATCTAAGGTTTGTGAAGGGAGAAAAATTGAATGAGTTTTTCAAAAACCCTCCGCTCTTTATTTATCGTTTTTTATGCTTAATTTACGATTAATTGTTGCATTATAGTTTCGTTAAAATAATAAATTCAAAATTAAAATAAAGATTTAATTTGTATACGCCTAAAGGCATATATCAATGAGTTATGGCCTGACTTATATTTTTCAGGTCTCATTTGATAATCAATAATGAAAACATCATAATAAGAAAATATGAATGACAATGAAAAATGAGAATTAGAATATGAATGAAATTACCGATTATACTTGTTTGATATGCAAACACTAGAAATGAGATTATAGAAGTTAATAGTTATACTAGTGTTTGATATCAAATATTAAGAATGGCAATGGCAATTTTTTAATTATATGATTGATGTGGTAAATAATTAATTAAAATATTATGTATTATTATTAAATAATAAAAGGTTTTGTATTTAATAAATAATTTATTAAAATTATTTTTAATTATTCAATATTTTATTAATTTTTAAATAATTGTGTATGATTTTTCTTATAAGAATAAAATTAAAAAACATAATGAAATTATTTTATGATAGAAAATAATTAAAATAAAATAAAATAATTATTAAATAAAGTAATGTGTATTGTTGATAATAATATTGTAATAAGAATCAAACAATAAATAAATAAACCAATATCAAATTCTCAAATAATAGGTTTCAATTGAGACGAAATGCAAAGAAAAAGAGAAAAAAAAAGAAGAAATTATGTTTGCCTACAACTATTTATTTGTTATTCCTAATATCTGATTTCATGTTATACTTGCATTTATCTCGAAAGTAAAAATTTAGAATTATTTAAAATTTATTTCAAAATTGTCAATCCTTATCTTATTCACATTGTTAAGAATCAAACAAGCAAAAATTAATGAATATAAGTTACAAACCTATTTTCATGTATTCATTCCGTACTTACCAAAATGAAATCAGACATACCTTAATATATTATCTTGTTTAATGAATAAAAAATGTAATATTTGAAGTCACTCCAAAATAAAAAAAGGCAAAGAAGGTAAAGAAAAAACAAAGTGATATAAGAGAGATTGTTCATAATTTATTGAGGTATGATGAATTATCTAAAATTTTGAAAGTGATTGGTTATTTAATATTGGACGACCTAACTTTTTATTTATAATATAATTTTATAATTTAAGAACACATTTTCATAATCTTTTACTAATGTGAAAAGAATATATAAAGTTTTTGAGAGAAAGGTTCTATTTGTCTCAGGCTAACATACTGATAAAGAGGCTAAATTAAAAGGCATATTGATTAGGGCTCATTTGAGATGTCATTAAAACGACTGTGGGCCTCCTAACCTGTTACGGACATATCAACGTTCAACTTCCGACAAGTAATCCAATAACGAAGAACAAGCAAATAAATCTGGACCACCCACGTGGTGATGAGGTCGTATTCATACATATTCAGATCACCAAGCCAACGCTCCAGATCCAAACCCGATTCAAAATCACTCTCTCTCCTGCCCCAAGTTAAAAAACAAAAGACGGACTGACACATGTGATCTACAACTCCCATTCTACTTCTTTCTTCCAAAATTCAAAATCTTTCCCCCCTATTCTCTATCTAACGGCTAGTTTCTCTCACATTTTGTTCCTCTCTCGCTTCTTTGTCCAAACCCTATCCTCTCCCTCTGTCATCTTCTCTCTCCAGAAGTTCCACAACAATGAAGCACTTTATGCTGCCAAGAAACACCATCTTGAGAGAAGCATCGACAAACAGTGAGCCACTGTCGATGTCGCCGAACCCCGCCTCCTACAAGTCCAGGCCGTCGCCGTCCAGGAGGCATAAACCTTCCAAGGAGAATGCTCCGCCGCCAGATCTTAACTCCTTGCCGTCCGATCCCAAACCCTCGCCGTCCCCGGCCGCCAAGATGAAAAGTCCGTTGCCCCCTCGTCCTCCCTTATCCAATCCTCTTAAACGCAAGCTTAGCGTCGACACCGTCGATAACGGTGTCTCGGATTCTGGTGTCAAGGTAAATTTTTTATGCTTTCAAGACGTTTCTTTTGAAAGAATTTAAGTTTCTACTTTGTGGAATATCATTTCAAGTGCTTCTTGAATGTTTAAGTTGGTTTATTTGTTCGACTAAAATCTTATGGTATTTAGATTCGAATCGAAATTGAGCAATTAGGGTATAGATTTGGATTGCGCAACAGAGTGAAAAAAATGTAAAGCACACTTTTGCAGGGATCAATCACTGTTTCTTTTATTTCAAAAGAATTTGGAGCTTTGTGCTCGAGCTAAGGTGAAAGTATATCGAAGGGAGATTCATTTCACCGTTTGCTCATTATCTGTCTTAATTTACGTTCCCAGTGTCTTTCCAATTTCTGAGCATCATCATTTATCTTTTTGTTCTTTTATTTCTTCAAGTTGGATTGACAAATGCTACTCTGGTAGGTTGTTGCTCTAAAAGGTGGAAGTATGGCAAAGCTGCAACTGCCAATGCCTGATTGCTATATTTTGATTTTCCTGACAATTTACTTATCTTGTCTATTTAATTGAGTTCCTCTATGTTTACTTGCTTTTCAATAGCCTTGCCTCAATTGCTCAGAATGGTTTCTTGTGTTTATGTTGCTATGAGCGTCCAACAGGCTGACGCAATTTGTAGAAAGTGCTGAGGATGAGCAATTGTTCCTTTTTCCTCTTTTTGTTAGTTTATTTGGAAATGAGCAATTTATCCTTGTGCATTTGGGTTTCCCCCTTTAATATCTTTGGTTGGTCTTAGATTAACTGTTCTATTATTAGATTTATTGTTAATTCTTGCTTGCGTGCTGCTGCTTTTCTTCTTCTTTTGACACGATATTAGGTAGTTGTGCGAATGCGGCCATTAAACAAAGATGAGGAGGAGGGGGAGATGATAGTTCAGAAAAATTCCAATGATTCGTTGATAATAAACGGGCACAGCTTTACATTTGACGCAGTTGCTGATACAGATGCTACACAGGCAAGTTTGCTAGTGTGTTAAAGTTGTAGTTTATTGATTGATTTACCTTTATTACCATATACTTAAAAATTCTCCTTTTTTATTTGTTACAGTTGGATATATTTGAGCAAGTAGGAGCCCCTCTTGTTGAGAATTGTTTGGCTGGATTTAATAGTTCAGTATTCGCCTATGGACAGGTACTTTCCTTTCTGGTTATTTTCAGTTCCTTCTTATGGGCTGTCTTGCATGCCATAGGTGTCTAGTCAATCATGCGCAAAAATAATCCTTATAAAGTGCCCAATCACAAAGTACTGTAAATCCAGGGCTGTAAAGCCCTTCCTGTTGTTAACTATCTGTTTCTTCAACATATTCAGACAGGGAGTGGAAAGACCTACACTATGTGGGGCCCAGCCAATGCCTTGTTGGAAGATAATGTTTCCAGTGATGAACAAGGTTTAACTCCTCGCGTCTTCCAGCGACTATTTTCCCGGATAAATGAGGTAGAATATATTCTTTTCAGTCATTGAAATTTTGGATTTATTACTGTCAATTTCAACTCTCTTCCGGTTCTTCTGTAGGAGGAAACTAGGCATGCCGACAAACAACTCAAGTATCAGTGTCGGTGTTCTTTTCTTGAGGTTAGGTGTTGTTGCTTCTTTTTATGGAATTTTCATCGTTAGTCAGGCATTTTGCACAAACCTGATTTTTTTGTTTATTCTTACAGATTTATAATGAACAAATAACAGATTTGCTGGATCCAAGCCAGGGAAATCTGCAGGTAAACTTGAAGTTGGGTCCTAAATTTTGTTTGCTTTTATGAGTATATAGTTATCTTAGATCATTTGTCTGATATCTTTTTCCAGATAAGAGAAGACGTCAAATCTGGTGTTTATGTTGAAAATTTAAGGGAGGAGTACGTTTTTACTATGAAAGATGTTACGCAGCTTTTGTTGAAGGTTTGTTTTCTAAAATTGTAGAGACATTTATGTTTTTTATATTAGGAATGTCTTTCTTGTTTTGTTGCAACTCTACGTGGGAGTGGCCATGAAATAAAACATTTCAACAACATTCTTGTAAATCTGTTATTCATTACCAGTGACAGATGTTGCTCAGCTATTGATGAATGATTGCTTTGAATTTTGGCAAGACATGTTTTCTGTGTGATATGCCTTTCTTGTTGTTCTTGCAATTCTATATTGTATGTGCTGTTAAGTAAATTGTTTCAACAACTTGCTTGTAAATCTATTATTTGTTTTATTATCAAGTACATGTGCTATGGTGATCTTCTGGTAGTAAAAGTGGAATTCTGTTAATCTTGTTCATACAAATACGCATCATGCTGACACGTGCGAAGTCTGATATTTGAAACTGCAAGTAGTGCACCTTTTCTTTCCATTTTAACTTCAATCATCGTTGCACTACTTTATATGTACTAACACATATTGGTAAGCATGGCAGGGTTATCTTGTCACAATATAACATTGGAAGAACTAAGTTTTGATTATTGACTCCTACCATTATGTTTATACCTGCAAAATTAAATTTGCAGGGTTTGTCCAACAGAAGAATTGGTGCAACGAGCATAAATGCTGAGAGTTCACGCTCACATAGTGTTTTCACCTGTATTGTTGAATCTCGATGCAAGGTACTGCTTTCTGCAACTTGTGCATACAGTATTATTCTTTTTTTCTGATATTCTCTTAGATTCTGCGTTGCCTACAGTATTATCTGTTTCTATTCCTTCTTGTCCACTTTGTTTTTAGATATTTAAAAAAAAACTTTACGTTTTACATCGTATACTATATGTTGCAAGTCTGATTATTGCAGTTCCAATTTTTTGTCTTAGATTCTTTTTCTTTTCCTTTATGGAACTTGAAAGTTGACAGCAGCTAAGATAGATTCTATGATGTTTGTTTCATTCATAAAGATGATGAGACTACAAATCTTGGATGAAATTTATGCTTTTTTGCTGGTTTAGTAATATTTCATGCTGGAGTGTTGCTAAAATAAAGCATTCTATTACAGAGCAACGCAGATGGAATAAGCAGCTTAAAAACAAGCAGAATAAATCTTGTTGACCTAGCTGGGTCAGAAAGGCAGAAGTTAACTGGTGCTGCTGGAGAGCGCCTCAAGGAAGCTGGGAATATTAATAGATCACTCTCACAGCTTGGGTGTGCATCTTTCAATTATTGTTTTCTTAAGTTGAGAATTCATGATTGCTTCAATTTTTTGCTTATGCAGTCCAATTCTCTCTCTGTAAAGTAAATCTGTTGATTCAATTGCAGCTAGACACTGCATAATTATGTTATCTTACAATAGGGGACATCTCTGCTTTGGTATAAATTCAAGTCATATAATGCATTTATTTGTGAATGAATAATTAATTCTATAGTTTTTTCTTTTCTGAGCAATACTAATTAGACGTGTAATCTCTCTTGTGCTATCTATATACTAAACGTGACGTGTCATGTTGAACACTGAATTAGAAGTTTGGCCACATGTTAGCTGGAATGATTATTGTGAACATGCTTGCAAGCCGTGATGTAGCATCTTTACCAATCTTGCCAATCACATTGGATTGCAGGAACCTCATAAACATTCTTGCTGAAATTTCTCAAACGGGAAAGCAAAGGCATATCCCCTACAGAGACTCCAGGTTGACCTTTTTGCTACAGGAATCGCTTGGTGGCAATGCAAAATTAGCTATGGTGTGTGCTATTTCTCCAGCACAAAGGTGCGGACTCTGCTATGTTAAGGCAACATTTTTCTGCTTTTCTTTTTGCCTTCTTTTCTGTCCTTCAAACTTTGTGTGTTTGTTGAAAGTTTATCTGTATTAATGTTACAGCTGCAAAAGTGAAACTTTCAGTACATTGCGATTTGCACAGCGTGCAAAGGCAATTAAGAATAAGGCAGTTGTTAATGAAGAGATGGAAGATGATGTGAATCACCTCCGTGAAGTGATACGACAGCTAAGGGTAAGCTCCTTAGTCTAATAGGAGATTCGATTAACTGCAAATTAAAATGTACGTGTAATGACTCAAATGGAAAAATACAACAGGATGAACTACATAGAGTGAAGGCAAATAGCAACAATCCAACAGGTTGGGATCCCCGTAAAAGTTTGAATATATTAAAGAGCCTCATTCATCCACATCATCGATTAGCTCAAGTAGATGAAGATGGTGATGAGGAAATGGAAATTGATGAGGAAGATGTTGAAAATCTATGCATTCAAGTTGGTTTGCCACCAACGATAAATGGTAACGGGCATAATGCTGAGGAGAGTAGATGCATCATAGATGGTACTCAGGACACAGATGTTGATATGGAAGAAGACATATCTGAACAAGTTCAACTTGAAAAAGAAGGAACTGTGAGTGAAGATTTTGCAGAAGCTGGTATGTAGCCCCATATCTTTCAAATGTCAATATGCATATGTAGAGATAAATTAGAAAAGTTGTCCTGTTTGTTCACTGATTAATATCTTTAATGCTTAATTTAGTGGGAAAGCCATATGAGGAGAAAATGACTGTTAGTACCTCCACCAGTAAATTGATAGCTGAAGAGCACACAAACAAATTGATTGAAGTTTGTTCCGTGTGCCCTGCCTTTGATTCTCAAGAAGAAGTTTCTGCAGGGATTCACACTGTGGGTGAACCAAAGGATTCTCAAATTGACTCGGTGATTTGTGAATCTCCTTCTAGCCTTAGCATTGTTCCTTGTGAAGTATCTCCAGTTCTTAAGTCTCCAATTGCTAGTGTTTCACCCAGAATAAACAGCAGCAGGAAAAGTCTTCGTACTTCAACCATGTTAACCGCTTCACAGAAAATGTCCAATGAAGAAAGCAAGCCAGGCCCAGAGGATGGGCATATATCTTTGACAAAATCCACTAAAAGAAAATCATGTAATGCTCTTGCTGTTCCAACTACCAAAAGTTTACTTGCACCGACTGATAATTTAGCTGCCAGCCTCCATCGTGGCCTAGAAATTATTGATAGTCACCGCAGGAGTTCAGCATTTAGGCAGTCTTCCTTCAGATTTTCATATAAACCCGCAGAATTTAAACCATTAATAGTTGTTGACAAAGTTGATGTGGGTGTGCAAACTTTTCTTGAAGATGATGACATATCAGAAGAAGATTCAGCAGTATTCTTTTGCAAGAGCTGCAGAATCAAAATGCAACTACACGAGAAAGATGCTGATGATGGTTCTAATCTGCAGTTAGTACCTGTAGATGACTCAGAATTTTCTGATAAGTCTAAAATACAGTTAGTACCTGTTGACGACCCAGAGTTTACTGATAAGTCTAAAATACAAGTTCCTAAAGTAAGTCCATGAGTATGTCTTCATACTTGTTTCTTTGTTTGCTTATATTTCATCCTCTTTTCTTTGTTGCTTATATTTGCTACAAACATGATCTTTTCATATCTTCACACAGGCAGTGGAAAAGGTTTTGGCTGGAGCCATCAGGAGGGAAATGGCTATTGAAGATTTTTGTACCAAACAAACTTCTGAAATTATGCAGCTTCACCGTTTGGTGCGTTACAGCTAACTCTAACTCTCAATGTAGCTGTTAGAGCTTTATTCAGAAGTTAAAAAATTGCTTCCTGCTCATAAATTCAGGTGCAACAGTACAAGCATGAAAGAGAATGCAATGCTATAATAGCTCAGACTAGGGAGGATAAAATTCTTCGACTTGAGAGCCTTATGGATGGTGTTTTACCTTCTGAGGAGTTCTTGGAGGAAGAGTTGAAATCACTCAAGCATGAGCATAAGGTATGCATACTTTATGTTTCAAGATTTCCCTGCTATCACAATTTCACATGGCACACAACTTACCATTTTCTCTGACAGGTTTTGAAGTCCAAGTATGAGAATCACCCTGATGTTTTGAGGACAAATGTTGAGCTTAAACGAGTTCAGGATGAGCTAGAACAGTACAGGAATTTCTACGATCTGGGTGAAAGGGAAGTGTTGTTGGAAGAAATTCAGGATTTAAGAAGTCAGTTGCAGTACTATATTGGCTCTTCTTCCTCAGCTGCTCTGAAAAGGAATTCTTTAATGAAATTGACATATCCTTGTGAGCAAAATTTAATTCCCTCTCTCGGTACAATTTCGGAGTCATCTGCAGAAAATGCTGAAGATAAACTTGAACAGGAGAGAATTCAGTGGATTGAGGCTGAGAGCAAGTGGATTTCTCTTGCTGAAGAGTTAAAGACAGAACTCAATGCTAGCAGTGCGTTGGCTGAAAAATTGAAGCTGGAATTAGCTACAGAGAAGAGATGTGCAGACGAGTTGAAGGAAGCATTGCGAATGGCCATGGAGGGACAGACTCGTATGCTTGAACAATATGCAGATTTGGAGGAAAAACATATTCATTTACTTGCACGGCACAGGACAATCCAAGATGGAATAGATGATATCAAGAAAGCAGCATCTAAAGCTGGAGTCAAGGGTGTCGAATCCAAGTTTATAAATGCTCTTGCTGCACAAGTATCAGCACTGAAAGCAGAAAGAGAAAAGGAGAGGCGCTACTTCAGAGAGGAAAATAAAGGCCTTCAGGTTCAATTGAGAGATACCGCTGAAGCTGTGCAAGCTGCTGGAGAATTACTTGTGAGGCTGAAAGAAGCGGAAGAAGCTGTTGTTGTTGTTGAGGTAAGCTCAATATTTTTCTTGTGTTCTGAATTTTCTGAAAGTGAGCATATGTTGGTATATTGGTTTACATATTGATTTAGATTGCATAAAACTTCGCATTGCCATGGAAAGGCATTTATATCACTATATCATCATCTCATAAGTAAGACAAATCACTTTCTGATAAATTAATATAAGGGCCTCCAAAAATCTTGAAATATAGTTTCGTGTGTAAGAGAAAACGTTTCTAGGTTATTGCCTGAAAATTTGGTCACATATTTTGTCTTTATCTTTCAAGCCTTTAGATTTCAAGGTACATCAACAACAGTTGATGGTGATCTAGAGTTTCAACATTGTCGATGGTGATGGAACCCGGTACTGACATCCGGTTTGAGTATGTGTGGAACTTACAGAGTAGCACTCTTCTGCATAGTCAAACTTACATTGACTTTGTGGAGTAATGCCAAATTTGTTTATGTTTCCAAATGCCAGACTAATCGAGTTTATGGAATATTTTATTAGAACTTGGACTCCAGTACTGAAATTCGAACTTTTAGAATGTCAAACTTATTGAATACAACGCTTTGCTTTCGTCTAAATTACATTGTCTTTGCGGTCTAAGCCTCATGTGTATGTTTCCAAATGCTAGCTTAATCAAAATTTTGAAGTATTTACAAGTATTTGGACTTCCCATAAATTCCAACATTTATATTTGAATTCAACCCTAGAAAAGATTTATAATTTCGTGGAGATCAAAGTTGTGTTACCTTTCTTCATTTTGTATGGGTAGAAACCAGCTTCTTTTTGTTGTAAATGCTACGACCATTTTGTTCTAACTATTGTAGTTTTATGTCCCGTCTTTCTAACAAGTTAACTTAAAAAGCATCTCTTAAGGAAGCTAAACAGGAAGCAAAAGCTCTTATTTAGATATATAGGTTTCGTCTATGTCGATGGTCTTAAGAGTTATATAAAGAAAGTTGAGAATCAGTGTATCGTTTTTTTTTTCTTATAATTTAAGGAACTGTTTTTTCTTCTCCATAATGTAGCCTCCGAAAAAGAGAAGTTGCCTGTAAAATGGTGAGATGGGATTATGACCTAGGATAACTAATATCTAAGGTAGTTTTGAGATTAAATGCAGTATTTAAATATATATATTTTTGGAGGGCCTCCTTGCTTAAACGACTGTTTCTTATGTTGAGATGTTCTAAACCAATTCTGAAGCTACAGTCTTTTATTAGATTCTGTTTCGTGATTTGAAGACAGAGGTCTTTGTGATTTTCTAAAGGAATTAGTTTATCCCTTCTTCTGATCCCTTTCTGAAAGGCCTTAGCTTGGCTTGCTGCTTTGGTAGAAAGCTTTTTAAGTCGTTTAAGATAGATGTCCAAAATTTTCTTATTATTACCATTCTCTTCACATTGACTCTATTTTTGTCCTTAGCGTGAGAGTAGACCTTGTATCTAATCCGTTATTTTTGTGGAGTCTGTTCTCTGCAATTTTTACTTTTGACAATATCATATGCTTCGGAAATTAACCCATTTTCAGCAGCTTTGCATGCCTTGATTTTCTATTTGTAACTATGATTAAATATGCTAGGTTCGTAAGTGCTAAATTTACTTGATTCCAATTAGTACTTTGCTTTCGAAAGCTGTACATATTTTAACAAGTTTCCCATGACAATCTGCTTTATGCTCTGCTAGCAATACGCTCTACCTTGAATCTTTGTGAAGTAGCGAAAGGCTTTAGACTTGTAGAGAAGTTTATCCTTGTCCTGTGATCATATGGATCCAATGGTTTTTTTCTCCTATTTCAGCCTAAAACCCACGAGTTTGTAAATGCAATAATGTGTCCTTGGATCATAGCAGTTAGCTTATTCTTTATTAATTGTTTCTGCAGAAGCGGGCTGTGCAGGCTGAACAAGAAGCTGCCAAGGCCAACAAAAAAATTGAGAAGTTAAAGAAAAAACATGACAACGAGATTAGAGCTCTTAATGAGCTCCTTCAAGAGTCTCGGCTACCCAAAGAAGCAATACGGCCTGTTTATAACGATAGTGAAATAGTGGCCAAGTACGATGTAGTAGAAGAGACTCAAGGTGAAGGTGATCAGCAATGGAAGGAAGAGTTTGCACCCTTCTACAACAGTGAAGATGGTGATTTGTCAAAACTGGCAGAACCGTCATCATGGTTTTCTGGGTATGATCGGTGCAACATATAGAAACGGACACTTACCGTCAAAACAATGTACGTGCCCCTTACTCCGTTAATGTGATATATCATTAAATATATATTTTTTACCGTTTATTTCGGTGATACCATTTTTGTGAGGAGCCATTTGTCTCGGTTCTTCACACCCATGTACCAAAATTTCGTTTCTTGTGGTTCATAACGGTTGAATGAATGGTTGAGTATGTTCTGGAATCCAAACCTTCTCCTCCCTTCTGAGCCTTCTCTTCGGGATCCAAATAGGCCACGGAATGTAAATATGTATGTGTGGACCCATGCTGCAGTAAAGAAAAAGCAGTTGCAGGGCCAGAAACAATGGTCCTTTAGATCATTTAATTGTTTGGTTTGGGTGGGATGGGGGCCAATCTTCAAGGGTATCATCCTGAAGACTAAGTGCATGCCCATGGCGCTTTATTCATGACATGGGTAGCACGAGAAGCCTGTTCAAAATATCTCTTGGACCATAGAACAAAAAGTTTGTGGCCTGGTCTTCCTGACATCCATATTTGTGGACCATACAGAAATGGGGAGGAGTGGACAACAATTGGGGCTTTTAAAACCCTAGCCATGAGTCCACATGTTTATTGAATGTGGCATTCAGATAAACGCTAACCATTAATTTCGAAATGGTAAAAAGAGAGAACGCAGTTGGGATTTTGGAGAGTCTAAATCATTTTCTAGTTCTTTGCCTAGCTATTTCGAGTTAAAACTTAACTTCTCCTCGCTTGGTTAGCAGATTGGAGGTATAAAATGTTGTCTACAAGGAAAAAGTGACGGAGGATGGATATGTTTAATAATATATATTTATATACAAAGAAATGTTTACGGATGTAACATTTTCAATCAATCAATCAATTTCTCCTAATCATAGCTCTTCCCGTGGGGGGAGAGGGACGCTTTTCCTCGTCATTACAGTACATGAGTTATTTATGGAAACCCATCATGACTTGCTCCGTGGACTATAAATATAATGAAGCCAAGAGACATGTCTGTTTTTTCTGGTTAAAGCATATGCTTCATACTTCACCTTCACCTGCCTTGATTACTAATCAACTTTCTTTCATTTCAGTTGAAGAGACTCACTCTGATTTGCACAACATTGGAGAGAATCTAATGATTTAACTACTTCACCTAACCCTATGATTCACAGTTAGATCAGAGCACGAAAAAGTGGAAAATCTTGTAATTATTTTATAAAAGTTTCTAAATATTTATTGAGTCGTAGTTGTTGCTTTTTGACCCTAAATTGGGTTTAAGTTACAGAAAATAATTTTTTATAAACATATAAAAGAAATATTAAATGCATTATAACTTTTTTTTTATATTCTCAAAGTCTTATATTAGATTTTTTATAGTATATTTTCTAAAATTTCATTTAATTTAGAAGTTATGAATTTTAATAAAAGAATTTTTGGGCTTAGGCAGGATGAAATTTCAAATCAAAGTATGATCAACAATGGGATGATAATAGGATCAACCATCCGATTTTGACTAAAAGGGGTAAGGTAGAGAAATATTGCATTCAACAGGGTTTCAAGATAATCTATCAGATTTAATTGCTTTATTTGCTTGGACTAAGTGTTGTGATGTGAAAGTGAAACCTAAAGTTGAGGCCGATATGTTTTGGTAGAAACTGATGCAAAGATTCTATAAATCCTATCCAATAATTACATTGTTAAGAGTTGTGTATAATTATATGCAGTAGTTTAGAAATCTCCTTTCTCACTCCTTTTCTCAATAGGTATTATTATATTTGATTTTGTTGATAGCTTTTCAAAAATGAAGATGTATATCTTAACTCCATTACTTTGTCCACACACAGACATAGATACCTCTCCCTTCCATTGTATATGTAATGTAGGCATATAAACTTTCATTTTTCAAAGTAAATCTCTACTCTAATTCCTCGACCATTTTCTTTTGATGCCTTAACAAATTCTCAACTCAAGAAAGAAAGTTGAAAATAAAATTGCCAAAAACTTCTGAATAAAGACAAGAAAATTTAAACTTATGTTAGATTAAGCCACCTTGAGACAAGTGAAATAACAATGAGATAACTAATTATAAAGCGTTTAACTTTTTAGAATTTTTATTCAATTTAGTGCCTCACTTTTTTAAATTTTGAATTAAATGAGTAATTTTAAAAACCTTTAACAATGCAGTTTAAACATTAGTTCTATCAATAATTTCCTGATTTAATTAACGAAATCTTTGTTGTTCATAATATGTAAGTGTTCCACCTGAAAAATTCTCTCTACTTCAATCTAACCATTACCATTTTTTTTAATGTGAACATCTACATTTCATGAACAACAAAGATTATGTTAGCCAAATTAGTAAATTACTGATGGAACTAACATTTTTAACTAAATTATTAATGTTTTAAAAGGTTTGTTACTAAATTGATAAATTTTAAAATTTGGGCACTGGATTGAAATTTTTTAAAAAATTGGCCACTTTAGGATTGATTAGCCCAATACATATTGGAACATTTACAGTAAACTATCAATGAACCAATTCTAATCAATAGTTAGTTGCTACTAGTAAACATACACTTAAAATGTAAAAAAAATATAATTAGTGTTTTCTATATATAGTTAAGTGATTTACAAATATTTTTAAGCATTGGAATCCTCAAATGAAGAAAAATAGAAGTTGAATTCACAATGTGTCAAAAGATAGCAAATAATGTGATTATTTATTTTTCATATATAATATTGTGATTATTTATTTTGCACATATATAAGTATATATATATATATATATAAGTATATATATATATAAAATATTAAAGACGACGGAGAAACATAAAAATACTCATGTAATTTAAGAAAACTAAAAAAAAACTCTTAAATTTTGGAATTCTTGAAAAAATTTCTTGCACTTTAAACTTTTTCAAAAAAGTTACCTAGCATTGACTTCAATTAATTAAGTAATAAAAATTCTCATATGGCAAATTTGGTTCATGTAAACCAATTATTTTCAAGTCACATAGATCCTAATTATTAACCTAAAATCTAACTTGACCCATTTTAACCCGACTTACCCCTTCTCTGACTATGTACTCAACTTGACCCACCTAACCTAACGAATACCTATTGTTCTATCAATTAAACCAAAAATTTCCCTAAATAATGAATGCCCTTTGTTTAATTGCAAGAATGGAGAATTGAGAAGGTAAAGTTCAGAAACTATTAAAAGTTAGGTTTCAAAAACTATTAAATTTTTGGGTTAGTGTTGTAACATTTATGTTTGTTCTTCTTTTCTCCTTTCTTTTTGATCCTATCGAGTAGCTGGGTTAGTTGCATGGGCAAATCCATTTTTATGTCCTCTCATCATACTAAGTTGCAAGGTTTATTGCTTGGGTAAAGTCATTTCAGTTTGTTTGCACTTTTACGAAACCAAAAGGTAGAATATTGCCTTGAATGTGTATAAGTCAATAGATTTTAAAACACTATATGTGTGAAAAGTTTGATAATCTCTTAGAAACTTTATTTCTTAAGCATTTCATAAAGTTTAAAACCTTTTATTGTTTTTGGTTAGTAAAAAATAAAAACATAAACCTTCCTCTCCATAAAATGGTTCACCTTTAGAGTGTAAGTAGTCATCTGATTAGCTTTAGCTTTGTGAGAAAGTGTAGTGGCAAAAGTTTGTCTTATTAATAAGATGAAAGGCATGAAATCATTGGTTTTTTTTTTTTGGGCATGATAGAGAAACAGATAAGCCAAGAGTTTCTTTTTCTTTTTACTAATACATTATAGCGTAGATATCGTCCTTTACTACTAGTACAAACCTAGTTCAAGTGAATGTTACAGTCAATTAGACTCAAATTTCTAATCATATATACAAGTAGAATGTATATTTTGCTGACAAATGTCAAGAACACTAGTTACAAGAATTCTTTATAGCATGCCAAGTCTTAACAATGCTAACAAGATAAACTTCTTTTTACAAATCTATTCTCATTCAAAATTCACAACACACATTTTTTTTAAAATGTAGATACTAGCAAAAAGTCTCTTGGTAACTATGTACTATCTTAATCATCTTTTGATATGAGTCAACCAGAAGATGTTATTAATTCTATAATATCTCTAAGTAATTACTATAACACCAACTTCCTCTCCTGATAATCATCCTTGTAGCTTGCATGACTCTTTAGAGCACAATCCTTGATATAATATAAAGTATAAAAGAAACATAATGAAAATTGAGAAAATCAACAACTTAGTTATAAAAAAATTGAAAGTGGAAACAACTTAGAGGTTAAGTTTAGCCAAAAAAACCACGATAGTTTTGTTTTTACTCATTTCACACAAACAAATGTCTAGTCATCAAATTTAAGTGCTAAAAGAGTTATATGCATATATACATACAATCTTATATATATGTAATTAGTTCTATCATTTGGGGATATAGAGAAAATGTGTGTTTATAGTTTTACTATTAGAGCCTTAATGTTTTTTTTCACAACTTATTACTATCTTCTTATTTCTCTTTCTTATTTAACAAACCCTAGAATTGAGTTTTAGTTTTGTCATGGTAGGATCTTCAAATATACCCCTATTATGGACTAAAAAGTAGGAAAAATGTATAATTTTAGAGTTGAGCAAGATCATTTGATGATGTTATAGTTCATATACACTACAAGAGACTTGGGCTATAGAGAGGTTCGAGTTTTTAGTTGTAAATTTCCTCAAGAGTCTTTTGAGGATAACATTAAAGAATTAAAAAGTGGGGCTCACATCATGAACATAATTAATTTAATTGAAAAAAAAGACTATGAGATTGTGGAGGTAATTTTGGTTAATGTTTAATATCCGTTGTTAAAAAATAACAAAGGCTGTCACGAAATGGTGAACAAGTTGATTGTGAGATTGTAGACGGTGATTAGGCTACTTCTAGAGGTGGTATTAAAAGTTTGTATTGTTGGAAGTGATTGTGATTTTGTAAAGGGTCAACAATCTATTTTTAGGAAGGATAAACAACATGTTATTAATGATATAGATAATAATGAAATTGATGATCTAACATATAGAAAAAGTTAATGACTTTGATGATTCTAGTTCATTTGATTCTAGTGACATATCTAATAAGTTGGGTGGTAAAGTTTGTGATGGTATGCAAAATATCCTAACAAATAATATTCCAAATATGCAGATAGATTCATAATATGAAGATTTTGATGAGCTTAGAAACATGAAAGATAGTTCAGATGAAGAAGGGAGAAAAAGGATTACGTTTCTAGAATTTGAAATAGACATTGATATAGCGAGGCCAATTGATTTAAAGATTGCTATATTATTTGGCTATATGAATACATTTTGTAAAGCTCTTATTCAATATGCTATTGAGAAGGGTTTTGATTATGTGTATATTAAAAATGATAAATATAGAGTAACTGTTGTTCTAAAACATGGTAGTGGGTGGAAACTATATACTTCTCCAATATAATATGGAATTGTATTTTAAATTAAGACATTTCAGTCTAACCATGAGTGTGGTCAAGAATACCTGCTATATTTTATAGATTATGCTACATGAGATATTATTAGGCTTAAGAATGCATTTTAAAGAGAATTTAATATTAAGATTACATGCAAAAAGGCATATAGAGTTAAGAACTTTGCCTTAGAGCTATCGGCTGGTGAAGAGGGAAAGCATTGTAAGAAATTGAGGGCCTACAATTTAGTTATATTAAATTACAACCCAAATAGTTTCTTTTATAATCAAGTATTGAAGTGGTATTTTTGATTCTATGTGCACATGCTTGGATACTTGTAAGAAGGGTTTCTTGGCTGGTTATATCCCTGTAATATGTACTAATGATTATCATTTAAAGGGCACGTATGGAGGGCAATTGTTATTGGCTGTTGGTTTGGATATGAATAATAATATATTTCCAATCATATGGGTTGTAGCGAGAATTGAGAATCAATTATCATTGAAATAGTTTCTTAAATGTTTACAAGAAGACATTAGAGATTACCAGAATCACAACTGAGTTTTCATTTTTGATCGAAAAAAGGTAAAATTGTGTTATTAGGTTTCATTTAATCTTATGAACATTCATATATAATTATTGACTTTCATTTATTTTACATTAACATTTCATATGGTTTCTTTGTAACAGGATTTTAGAACACGATTTCAATGTTGACATCGTTAGTTTCAAACATAAATATTGCGCTAGACATATCTATGCCAACCTTCAAACTTGATTTAAGACAATAAAAGTTATAAAGAATTTAGTTTGAAATATGGCTAGAGCATATACTTTCAATAAATTTCAAAATGTAAATGATTGTTTTATTTAATTGCATTTGAATATATATGATATGAAGCCATAAAGCAATTACCTTTAAGTTTTTACCAACAATAGGTACACAAAGCATTTAAAAGGTATTCACTTATTGGTCTATGACTAGTTGGAAACAAATACCAACCAGTTGAAGGTATAAGCACATTTAAAATATTGAAGTAAAACATGACATATTGTTGAACAACCATTGTGAAAACTTTAATCATTGAAGAGGGTAGGGATAAGCCAATTATCACAATACTTAAAATGATTAAAAGAACAACAATGAATATATTTAACAAGAAAAAAGAGGGGACAGAGAATTATAATAGATCCATTTTTCTTATGATTCAAAAAACCTTGGAGAAATATAAGCAACTTGCTAACAACTGGATGCCATACTTTACTGGTGGGAGATTGTTTAAATTAGAGCATATGAATTTTCAAAAATACGTTATTAATTTAGGCAATAAAACTTGCATATGTAGGATATAAGGTTTGAGTGTAATTCTTGGTCAACATACTTATGCTGCAATCTGACATGATGATGACAAACCTGAATAATATATGGACTTTTTATATAGTGAAATGTTTTTTTGAAGAAGTTTATGCAAGATGGAATTTTCTAATTCTTAATAAAGATTTACAATCAAGTCTAAGTAAAGCCTATGGTTCAGAAACCATTTGCACCCCAAAACAAGAGCATGTCTAGAAGACCAAAAAAGGCAAGGAGCATGGAAGTCAAAGAAGAGTAAAACCCTTATAAAATTACTCAAAAAAGACTTCAGATGTCATCTAAAAGTATAAGCAATATGGCATAACACAAGGACATTTTCTACGAGAATACATGATAATGCCCAAGAAAGCCAAAATACCCAACAAACATAAGAATCAATATATAAGAAAAAGAAAAAAGAAAAAATATTTTTGATCCATTTATTGCAAATTATGAATAACTACTTTTTGTATATGGTGCATATGTTGGACAACTACATTTTGTATATGTTGCACATTCTAGATAACTACCTTTTGTATATAGTGCACATTCTAGATAGCTACTTTTGTATGTACTACTATTTTAGAAGATGAATTACAGTTTTCATATACACTATCTCTTTTGGATCATTAGTTATGTTTGCAGTTGAGTTTGATTGAAATTTCATAGTCATTTGTAAGTGCACAAAAAATTTATTATATATATATTTTACACTTTAATTTATAAAATCATCCTAATATTGATTAGAGTTTTATGTATGGTTGGATTGATAAAATTGATATGAATTATTTGAATATAGATGTTTTAATATTGTATGAAAGCAAATTAACATTCTAAACAAAAGGATTATGCTAAAAAATCCAAATAGGATGATACCAATTCATTAAAATGGTAGATATTTGAACACAACACTATATAAAATTTATCGTTACAAATTGACCATAAAGTGCCATAAAGTCTAAAGTTGCTCAAATATAAATAAACATGATAATCTCAATTCCAGAGTACAAAAATCTTTTATAAGTAAATTACTAAGTGACACCTAATAACAATAGTAAAAGTGACCCAAATACAAATCAACAACTTCGATAACAATATTTCATTTTGACGATTCTTTAGTTTGTCATTGATCTCTCGAAGCTCATTTAAGATATTTATACTACTTCTCGTGAATTTTTCATTATACCACACAAAATAATTACATTTTTGTTTTCTTTGTAAATAACATGGATAAAAAAATAATAACAAACCACATAATCCAATTTAATAAAGTAAAATTTTATTCAAAATTTAATCTAAATTGAATTCATTCATAAACTCGTCTTCTTGGGTTGAACATGGTTTAAGAAGTCCTCATAGGTATTATCAATCCATAGTTACAATAATATAAGTAGTCCTTAATCTTATTCACTGTACTACTAAATGAATATGTAGTCTTCATGTCTTCAACTGAGTAAAATAGATACAACTGAAATTAATAATTTAGATTATGAATGGAGAGTGAAATTGCAGATATATATATATATATACTTTTAGAGAAATTCAACAAACACAATTACCAAAAAATTCCAAGGACATGAAATATGATCAATTTGAAGAAGTATATGCTGCTAATGTTGATATGGCCTCGAAGATAAATCATAGAATATATATAGCAAAAACGTAAATCTTGTAGACCCTTCCATCATTTGGATGAGTATGTATGAGACTTAGTTTGCATTGACCATCAAAACAGACAAAATTACTTAATTGTTTGTTAACTACAAATGAATATTACCTAAAATGATGGTAATGAATATGTACATACACCATCTTTGAAAAGTTTCTTTAGTGGATAGAGTGAGGAAACATCCTCACCACTTGAATAGAGAATCAAAATAAGATAAATAAGTTATAGTATGCTGTAACAAGAGGGCTATGCAGAATTACGAGAAAGGAAACCATAAACATTGATGATTATATAACTATAATAAATGAATCTATTTTCAATAAGACCTCTTATTGTAGACTTGAAAGTGTATAAGATATCAAAGATCCTATAAAGGTAGCTTTTTGTGCATGATATTGAAGAGGATGCTAGAGTCTGAAATGCTTTTATTAAAAAACTACCATGTGAACATGAGAAGTCATATTTTCTACATCTTATGGAATAAGACATACTTGTACTAATACATGTGAGTTGAATTGTAATCTCATTAGCACATTGAACAAGGTGATCTAAACTTATCACACATCTGGTGCTTTAAAATATATTAACTTGTACACATAGGGCAATATTCTATCTTATAGTTTTGTAGAATTGAATACAATTACGCCTTTATACAAATTTAATGTGGACAATTTTGAAAAGTGCCAATGAAAACTAGAGGCTAGTGTCTTGTGAATGGATACACTATTAGTTCCAGCCAACAAACTTATTGCTTTCAATGCACTTCATGTAGATATACATATATTGACTCAAGTGCGTGCCCTTTCGACTACATCTCTCCATTGGTACGATGAGGGATCAAAAGTTTTTACTTTTAGCGAGGCAATTCAGTACGATGAGGCAACAAACCCAGCAACTCATTACAATGAAAAGAAACAAAAATGTATTTACCTGTGCAACTAACACAACTACTCAATAACACCCAAAGAAAAAGAGAAAAGAAGAACAAGCAGAAATGTTCCAACATTAACTTATAATTTTAATAATTTTTGAAACATACCTTTCAGTACTTTCTCAACTTTGTCTTCTCCATTCTTTATTTTTGCAGTAGATTAGGGGCATTCGTCAATGAGGGACAAATTTAAGTTTACCTAATAAAACAAGAGTATTCATTAGGTTAAGAGAGTCGAGCTGGGTGAGTACAAAGAGAAGAAAAAAGTCAAATAAAAATAGTTCAAGTTACATTTTAAGTTAAAAATTAGAGTTTGAAATGACAAAAGAGTCCAAGCAGGCTTGACCAGGCTCGAAGTAGGCTTAGTTTTCTGGGCTCAATCGGGCCTCAAACAAAGTTTGAGCTTAGGTTGTCGAAGCTCAAGATTTGATCTTTTAAACGAAATAATATTATTTTAAATTTATATTTTAAAAAAATTTAGTTAAGTTAGGTTTGAATTCAAGCTCGGGCCACCTCTAACTTGGTCGACCTAGGGCCTGATCAAGCTTCAGGTCGAACCTAGACTCAGTAGGCAACTGCGACCAGAATTAGGGTTTGCATGACTTAGAAATAATTGGTCCACGTCGCCAATTTTGATTTTCCCGTGACTAAGATGGAAAAGTGAAAAAGAGGCGGAAGAAGAACCTAAATGTCCGGACAATCGTGAGCAGTAAAGTAGGAGAATGACATTGGATTCCAGCCGAAAACAACCTAAAAAATCATTCTTAATCATAAGTTGGACTTATGATAGATCCATTTGTCCCCACTTACAGCTGGTTACAATTAAGAATCTATTTTCCCCACAAACTATGCGATTTTCCCTGAGGTTAAGGCCCTACAATGGACGTTTTCCAGCTAAATTTGAAATTAATGTTCGAGGGTACCGTTTTCATTATCACTGTTTCTAACTTGGATTCTTTTGTTTGGTTGTTCAGAAATTAGTTACAAACGAAATTTCTGAAACATAAAACTGCTCGAGTCACTTGTGACAAAAATATACTTATCAATGGTAAGTAAAAGACATGAAGGAGAAGAAAGATCGCTAGAAAGTTAAAAAACTCCTCCCTCAGCTCTCTGCTACTTTCCTTCGCAACAGTAAGAATTGTTCATCAATGGATCCTTCCGTAGAACTGTTTCACCAGCAGTAATGATTACTGCTAGATTTTACAATTTCTGTTTCTTTGAAACAATTCTCCAAAGAATCGGTAGCTTCAATGACTGCTAAAACGAGAAAATAAAAATGGGAAAGTATACTCTTTCTCCAATCTAAAAACTGATACAAAATGGAACTACGCTGTATTTACACAGGCTCCTCTCCGTCGCCGAGGCACTTGGCTATGAACTTGGCTGTAAGGCTGTTTCTGAATTACAGCTCAATTTCATCTGAGCTGCGGGTAGAGAACCTGCACCAACAAGATTGTGGAGCTAAGTTCTAAGCTAAAAGCCTATCAACATTTTGTTTAACATCAGAAGTTTGGGAAGGAATCTTTTGTATCACCTTGAAAGCTCTGCTGATTCTGGCCATACCCCATCTGCACAACACTGTGGAGGTCATCTTCCCAGAATGAGGGAACCTGTAACGCAAATGCGAGCAAACAATGATAAGATTATGCAATGAAAAGCCAATCAAAATGAACAGGGTTAGTCACCTGTACGTACCTGGCGAGAAGCATCAGTAGACCCATTAAGGGGAGGCAACTGAAGACATGGATTTCGCTTCAGTGAAAACTGGTTTCCTGCATTAGTGGATAGGCCACTCTGCAGGGGTAATCCTTGTCGTGACTGGTAGCCATAAGGAAATGCTTGTGTTGAGGAATCTAATGGATAAAGATCGTTCGGTACGGATCCACGAGATTGAAAGATCTGAAAATATAGAATTATTAAGATAAGAATGTCATAACTTGTTAGGACTTATTATCTGACAGAGTAACAGTAGTAAGTCTTAACTTACTTGCTTTGATAGAAGCGCTTCCATGTTAAAGTCCATACTAGGATTCACAGTTGCCAACTTCATGGAGAGAAACTGCAAATGAGATCAAGAAACCGCACCCCAAATATCAAATCAAGTACATCATTCAAACTCGGAAGGAAAAACCTGGGCAAAACCTGGATGGAACTTACTTCAACCTGGCGCTGCAATGACTGCACGTAGTTTATAATCTCATCAAGCATGACAGCTTTCCCAGTGACCTGCAGTTGAAAATTCCAGCCAATTTAGAAAATTCCACTCCTTAAAAAGTGGCCTTTTCTTTTTCTATCTTTTCTTCTTTCGAGTAAATGCAAATCTTCAGGGAAAAAAGAGGAAAAAAAAAAAAAAGAACAGAAAAGAAAACAGAGACCTTATTGCAACCAGGAACAAGATCCTGAAGAAACTTCATCCTTTCACCGATTTTCTCTCTGCGTACCTGACAAATTTAAAATCAGAGAGGTCAATGAAAAACATCTTACGACATCATATGGATAACGGAAATTGTATTCATTCTTACTCTTTCAGCAAGACTGTGGCTATCTGTAGCCTGACCCCTTCTGGCTCTGACATGAATGTAGTCCTTTAGAGGCTCTGCTGGCTTCGGACTATCCTTATTCTTTTTCTGGTCCCCATCTTGTTCTTCTTCTTTGGCTTTTCCGGCATCCTTTTGCTTCCCATTAACTTCATCTGATTTACCTTTTTTCAAACTAGGTTCGTCATTATTCTCTGCCACTACCTGCAATGAACTCGTCATTGGTTTCTTCATAATCTCATAAAACACACCAAGCTTGAACACATTTTATCATTTTACCTTAGCCCCAGAAGAACAAGGAGATGGAGATGGAGTTTCTTTCGTCTTTCCTCTGGGAATTGATTTCCTTTTCCTGGGGTTGTACTCTTTCTGGCCTTTCACGCTCATTTCTCCATCCGGAATCTGCTCAGAAACTGAAGACTTCTCGTTAAAATCTCCGAGTTCAGCATTTCTTTTCTTGGCAGAATTCGAACTCACATCTTGTGGTGAGCTTTTATTGCTTTCCTGAACAATCCCCTGAGATGCAGTGACCTTCATAGAATTGCTACTCTGGACTCTGGAGATGTTACCGGATTCAGCTCTTGGCATGAAACCATAAAGTAATTCAGCTTGATTTAGTCCAAATTGCCCACTTAAGCCTCCAAGGTTCCTGTTCGCAAAGCAAGAATATCTTGCAGCCCTCTCTGCAAATACAGGATCGGTAGGAAATGGAACTAAACTTTCTTGGTTGGCCAAATTGTTGCCAAGAATTGGTATACGACCTTTGATATGGGAATCCATAAATGGAAGATTCAATTTTGGAGGCGAATTCAACGGCGTACTGTAACAGGAATTGTTAGCATTATTGTTATTGTTGATGTTATCGGTGTTGCTGATATAAGAAGAATGAGGAAAAATCTCTTCGGAGTCACAAATAGTTCCTAATCTCCCAATTAGTTCTCTGATCATAACAGTGTCACCACTCCCACCGTGAGAAGAAATGGCATTGGCACTTGAAACTAGAGGAGACGAGACAATGGAGCTCAGAGCAGACTCAAAGGGATCGTTCTGATCCATTGAACTATCCCAATTGGAATTGAAAAAGCACGAACCGAGGTCATTTGATGGCATTCCCATTCCAAAACTGGAAGAATTCCACATGGCTGTTGTACCGTTGGTTGCCTGGTTCATGAAAAGTTTCTCCTTTTCCATCGGAAAATAAAAAATAAATAAACTTTGCAACTACTAACTGGGCAAGAACAGAAGTGAATCAAAGAAAAGTTGAGGACCCAGATGAAGATTTGATGTCGTAAAGGACGAATATCACTCAACACAGGAACAGAACCAAGAAAGGAGAAAAGTGGAGGTAAGAAGATGAGCGAAGACACCGTGTGAGCCAGAAAAAGTAGAGGAATGAGAAGAGAATATAAGAAGGGGAACAGAAGAGAAAGCAAGACAAACGTAAGGAAAAGAAGTATCCATTTTGACTTCTCTTTGCCCTTTCTTACTAGTTAATACCAATTTCTTCAATGTCTACTGTTATTACAGTAATCTGTCTAGAACCGCGTAAAAGATGGTGAAGTTGGGGTGGCAATAGCCTGTTGCCGGGCCTTAAACGTCAAACCAGTTTAGTTTCTGTCTCTTCTTGACATTTCTTATGCTTTTGCGTGTGTATTATTGGTTGAAAGGCAAAAACAGGGCTTTGTTTTCTCTTTCTATGTTGTTGTTTTCTAGTTGGGGGTTAAGATAAAGAAACACAGTGATTATGGGCAGAGAGGAAGGTGGCTTGTTGCTTCTGTTGGCACGAAACACTTATACTTCGGCACCTGGCCGCTTAAGCTTTTAGCTAATCACCAATCTCAGCGATAGCTATTTTTTTATTGGGGGAAACATGTCCACACTCTCCGCGATCCAGAAAATACATTTTAAAAAAAAAATGTCATTTTTCATATCTACCCTCTCCTGCTATCTTTGTTTTCCAATCAACCAGCTTGTTATAATTCCAACTTTTTATTCTCTAATACGAACATGATGAAAGAAGCCAAAACAAATTCTTATTTGACAAATTTCTACCAACCCCAGGTATTAAAAATTTAGGTATCTGCACAGTTTCAGATGTTTCAACTCCAATCCATTTTGGCTGACGGAGTGTTTGTTTCTTCATTTTAATGTGTGTCAATGAAAAAATAATTAAAATATAGTTAGATCACTTGTGAATATACATTAGTCGTTAATTCGTTTTATAAATAGACGTGACATAACCAAAAACAAACATGATGTATCCAATAATAAATCGGTCGAGTTCTACTTCTATCCTTTTCTTATTTCAAATTTGATTTGAAGCTCAACCAAATTTTTTATTATTTGATCTAGGTCCAAAAATATTGAAATAAGCGGCACCATCTCTTCCCATCCACTAAAAAAATTTCAAAGACAAAAAAAATTAAATTCATAAAAACAAATGATTGTTTCTAGAAATTTAATTTCATAGGCATTTCAACAACTCAAATATATAGAGGATTAGAGTGAGCAATCATCTTTTCTCTTTATCTTTTATGATGAATAATTATAAAGCTTTCATATGACAATTGAACTAACATATAACTTAGGAATAACTAATTCTAAAGTGTTTAACATTTTAAGATTTTTTTCAATCCAATATCCAAGATTTTAAAATTTTTAATTGAGTGACCAATTTTTTAAATCTTAACAGTTCAATTCAAAATGTTAATTTTGTTAATAATTTACTGATTTGACTAACAGAATCTTTATAATTTATGAAAAGTAGGTGTCCACTTGAAAAAATTGTATGTACTCTATTCTAACTATGATCATTATTTTTTTAGGTGGACATCTATATGTTATAAAGAACAAAGATTCTATTAGACAAATAAGCAAATTACTAACAAAACTAATGTTTTGAATTGAACTGTTAAGGTTTTAAAAAGTTGATCACTTAATTAAAAAAAATTAAAAACTTGAACACTAAAATGAAACAATCCCAAAAAGTTGGGCATTTTAGGATTGATTATCTCTATAATTTATAAAGAAAGGAGGTTACAATAAAAACATAAAAAATGATGGAGATATGATTTAACATTTGAATAAGTAAAAGCCATAAACTTGATTATTAATTGGCCATGAGCCAAAAAACTTGTTAGAGACATTATCCTCACTTATCAAGCTCATTAATAGGTGTTGTGTAAAAATCAAGTCTTTGAGAAAGCTCTTGCTTTTGTTAATGAGAAAATGATAGTTTTATTTTTCTCTTAATAAAGCTGTCAAAAACTATTGAAGAATTCTACTATCTAAGCATGAACATAAGGATCTAAAAGAAAGGAAAAAAGAGAACAAATCAAGAGGAAATGATTGCACTTTCAGCCCTAACATTGCAATTAACTACCATTAGGTTCACCTAGGTAGGGGTGATTAATATGATAATAGTGGCAGCTCTATTAAAATCTTATTCTATGATGCTTTTACCATTTTGTATCTACCTTTTTTCACACTTTAAACTAGTTGCTTCTTTGATTGGCTTTGGTAAAAGGTAAACACCAGTAGAAGGAATAACACTTATCCCACTTAAGTTATGGGTACACCTTAAACAAATCACAGTGAGAACTTAGTTTTACATAGTTAAAAGACTTTGGCTTTTAATGCTACTTTGGGAATATCCTACATAGTTAAAAGACTTTGGCTTTTAAGGCTACTTTGGGAATATCCTCATTGTGTCTCTTAAAGGCTATCATTTGCCTTTATATGCTGATCATGAAATTTTCAACAGATCATGGGATTAGGAAAGTTAGAGGATATTTTAATAAGGCGAGACAATGTTATGTGACCTTATTAAAAGCTAATAAAAAACTATCACCTCTTATAAGTATTTAGGCGATGGATAGTTGATTGATCCTAAGGTTAATGTCAATATTAAATAGTATATCTAGGTGATGAATGCCCCTAAGTATCCTTGAATTATTAATGTTTTATCCTGCAATCATATTCTTATTGAACTGTGGGAATTCTTATCTTATGTTAATATCTCTTTTGAGACTATTAACAACTAATCTACCAGTTAATTAACTAAACTCTTTCTAGCTAAAACCCCTAAGAATGCCTTATCGATTTGTGAATTTCACTATTAGGATTGATCCTAATCCAGAAGATTTATGTTAGCTTATCTCTAGGTTTGCATACACATCCTTCCAATTATGGTAGATCTATTCAAACAAGAGGGTTTCTCAATTTCAATCATATGAAATGAAATCATGCATTAATATTATGGATATATTAGAACAAGAATAAAATGTATAATTAAATCACAATAAATGAATTAATATAATTGCGTTGAATAAAAAATTAAAACGTATTGTTATCCTGACTTAGGTTTCATTTCATCTAAACGCTAAACATGTTTAGTTACTAATCATATAAAATGAAACCAAAGACAAACATGTAAAAAAAATAGGTAATCATAACTTTAAATCTTCCTTTCTCTTTTATTGAATCTTCTTGCAAGTTTGGATTTAATGTTGTCATTTGTTGGATCTCTTGATGTATTCTTTATGTGTTCCTCCTCTTTTGATCAAAATTGTTGCCTTTGTATATTTCTTATGTCTCAAAACCACTTAACAATTAAGCTCTATTTGTTTTGCCTCAATTTACGCCCTTTTATAGTGAAAACTAGGATTTTTGGGACAAGTACGGTCATTTACATGACCATATAACTCTAAAAATACCTAAAAGTATTGTGGGTTTACACGTTTGCAGAGACTTACACGGCCATATAGGCCGTCGTATATCTCCAAGTAGCATCAAATCTCTGTTTTATGCCACGATTTAATCCAAAATTTTCTTCTTTTAGTCTAAGAAGGTAATTATTACCTACAAATGCAGTTAGAGCAAATTAAGTACTAAAAATATAATAAAACTATAAAATATGAAGCAAAATACATTAAATATGGGTGTATAATTATAGTCAAATAAGAATCTATTAATAGTTAAGACCCAAAGAAAGAGTTAAGAAGGGAACTCGTCAAGGAAATGGTGGAATTATTTATAGGGAGACGTGTAGCCTACATTTTTTCATAATAAGAAAAAGAATGGAACCAAAGGAAAGAGAAGGCATGAAGATGATATTAGTCGAATATATATATGTGTTTACATGAAAGCCCTAAAATATATAAAGAATTAACCCTTAATGATCACACGTATGTTGAACCTCTACCTAATATCTAAGCCTATAAAGAAAAAAAGATTCTTTACTCTAGAGATATGGTAGGTCATAGATGCCAAAGTGCATAAGTTGCTTTATGCTCACTTTATCATAGAAGTACAATACCTTAATGAGCTAGTCAACATGAAAATAGTTAAAAAAAACTAAGTAAAAAGTGGATGATGTTTGTCTACTTCACATATATGAAAAAAAGGCATACCTAAAGGATAAATATCCCCTTTACAAGATCTATCATTTAGTGGATGTCACTTCAGGGTATAAATGCTGAGTTTCATTGATGCATATTCAAGATACATCCAGACCTACATACACAAAGGTGATTAGAAAAGCACATTATTTATCACTTATAATGCATCATATTGTTATAGGGATCATAAGCTATTCATATTAAAAATATTTAATCCACCTACCAATGATTGATTAACAAAATATTTTATCCTTAATCAAGAAAAAGCATAAAGGTTTACGTAAATGAAAAGATTGTGAAAACATAGGAGGTCAAAGTCATCTAGTAGACCTAAAGTAATGCTTTAATGCCTTAAGAAAGTATAATATGAAGCTTAAGAAAGTATAATATGAAGCTAAACCCAAAAGATTAATCTTTGGCATATCAGTAAGGAAGATTTTGGAGTTTATAATAACCTAGAAGATAGCAAGTATTGTTAGAATGTCACCACCTAGGTCTATAAAGGAAGCCTAAATACTAATTGAGAGAATTGCTAACCTCTCCCATATTCTATCTAGTTCAATAGACATTTATGATTTTTTAGATCTTGTGAAAACTTGATGAATTTATCTTGAGAGAGTAATGTAAATAGGACTTTGAGAAGAAAAAACAACACTTATAAAACTCCCAATATTGTCTACCCTATTGCCTATAGAAGAATTATACTTATACATTGTGGTGTCCAATAATAACTTAAGTTCCATCTTAGTTCAAAAAGGAGGAATTAAGTAAAGAAATATGTATTACTTAAGTAAGATAGGGAGTTTTAATTTTTTTGGAAGGAGTTACAACCTTGTTATTTCATTTATTTTCACTTTGTTCATAAGCTTGACGAGAGTCATATTTACTTTCATAAAGAGACATATAAAGTAGTTAGAAACATGAAAAAATAAAAATATAAAGGAAATTACATACACATTTCTTTGTCTAAAACACTCAATAGTAACAATACCTCTTAATCCAATATAACATTGATAAGGAGGGGATATAAGAAAATGTTTGTCTAACAAGACTCACAATTATTACTCCAACCTTGTGATCTTTATATCTGTTCTTAAAATAAGGGTTAATGCTCCCCATAAAGATTTAAAATATCACTAACTACCATCTTCAAAACTAAAAAAGATGAGCCTTTTTCTTTAATTTATGTTCCTATTGTGAAGATGATGAAAGTCCCATCTTCAGTATAAAATTCATGCTAAACCACCCAAAATACTTTATGGTTGGTCTAATTTGATGCATATATCTAAATAGTCATATTGATGGCTCTATATCTTATAAGTGACAAGCCACCATGAAACATATGATGATCTCCTAAGAGAGGGGATACAATTGGCTTAAGTACATACATGTATCTTCAATGATACTATATCCCATGTCATAAAACAATAGTCATATCCTATTCTTGAAGTTGTTAATTGTTTTCCTAAGTGTGGGGAGAGAAGCCCTTTTAGACTCCAATGGACATCTTACTATAATATAATAAGTACATTAAACTTATGACAATATATTTTCTTAATATGTAAGTTTTAACCTCCTTAAATTTTCTTTCCTTTATACGTATCTATGCTCTAAAGCAGAGACTCTAGCATTAGAGGCGACTATTAAGCATCCTTTATCCCCTTAAGTTTGCCTATATGTATTATAGACTCCTTATATCTTACCTTAAAGAGGGACTTAAAGCTATCGACAGACTGACTAAAATCACTAGAGTGAGACATAAAGTGCGTATCTTCTAACATAAAGTATATTTTAGATCTTTGGACTCCTTTCTGTCTTACTTATAGGTTGTAGGCACGAATGCTTATGATGCAAGTTTGTTTTGAAAGATGTTTAAAAGCTAAATAAAGCATTTGAAGGAAAGCATCCTTATGTTTATATAGAGGTGACTAATAACTGATTTGAAAGTAAGATCAAAGGATAAGATTGTGAAACTCCTTTAATTCCAAAAACCACCCACCACAATTTAAAAAACAATTCAAGTTTCTTACTTTAGACAGATGTGAGACAATTGATGCTATATTTGGGCTCTCAAAAGTCTTATAAAGGGTATTTAAAATTGAACTTTACAATTTATAGTCAAAAAAAGAGAACAAAAAAGAGAATAATAGAGATGAGGTAGCATCATATCGTCTATAAATAAGAAACTCTAGCTTAAAACTATTAATTAAGGAGTAATAGTGCATTTGACAGTAAATGATGATATATAAAATGATATTAACTTGCTAAAATAAAACTGTAAGAAATTAAATTTAACATGAGTTGAGCATTTAAAGGTCTTATTATTGTAGATAGAGTAAGTGAAGCTACAAGGAAGTTAGAGAGAAGGAAGATAATAAAAGTTAAGCTAAAGAGTAAATTTTTTTTTTGGATACTTTAAAAAGTGTTCTCATAAGATAGTTGCAGGTAGTATAATATTGTATATTTATGTTGAGTGAGGGAGGAGCTTAACTTCGCGTGTAAGATGGCCCTCACTCATCTTATCTCATAATATGAGGAAAAGATCTTTTGTTCCTATAACCCAATTCTAACTCTGTTTTATTGATTTTCATTCACACATTTATGTGGGACCTACACAAATGTGTGGATGAAAATCAATAGAATATAGTTGGAATTGGGTTACAGGAACAAAATATTTCATTTGTGTAATATGTGCTATAAAATGTGTTAGTTAATGACAACTTCCCTTCATTGTTATCGAGACAACTAACAAAAAGCTTTATGAGTAAGCTCAGTAAGAGATACCACAATTCTATGCTAGATACAATTCAAAAAATATAAATTATAAATTTCATAAGTAAAGAATTGATAATTAAGCATGTTAGTAGAAAGTACAATTTTTTTTTCACAATTTATATGTCCAAAATATTTCTATCTTAAAAATAAATTCTTAGGTTTAATCTAGTTTGTACATTTTGTCTTCAAATTAATGAAATAACATAAGTAGAAAAGCCTATTTGATTATTTATTGGTATAAGCATCCGATAAGAAGTAAAAAAAATATAATGTAAATAGACAAACTTTTGATTTAAGTTTTAAGTTTTAAATTTTGTTAATTTAATTATTTACTTTATAATACCACATAAATTTCACGAGAAAAATTGAGACTCAAACATCAAATAATTTACTTTAGTCGAGTAAAACTATGACTACTACTATACAATAAAAACTTTGATGATGCATACTTTCTGTTTTCAACAGTAGAAAAAGGTAGATCATAACTCCATTCGTAAGAGTATATGAAGACAAAGAAAAAATAACAATTAGTAAAACGATGTTTGGACAAAAGTCATATGCTTTACTTTAAATACTTAAGTGAGTCTTCTAAGATGAAATCAAAATAAATCTAGTAAATTCTTGTCACAATAATGAATTTGGGAATCTATGATGCCAAACGAGATAAGAAAACACTACAAGAGTTAAAACATTTAATGACAATTTTTGTGTGACTAACTATTGTTTCGTCACAAATACGAGGTTTTTTGTGACAAGGCAATTGATTGACACTATTTTTTGGATTAACTGTGATGATTTATTTTTTGTCACTAATACAATAATAATTGTAACAATTTAGTATCTTTCACAATTAAGTTGTAACTATTAATATATTAATAGTGTCAGATTTTCTTTTATCACTAAGTTTTGTCATTAAAAGCCTATGCAATTTGGTGCCAAAATGATTTTGGCGGGAATAAATTGTAATTGTGATAAAACATATGTCAATGACTAATATTTCTATTTGTTGTATCAAAACATAGTTTTGTGACTAATATTTTTTTCTTTTTGTTACGAAACAGTTAATCATCACACAATATTTTACTTGTTGTGACAAAAAATTTTGTCAATAAATATTCAATTAATTAGTGTCTACTT
>JANSVA010000001.1:21840485-21852612 GCA_025504915.1 Erythroxylum reticulatum
TAAAATAAGCTTCCTTGTATAAAAGTACAAACAAACATCTCCTTTCCACACAAGCAACCCTTACATCTCTCATTTTTTCATAGAAGTTTTGTTTCTTTCCACCCTCTCTCTCATTTGGGCCTTTTAATTGAATTTCTTTTGAGGCCTCTTTCCTCACTTTTCTTCTCTCACTCGCGGACTCACTTTCTCTCTTTTCTTTTGATTTAAATTTCTGCTCCCCTTTTGTAAGGTTATCGGCCTTCCCCTTAATTTTTGTATTATCACGCTTTTCCTAAAGTTTTTCGTCCTTTCTTTGTTGCATTGCCTCTATACTCTTTTTTAATTGCATTTGGTTCTCATATGCCTCTTTTGGTGCCAATGGAGCAAGAACAAATTTCTGATCTCCCATAGTAAATGAGTACCTATTCTTAAAACCATCATATAACACTCTTCTATAATATTGCCAAGGTCGACTGAGCAATAAATGACTAGCATGCATAGGTACAACGTCACAAAGTACTTGATCAGAATACTTTACAATGGAGAAAGATACAAGGATTTGTTTATTTGCCTTGATTTTTCCTATGTTATTCAGCCATTGTAGCCTATACGAAGGGTGCTTCAAGCACTCCAACCCTAGTTTTTCCACCATCAATGTACTAGCCACATTAGTGCAGCTCCCCCCTAATGATTAGGCTACAAATCTTCTCATTCACTAGGCATCTAGAATGAAAAATATTTTCCCTTGTTTAATTCCATCTTCCTTCACTTGAGCATTCAAAACACGCCTAGTAACAAGTAATTCACCCCTAGGTGCATCCTCAACTTTCACATCAGAGCAATCTTCCAACTCAAGCATGGAAGCCAAATCATCTTCTTCCTCGTCAGACACAACTTCTCCTCCTCTCACAAACATTGCTTTCTTATTTAGGCATTGAGAAGAAATATGACCAACACCAAGACATTTAAAGCATTTAATAGTCCTATACTTTTTATAATTGGAACTAAAAGAACCTGGAGTTTTAAAAGTACCTTTTGGATCTGCCTTGTTCTTCTCTTCCTTTAGGTTGTCTTTGTCCTTCTCATTCTTCTTTGACCATTTGGAGTCCTAATTTGCAGTAGAGCTTGGGTAAGAAGCCTTTCTGAAGCTTTTGTACTTGAGTTGCCTCTCCACGTTCATAGCCATATTCACCATCTCCTCTAACTCCACATAATGTTGCAATTTAATAACATTGGCAATGTCTTTGTTCAAACCAGCCAAGAAAGGCGCCATGGTGGCTTCTTTTTCTTCTTCTACATTAGCCCTAATCATGGCTATCTCCATCTCCTTATGGTACTCTTCTACACTTTTGGTTCCTTGTCTCAAGGTTTGGATCCTTTGATGGAGCTCCCTACAGAAGTAACTAGGCACAAACCTCTTCTTCATGACCCTCTTCATTTCAGCCCAAGTATCAATAGGATCCTCTTCATTCCTTCTTCTATTCAAAACAAGTTGATCCCATTAAATAAGTGCACAATCATGAAATTCCACAGCAACAAGCTTCACCTTCTTCTCCTCTAAATAGTTATGGCATTCAAATATCATCTCCACCTTTCTTTCCCATTCTAAGTAAGCTTATGGATCATTCTTACCTTGGAAAGATGGTATTTTTATCTTGATACTACCCAATTTTCTATCCATACGCTTGACCCTGTCTTCTCCCCTTCCATTGTCTCGGACTCTATAGCCTCTTCCTCTTCCTCTATCATTCTGTCCCCCTCTTCCACCAAATTTAACCATATGCCACTCTTCTTCTTCTTCCCCATCATTATATTAATCTTCATACTCATAACGCACAAGAGTTAGTTCCCTAGCATTTTGCCTCCTTGTTGCACCATTAGTTGAAGCCTCTTTTTGTAAATTACTAATGGCTTGATCTTGTCTGTCAAATTTATCACTGACATCCCTAAACATGTTCTCAATCCTTTGGAATTGATGTTACATAGCCTCCAAAGTAAAGAATGTATGTTGATCAGCCTTACTATTCTTTTCATCCTTGTCACTACCTTTTCTATCCTTTGAATTGGTCATGATGTAAAACCTGCAAAAACATGTTAGAACAACTCCTCACACGCTCCCTCACATGTTTCTCTCTAAATTAGATTGGATACCCTCGTGTTTCACTCAAGAAGATGGCCTTTACCCTTAAATGAGCTTACACACTCTTGCCCTTTACCACTCTAGATTCTGGCACAGTTTTACTTGTCCGAATCAATCACTACCAACCAAATAAGCACAACAACAACTTAATTCAATAGAAAACAACGAATACCTAAAGAAAGGAAGAAAACACAAAACTAGATGCAATTTAATGTAAAGAAAGCAAGGAAGACGAAAAAAAACACATATTAGATGGAGAAAATGTATGTGAATGATTTTTGGTGCCAATTGAGCAATATGAAACAAGATTATTCAATTCAAGTGTAATGGAAACAAAAGGACAGCAAACAATAAAAAGCAACCAAAGAGTGCAAGAAAAGGGGAAACTAGGAATTAAACTCAACCCTAAACCTGAATTAATAAGAACATTCAAATCTGTCCCAATTACTTAAGAACTGAAAGATAAGCAACTATATCAAAGACACATGTTTTGAGTGCAAGAAAGTAAATCTTGAAACAAGAAAGTGTTTCTTAATGCAAGAAAACAAGTTTTGATGAGTTTTCTGAATGAAAGATGTGTTCTTGAAGAATCTTGAATAATAAAGAAACGAAATTAAAGAATTCTTAAATGATCAGATTCGTTCTTGATGAATCTTGAATAATACAGAAACAAAATTAAACAATTCTTGAATGATCAGATTCGTTCTTAATGAATCTTGAATAATAAAGAAACGAAATTAAAGAATTCTTGAATGATCAGATTCGTTTTTGATGAATCTTGAATAATAAAGAAACGAAATTAAAAAAATTCTTGAATAATCAGATTCGTTCTTGATGAATCTTACAAGCAAATCAACTCAAACACACAAAGATTCACAATCTTTATTTTTTCTTCTTTTTTTTATTTTTTCTTTCTTTCTTTCTTTCTTTTCTTCTTTCTTTCTTTCTTGATTTTATTCTTTCTTGATTTCTTGATTTCTTTCTCTCTTTTTTTTCAAATTTTAATGATGAACTAACTATAATAATCAAGAACAAAGATAAAGATTGAATTTACTAGGCTTTGATACCAAAGATGATACGGCAACAACCTAGAATCAATGTCTAGATAACCTCCATTTCAATGATTATTCCCAAACCTAATTTCAATCAATCTAACAAGATGCTTCACCCCTAAAATAGCAAGGAATTGGTAAGAAAGAGTATAAAGATTGTAGGAATTGAATTAACACTCCAAATTAGAACTTACTTGGTAACTTGAATCAATCCTTAAAGTAAAACAAGCAAGAATCTGAATTCTCTCTTGAAGAATGCTTTCTAATTCTATTCACGTCTAAATCTGGTGTCCATGCCTAAAGCAAGGGTTTAAATACCATCGTGCAATATAAACCCTAACAAAGATAACCTAAAAAATCCTAAAGAAAGTCCAAAATATCAAGAAGGCTTTCTTGAAACAAATCTACCCAAGAACAAATCCCACAAGAATTTGGGCTTCAAAACTAATTAAAATTGACTAGTCCTAGTCCAAATAGGATAAGGAAACAACAAAAATAGAAGACTAACTTAAGAGGGGCAAATTGGGCTTTTAAACTAGGCCCACACGTTTGGTTCCTTAAAATAAAACATGCACATGAATTTTTTAATGAAGCACATGCACACTTAATGCAAATCAGCCCATGACAAAGCCTAAAAGAAGTCCACATGCCCTTTACAAGATAAAATAAGCCTAAGCCCATTGATTAGACTTGTGTTTGTGAAAATTGGCTAAGTGTTAGCCCTCTTAGTTTGATGCCTCCAATGTGCACACACACTTAGACATCTTCCTAAGCTCTTCCCCAAGCTTGATCAACAATACTTCTTAAAGTTTTTATGAAACAAAAGCTTAGGCATAAATCTAAAATTGTGCTTTGAGCTTGTTGGAGCGTGATCTTATAATTGGACCCATTGGCATCCTCAAGTCTCCATTGTCTTGGTGAGTTGCATCAAGTTTTACTATATTTTTCCAATTTGAAAATTTTTGTTATATATTGTTGGACTCTACTCCGCTCACCGACATCGTCTTTGTAAATTCCTAGTTTCTTAAAACAATTTCTCAAACTTCATAACACTTCTCTCTTTGTCGTTTTTGCTAAACGTAATGAGACCTTATTTATGTATCGTAGATTGAACCTGAAAGGAAAATAAACAAAAAAAATGCAAAAATACCTAATTTTGGTTCCATAACTTCAAATAAGCTTTCTGAGGCCGAAACGAACGTGAATCCACCCCAGCCTTCACAGGAATTGCTCACCAATAAGCAGTCAAGCCTTTCTATAGTTTTCTCAAAACATAAGCTCTCTTAACAAGTCAGAGAATCTTAATGCTTACGAATGACGTGAGCAACTATAAGAGACCTTAACCTCTTTATATAGCATCCATATTGGGCTTCCTTATTACAAGCCCGATATAGATCCGATCCACACTAATCGGGACTCATTTTCTTCTTAGACTTCAACTCATTGACTTAGACCATTTATTAGGTGACTTTATTATCTTTATCCATATCAAATTATGTAACTTGACTGATAAATTATTGAAAAATTATAAAACGGAATTAAATTTTGTCCAATTTTATAAAAAATGTCAAAAATATCCAACATTCTCCCCATTAGACAATACTTAATTACAGTATTGAATCAAGTTGAAAACAGTTTAAAAACTTAGTTAAGTCACACTACTGTATTAGTTGACTAAGTTTTAAAAATAAAACATTTGATCCAAAGATAATAAAAATCCATCATTCCATCCTACAAGGCTTTTGATACTGAGAAGTATCAAATACATGTGTCATATGTAACACAGATCCAATACAATCATGCATATCTACTACCTTACTATGTGTCATGTGTAATACAGTTCCAATACAATCACGCATATCTACTACCTTACTATCATGAATGGGAAAATGGAGCATGGAAAACTAAGATGATACCTGTATGATCAAAATTGTTTCATCTTCATTTGTAGATCTCAATTTCTTCAAATTTTATGCTAAACTGCATTAGAAAAATCTTTTTTTCTCCACCAAATGCTAAAATGAATTAGAGACAACATTTATATTCTCTACCTGAATGCTAAACTGCATTAGAGAACCTTTATGGTATTAAAGCTTATATCCCCCTATGTCATGTCAAAATTTATGGATATCCATATAAAATTGTATGTACATAGGCTCAAGGTCTATCTCTATATATGCCCAATGACCTTTAAATGTTTAAGGTCAACTTAAATCTTAAGACTTTCACACGTATTATTATAATGTACAATAACACGTATTACTGAGGATAAACGATGACGATCTTTGTTAATGAATCACCATACTATCATAATACAACAAAATCTATAGATGTACAAATATACATGGAGCAAACATAACGATCCCCTAACTCACAGTATCTAAGGACTTTAAAACACCGATATTGTATACTTGTGTCTCAACCACAAGTGAGCAAAGTCCTTTAGTTAAAGGATCAGTTAAAATTTCCTCAGTCCTTAAATGCTCCAAACTTTAATGTCACCTTTTCGTATTAACATCTTTATGGTCAAATATTCGACCTCCAAATGCTAAGACTCTATGATATTCTTTATTGTTATTAAACAACATAACAACAAGATTATTACAACACAACTGAATGGTTCTAACCACTAAATTAACCACATATAACTCATAAATCAAGTTTTTGAGCCAAATTTTCTATGACACAGCCTCATAGCATGCACTCTGCATATATGGTCGAGGAAGTCACCCGTGTCTACTTGACACTCTTCTACAATATTGTACCATTTACAAACATAAAAATGTAACCTTAAGTGGACTTTCGATCATCCAAACATATAACTAAATTTAAATTTTTGTATATCAACATATAATCCTTGATTTTCTTTAAATATCTTAACACTCGTTTCACTGTATTCTAGTGGTCTATACCTAGACTAGCTAGATAATGACCAAACAATCTAATAGTAAATGCAATGTCCCGTCTAGTACTTTCCCAAGCATACATCAGGCTACCAACTACACTAAAATATAAAACATTCTTCATAATCTCTCTTTACTTCATTCTTTAGACACTGTGCCAAAAAAATCTCTCACTATGAGAGGTGGTGCCACAACAGATTTATAGTTAATCGTATTAAATCTTTGTAGCACATACTCATTATATGCACTTTATGAGAAGGCTAATGAGTGTTGAGATCTATCTTAGTAAATCTACATACCTAAGACAAAAGATGCTTCACCAAGGTCCTTCATGTCAAAATGCTTGGCCAAGAGTTACTTAACCTCATGCAATATGGTCAAGCTATTCAATTTGAGTAATATGTCATCCATATACAATAATAGGAAGATAACATTGCTCCTCCTAACATTGTAATGCAAGCATCTTTTAACTTTATTTTCCGTGAAATTGAAAGAGATCAAAATCTCATTAAATATAAGGTACCACTTTTGGGAGGTTAACCACGTGTCATTATGCTAGTCAAAATAAAATAACTAGACTACTACTGTAGCAGTGGCGAGTCTAGGTCGATCCCACAGAGAGTGTGTGTAAAGTTTATGGAATGAAATTAACCTGTGTTTAGGAAAACAGGGGGCTTTGGATTTTTTAAAGAAGAAAATAAAATAAAACTAACTAATAAAAACAAATTAAAGAAAACATGTAAAAAAATGATAAAAGTGGAGAATTCGGTAAGGACCCGGTTCTTTGGTTCAATCTCAGCTTATACCCTAATTAAGCATATTTGATTAATTTGTTGTTCCTTGACCTCTCCTAGTAACTATTAATCGCGGGTTAACAATTAACTCAAGTTTTCCCTTAGGTTTTGTTTAATTAACATACGATCGTTAATTAAACCTAACCACCGAACAACTCAGGATACGATCTCTAGATTTAATTAGGCAGTAGTATAACGAATTAGGAAAACTGATTAATCAAGGCAACAACCACATACGATGCGTTATTTAACTTAGGTCATGTTATCCCTAATGATTACGAATCATTAGTCGCTACATATGAATTTTAACATACAATTACAGATTATATCGAAATTCTAGTAATAGGTTTGAAATTAACAATTCAATGAATGCATTAAAATCATTAATTCACAATGCCCAACAAGTTTATACACAAATAACCGAATAATAACGAAAATCCAATTATCCATACATAATACTCAAATTAATTAAAACATGATAACACAATCAATTTCTAATGAGAGAAAGAAACAACAAAATAATAAAAAATACTTAACCCGAGTTATCGGCATCGATTTCACCTTCGAATCAATATCGGGATGTGTAATTCTTCATAAGTTTTTCTTAGAAAAATGCTTCAACTCCTATTTTAATTCCTAACCAAAAATCCCCTAATTTATTGTTGACTGTCACAGCTCTCCTCTCAATTTCCCTGCACTATTTATTGATTTGACAAATAATCCTTGAGGTTTATTGTCTACACCTACTGTTCTGCTTCTCCAAAGGTCTGCGTTAGCTCTTGTACTGTAGTGTGATTCACCCACAAGCCGCAGCCACCAGCTCCACGCCTGCCCCCCACGTCTCTACTCACCCAGCTGCTGCCCTCACATCTCTAGCGTCTCCACTGTGTAGAACTGTTCCACCGATGTGACGATTTAATGCTGCTCTTCTCTTAAAAACCCTTGTGCCTCTCCTGCGTTTTTTAGTAAAACGCTGCGCTCCTGCTTGTGTGTTTTGAGCAAAACGACGCACACTCCTCTCTACTGTGCGCCCCTTTTAAATCCTCCGCGTGTCTCCTTGTATGCTGTAGCTTTCTGCGTTTTTATAAAGCGCTCAACACATACTGTGCACAGCGCAACATTTCTGCGTTGTGCACAGCGTTTTACTTCTTTTTTTTTTTCCCAGCAAGCACTTTTAATTCTCCTATTTTAACTTTTCTTGTCTTTTTTTTTTCTTACTTCCTGAAGACAAGTAAAAATAAATTTTTGAAAAATGAACCAAATATAATATTTTTAACTTTAATTTCTTTGCTCTCAAATTATACCTAAAATTATAGGTGAATTAAAATGAGTATCTTAAGTATTTTCATGTCAATAATTGCTAAGTGTAAATGATTAAATATATCAACAATTAAACATATATTAATTTTCCCCACATTTAATTTTTGACCCTCCTCGGCCAAAACATCCAAATTAAGCTCAAAGACCCGAAATATTTACTCAATTCTCATATTTTTCTAAGCCTATATACTCACAAGCAAAGATGAGTAACTTTCAAAAATCATAGCAAGATGTCAACATTCCAAGTTTTTACTAATGATCATTCAACATTCATCATCTTTAAAAACTGAGCAATCTAATGGTAGGCTCTGAAAATGTGTTTAACTAAAATATATCTATAGGTACACTCATCACCATTCATGATCATGACAATCTACAACTTTGCATATCATTTCATTTCTCCACCACTAATGTTCACATGCAAAATCATGAATCAAAAGACTTTTCAAGGTTGTAATGTGGGAAAGGGTAAGGTGAGATATATTTAGGTTAAGTAGCATGAAAGTCATCACAGCTAGTGAAACAAAGCAACACTCATCAAAAACTGGGTATCGTCAGTTATGACGAATGCAACATTTATATTTCACAACCCCATTCAACTCTCACACACAAACCACATGCAGCATATTTCAATCCAAAGGAATCACTCATACAATTTATGTCAATGAAATCATAAAAGTGAACCTTCCAAGCCAACCTCTACCTCATATTCAACATACTCAAATATCACATCCATTACAACTCTAGGAAGATGCATAAACCATAAATGATTTTTCAACACATATGCAATTCTTCCTTGATACATTTATTTTAAACAAAAACAATTTTCTTCTTTTTTTAATTCATTTTCTTTTCTTTTTTTCTTTCTTATTTTTTTCTTTTTTTCCTTATTTTTTCTTTCTTTTCCCTACAAAAATAAACTACATCAGCATGGAAATTTCAGTGATAAGACATAAAATAACATCCCAACATTATAACCAACCCTCACATATGTACACCCCTACACTTAGAATTTTGTACATCCACAAATTTAACAATCACAAATGTTCCACTAGCTTTATGATTTGGGTAGGACATTTGGTTAAGTTTAAAAGCATAAAATGTGGTTTATACAAAAAAAAAAGGCTAAAGCTCAAAAGGGTGTACCAAGGAAAAAATCATGTCAATAGGATAGGTTATTTGACCAATATAGTTATGAAAAACAAAGGATGCCTAATCACATCCATGTTAATTTATGTGATAAAAATGTGGTTTTGAGCAGAAATTCAATGCAAAATCAAGATGTACATGTCATGAAGGTCACACATTATCAAAAGACAATGAGACTGATATAGATGTGTCAATCAAATAAGGCTAAAAATCTCACCGGCTTTATCTACCATTAGTTACTATACTTCTAAAGATAATGCATATCAACCAATCATAAGAGCAAAAGTACATATTAAAGTTGCTATGAAATTCTTTAGTCAATCCACACTCTAATCATGATTATATAATCCCAGAAGTAATAGAAAATGAGAAAATATTTGTTTCATTTATTTTATTCTTTCTCTCATGTTGATTGAAAACTTAAAAACAAATAAAACAAACAAATTCAAAAACACACATGCATATAAAAGTAATGTGGAAATGTAAAAAAAAAAAGAAATTTACTTCCCTTGGGTTACCTCCCAAGAAGCGCCTTTGTTTAGGATCGCTGGCTCAACTCCTTCTTCTCCTCACGTGACAAAATTGTGATCTTCATGTATCACATGTGGCTCCTCCACACGAGGTAGTTCCGGATAAGGCCTTAGTTGATCATTATCCTCCCTCAACGTCTTCCCTATCCTCAGCTTCTCAATCTTGACTGAGTCCATACACTCCGAAAATATTTCAAACATCTCTTCACCTTTTTCTTCATCATTCAATTCTTCCAATCTGTTATGAAAGGTAAAGAGTTAGTTTCAAAAATAATCATAGACTCAGTACTTACCTCTAAGCTAAAAGATGCGTCCCTTTGAGTTCCTTCTCCACTTCTTCAACACAAACAATTCATTGAGGGTTGACCTCAAAATTCTCAAGCTTCGTATCACTTTGCAGAGTTTCCACACAGACTTCAATTGGGTACACCTCGGGTTGATACAACTGCTCCTCTTCACTTTGCAATTCTAGGAAATTAAGGCTCATTTCCATCTGACCAATTAGGTGTTCCATCCTCTGTTGGCTTGCTTTTGTCTCTTGTCGGAATTCTTGCAACTCCTAGTGCATATTTTGTTGTAATTACTGCATATCCTATAGAAATTGTAAATTTTTAGCAGCAATATTATTAACAAGTTCTTCTAAAGATGCACCTGAATCGTGTTGGCTCTCAGAATCTTGAGCGCTAGACTATGTGTTTTTCGAAAATTGCCCTCCATCCTTCTGGAATTGTAAAGTATTCTCCTACAATTGCAAAATCAACTCTTCCAAAGATAGACCGGAGTTGTGTTAGGAAGCTTCTGGTCTATACGAGAATTGTTGTGCATCCTGCAGACTATCATAGAAGTAATTATGATGATTATCCCATTCATAACAAAAGTTAGGTTAATTAGTCCAAACATTGTTATAAGATTGAGAATATGAGTTATAAAAGAAATTACTTCCATCTATATCGAATTTTTTTAACAGGAAAAAAATGAAAAGATAAAAAAATAATAGAAAAGAAATCAATCATGAACAAATATATCCAAAACACCAATTAAATCACAAAAAAACTAAAACACTGTACTCCCCGACAATGGCCCTAAAAATTTGACCGCGCATCGATACGCTAGTCAAAACAAAATAACTAGACTACTACTATAGTGGTGGCGAGTCTAGGTCGATCCTACAGAGAGTGTGTGTAAAGTTTTTGGATTGAAATTAATCGATGTTTAGGAAAAAGGGGAGTTTTGGATTTTTTAAAGAAGAAAAAAAATAAAACTAACTAATAAAAACAAATTAAAGAAAACATGTAAAAAATGATAAAAGTGGGGAATTCGGTAGGGACCCGATTATTTGGTTCAATCTCGGTCTATACCCTAGTTAAGCATATTTCATTAATTTGTTGTTCCTTGACCTCTACTAGTAACTATTAATCGCAGGTTAGCAATTAACCCAAGTTTTCCCTTAGGTTTTATTTAATCAAAATACGATCGTTAATTAAACCTAACCACCGAACAACCTAGGATACGATCTCTAGATTTAATTAGACAGTAGCATTATAAATTAGGAAAACCGATTAATCAAAGCAATAATCACATACAATGCGTCATTTAACCTAGGTCATATTATCCCTAATGATTACGAATCATTAGTCGTTACACATGAATTTCAACATAATAATTACATATTATATTGAAATTCTAACAATGGGTTTGAAATTAACAATTCAATGAATGCATTAAAATCATCAATTCACAATTCCCAACGAGTTTATACATAAATAACCGAATAATAACGAAAATCTGATTATTTATATACAATACCCAAATTAATTAAAATAGAATAACACAATCAATTTCTAATGAGAGAAAGAAACAACAAAATAATAAAAAAATACTTAACCCAGGTCGTCGACATCGATGTCACCTCTGAACTAATGTTGGGACGTCTAGATCTTTATGAGTCTTTCTTAAAAAAATGCTTCAACTCTCATTTTAATCTCTAACCAAAAATCCCCTAATTTATTATTCACTACAGCCAATGTTATGAATACCGTACCGGGTTCCGTACCGGATTGAGTTCTGAAACGGAACTGTATCGGTACCGTTTCAGGAAATTTTTTAAATTTATAAAATAGTCCCTAAAATTTTAAAAAATTGCAAAATAGTCCATATTGATATATTATACAGTTGTACTGTATACTTTACTAGTTTACTGTTTACATTAATCATGCTTTCAAAAATCTTAATAATAAATAATAATGACAATTAATATGAA
>JANSVA010000001.1:21852712-21863402 GCA_025504915.1 Erythroxylum reticulatum
ATAATACTCACACAAATAAAACCAAACTCTTTTGTTTTATTAATAATAAATATTTTCATTACAAAACTATAACTGAATAAGATAAAGTTATATGTAAATACACTTGCTTAGGCATACACCTCCGTAAAACAAATTGAATCTAAGTTCATAAGTCAATTGATCATTCTAGATTTTTCTAAAAACAAACTTTAGGGTCAACTTTCCATGAATATTATAACAAGGAAAATGGGGTAATTAGTCAGTACTTTCTTCTAAAAAATTATTCCATTATGTATTAAGTTTCTAATGACACTAAGATCATATAATTTGATTTAGTATACTTAAATTTATACTCAAAATAGTTTGGATTGTTCTTAAACTGTCAACGCTCTATACTCAAACTCAAGCCAGATTTTGGAACTCTTAAAGATAGAATTAAATTTTTATTTCTTGAATAAATTTTTATCCATATGTCTCTAATTTAATATAAATAAAAAATAACCTCATTTGGATATCTACAAATCAAAATATGGCCAAAATATCGAAGCATGTTCAGTGAAACACTCCACTTATCATATTCCAGCAAACTTCATCATTTTCATCCTAAATTAATCAATAAATCCTTTTAAAATGAATTCATATCACCATAAATTTTTTTGGAGAGTAAGAAAAACGTGTTAGGAGTTTTTTGGTTCAAATTTCACGTCAATTGGAGGTCAGGAGAAGAAGTTATGGTCAAAAGAGTGAATGGTGTTCAAAATTGTCAAACAGCAGAATAACAAGCATGATCGTGCACTTCCAATTGATCCTACATTGTCATGATCGTGCTTAGGAATGATCGTGCAATCCCTTAATGACCATTTTTTCACAATCGTGCACTACCTTTTATTCAAGTTTCCTCCAGGCTCTTCTCAAAATAGACCTTTGGGTCAATTTTGCATGGTCATTTTGACAAGCAAAATGAAGGATTTAGGCAAACCATTCTTCTACAAAATTTTTCCTTTATGTCTTAATTGTTTAATGACACAAATTTCATGAAATTGGGTTCATTATTTTTCAGGTTATACTTAAAATACTATAGATTATTCCAAAATCATGACAGAATACAAAAACTTAACTTCAAGCTAAAATTTGAAACTCTTAGAGACAGAATTAAAAATCAATTACTTCGTGAAATTTATATCCATATGTCTCTAGTTTAATTTAAACTTAAATTCATCCCATTTGTATTTCTATAGATCAATATATGACTAAAATACAGATGCATATTCAATGAAAACACTGTATCTGTACATTTTCTAACACTCTTCATCACATTTTCATCTTAGTTCATCTTTTTTGCTTGGTCTATCTTTTATAGCCTAATTTTCTCATCATTTCCCCATCATTCTAAATCCAATTCAACTCAACATCATCCATAAACAACTTATAGTCCATGATTGATCATGAACACTAGAACAGAACATATACATACATATACATTCATCATCAACTTTCTGCACCCAGCACTTAACTTATAGTCAAATTTTGAAACTCTTAAAGATAGAATTTGAATTTGATGTTATCATGAAAATATTCATTCTTATATCTCTAATTTAATCCAAACAAAAAATTATCTAATTTGGATATCTACAGAAGAAGTTATGGCTAAATTACAGATGCATAATTAGTGGAAAATGTTACAGCTAACATTTTTCCAGCACACTTTAAACACCATTTACTCAATTGATCCAACATTATATCATTCCATAATCTATTACCCGTCAACACACCAAAGCAAGACATTAATCTGCCACATTACTCATTCACGTTTTAGCATGTCCGCATCCTTATTTTATGAACATTTAACCTCTAACTATCATCAAATATGTTTCATTCATCAAAGCCATGAAGATTAATAGGTTACTTGATTTACCCAAAGCTTCTTCAATCACCATGGAATCCTAGCTCCTCCAACATATACAATCATCACCCTTTCAAGGTGGAATAGGTTGGTTCTTTTAATAAAAAGATGGAGAAGACAATAAATCTTCAAGAAATAAGGTGAAAGAGTTGAGCAAAAACCAACATGATGAGGGTGAGGTGGGATGGTCATGAGTGAAGGAGAGAAATATGAAATAAATTGAAGAAGATGAAGAAATGAATTATGTATCTTAAATGGACAAGTGAAAGACCATAAAATGGTCTTTAAGTTGGGTAAAAATTTGAGATTGGTGAGTGGCAAGTGTTGTGACACTTGTCACATACCACTTGTCCTTTTATTATGTTCTCTAATTGGTTCTTTTAAAAAGCTAGTCCATTTGTCTCAAAATTTCAGCACAATTTTCAATGGAACTTGCCATTAAATCCCAATATCATTTATAAAAATTTCCGTTGCAATTTGACTCTTATTTCTACTACTATTCATCAATTGTTCTTCCACTTGGCATTTTTCCTAGTCCAAAAATACCCTTAAATTCTAGAATTTTCCCAAATTTTCACCAAAGATTCTAAGTCAACAAATATACTCTCTAAATCAAAATTTACAACATATAATTCACAATTCTAAAAATAATCACATTTGTTGATCAATTATACCTAGAAAATTTCAATAAATCCATATATAGTCATTTTAATGTGCAAAAATCAATATTCACGTTTGTATGCTAACACTATGAATGAGCATGAAATGCATTTTTCTAATCTCTCACAGCTATTTTCTCAATTTTAGAAATCTAGGGTTTTAACCCTTAGTATGGAAACAAGATGTTACAAGCTTAATTCTGAGTTCACTTGGAAGGAGTTCCATATTTTCTTATCCTTTTTCTTTATCTCCATTCTCCTTTATATGATCAAGTTCCTTTTCCTGGAGCTGAGTGATGGCTATGATCCTTTCCTTTGAGTTGGAATCAATAGTTCTTGAAAGGGTCCTTCATTCTGAGTATATATTGCTTTAGTTAGTTGACCTATTTAGACCTCCAGATTTGTATTGAAGAGGCATGATTCTTGGTAACTTGCTCAAATTTGCTCTCAAGCCTCTTATGTGCATCCTCCATGTCTCCAGTCTTATCTAAAATCTTATCCAACAAAGATTTCATTGAGCTTGGTTTATCTTGTTGGAAGCCCGATTGTCCTTGAGGTCTGAACTGTCCTCTTGTATTGTCGTCCAAGAGAAGTTAAGGTGATTCTTCCACCCAGGGTTGTAAATGTTGGAGTAGGGATTGTTTCCCCCTCCTCATCCATACTGGGCTCACATGTAATTCACTTGCTATAGATCACCTTAAGTTATACGACCTTTCAAGCCTTCATGTTGATGACCTGTCGAGTTAAGTTATCAATCCTCGCTTGCATTTCTGTCATTTAATCAACATCCACAATTCCTTTTTGTTCATAGAATGTAGTAGATTGTCTACTCTGCCCATTCGTCCATAAACAAATGTTACTCGCCATCTCCCCTATTAATTATTCAACTTCATCAACTGTCTTCCTCATCAATGATCCTCCGGAAGCTAGCCCCTCGTATGTGTGGTAACTCCACTATAAAATGTTTGCAAAACAAATTTCCTTGGGTAAGTTATAATGTAGGCATTTCTGTTGCAAATCCTTGTATCATTCCTACGTTTCGTAGATCGGTTCTCTATCACTTTGTTGGAAGTTGGTCATTTCCTTGATGATCTTAGTGGTCTTAGTCAGGAAAAAATATTTATCTAAAAAGACATGGACTAACTGATCCCAAGTGGCAACATTAGCTGGGTTTAAGGGAGTGATACCAATCCTTTGCTCTATCTCTAAGGGTCAAGGGAAAGAGCCTAATTCTAACTACATCTTTCGACATCTGATGGTACCTAAAGGTATGACATATTTCTAATAAGTTCACTATGTGTGCATTGAGGTCTTCGTTTGCTAGTTCATAAAATTGCACGTGCTGTTGAAGTATGTTTAAAAGAGCTGGTTTAATTTCAAACGGTGTGGCTTGTACTGGTGGTCTAACTACTCCTTGATTAGCCGCATTGAACCCTGGTCTAATAAAGTCTATAAGGGTCCTCTATTGTCATCCTTGGTTTGCTCCGTGGTCCAAATCCTGCTAAAATTTCTAGGCCATTGTTGTCTTCATGATTTCTTCTTCTTTGTTACGTCAAGCTTTCCTAATGGGTTGTTATAGTTGAGTGATGTCTAAATCTAATTTTTTAGCTACTCGACTCAAACTTCTTAAGACTATTATGTTCATGCAAGAGCACAATTTTAGAAATAGAAAAGAAAGAACAAAAATAAAAATTAAAAAAACTAAACTAAACGCCTTAAACTATAGAACTAAACTAATCACATAATGACGTTCACAACTTGACTACGATTTTTGAATATGTGTAGTTTTAATATTTTAACCTTGATATTCGCGTAGTATTTAAGGTGTCGATCCCACGAGGAGGGTTAATCTAATCCTAAACTCTAAGGCCGAAACAAATTGTAGAAATTCAATTGTAACTTAAGCTAAAACAATAACGCAATTTAATTAATCAATTTAATCAACCAATTTAACTCAAGAATAAATCACGAAATATTAACAAATCAAAAAATTGTAATCCACACACTAAGAATCAACCTAAGGAACTACCAATTGAGATAAAGGGTAAATTTTACCTATCTTCAACACTAACCTAATTAATTATTAAATGTTGGATTATTGGTCTTGGACTATCCTAGGGTTGGTTTCTCTTTCTCGAGTTATAATCAAAAGCCATAAATTATAAACCCTAATCAGATTATGAAAAATTGAAATTTATCTAAACCTTAATTAGATTTGAAGTTTTTCGCTAAACTACCAAAACCTATGTGAGATCTCTCGTCACACAATTACCAATTTAATTGATTTCTCTTTCTTATTAAATTACCTAACTCTCATTAGCCCAATTTAATTATTTTTCATCGGTTCACCCTCTCAGTCTATTATTGATTTATGTAAATGTAGAAATCAATCACAATGAATCAAATTGACATAAATAATAAGATTTTTGTTGAATCAAAGATAAAAATAACTCAAAGGTGAGTTTAGATAATCCTCAGCATTCGTAAATCCTATCTCAATAGCTATTCCAATTCTATACATAGATAAAAATGGAAATACACTGGAAAATAGATATGAATGGAACATGGATGCAATAACAACGGGAAACCTCCTGTTCCGGGAAGCCTAGAAGTACTTCATATAGGCTTCTTCTCCACATCTCTCTTCCTTTGTCTTTTTCTTAATTTATCGATGAACTCTCTCTAGGGTTTTTATGAAGGTGTTTGATTGATTGAACCCAAGTTTTCTATATTATTTGGTAACAATTTCATGATTTTTGTTATATTTTTTGGCTCTTATTATCGAATATTATGCTTAATTTAGCTCATGAGTGCATGTATTGAATTAATGTAGTTGAAGGTTAATTTGTCACAAGTAGATAGTAATTGCACTCAATTGATTTTTAGGACAGTTGATATTGCAAACTTTTTTTTTTCATTGCAGGACAATCAAGAAGTAGAGCCAAGAGTGAAAATCAAGAAATTCAAGAACACAAGTCATCAACACTAATAGGTAAGTTCGCTGCGGTGAGGATCATCTTTCACCACGGAGAAAACTAAAGAATCCAAAAATAAACCTTTTGGGAAAAGTTCGCCGTGGCAGAAGTCGTCATAGCGAAGTCACGAGAATTCAAGCAGAAACCTTTCAAGAAAGTTCATCATGGTTAAAACTGCAGTTGGACCCAGCTATTTTTGGAAACCCATTTATCCATTAGTAAAAACTAGCTCAGCTACCTACTTGGAAACCCTATTTTTGACAAGTGAGAGGGGAAGGTAGGACAACATTAGATACTAAGCCTCCAAGACATCCATCATCATCTTTCTCTCTCTCATCCAATCCTAATCTTCTTTTGTTATTTTTCACTGTCAATCTTCCACCATGGGTGCCTCTGATTCCTTCTTAGTTGTGAAGCTTCTGAGAGCTATGCATGGATAGGTGTTTCGTTTCCTCTTGAATATGTGGCGATGGATGGAGTTCCATTAGTTTAAGAGGGGAGTAGTTCAATCCATAGTTCAACTATACTTTATAAATTCCTAGGTTTAGGATTAGTATCATATGGTTGGGTTACTTGATTATATTTGTAATCAAATTATGGATATTCATATTATGTAGTTTGGAATTGTTTATGTAGGACTTTTAAATATATGAAGTTTCATATATGTCTATTTGCAATCTTTGATTCTTTCCTATCTAGCATGGTCATGTTTGATATTGGGTTAATTCTAGATTTCAATCGAATGGTTGCATGGACTTATTCCACTACACACATTAAGAGCATTTAACAGGATCTTAAGAATGGAGTACTATTGATTAAGATCTTGGACTTAAAGAGTTCTTTAAGGTTAACAATTTGAAACTTAGTGATTTCTATTCCCATAAAAAAATCAATTTCGAACTTTGATAGCTATAGCTCATTTTTAAGAGGACTTTATCACTGCTAATCACTTATTTTTGCTTTCCCAATTTTCTAATTCCCTAAAATCCAAGAAAAAATCATTTTGCAATTCAAATTAGTTGAGTTAATGATTTCAAAACCAAACTCCTTTTTACACAATTAGTTAGCATTTCATGACATATAGGTTAACTTAGGTCCTTTCACTTAGGTTCCAATTAAGAGAACAACCCGAGGTTATACGCTATAGTGCAATCATTGGAATATTTTTTTATTAAACCTTTAAGGGCTTAATGATTACAAAGGTCTTAATCAAATGGTGCCATTACTAGGGAACCAAGAAATTGGTTCTTTAGGTTAACTTCTGTCATTTATTGCTAGTGGAGTTAGGACCCTTTTTGATTGCATTCTAAATAGTTTAGTTTTTTACTTGTCAATAGTATAGGTTTTCATTTTTTCATAGCATTAGAATTTGAAAATTTCTCCTGTTTGCCTTTTGATCTATTCATACATACTACACACCTATACACTTGTAGTCTTCACATTTCATCTTTTTATTCGACTTTGTGTATTTGCAAGTCAATTTTGCTCACTTTTATTCTCTTTTGAATTTTTTTCCCTTGCATGCCCAGGAAAACCAAACTTTTACCCTTTAACCCTAAATTTGGGAGGAGTTTAAGTAAATTTAGAAAAGAAAAGAGAGTAGAAGGGACACATAAGGTAGTTTTCAAAGAGGAGAATACTACAATAGAGTCTAGCCTACAAAGTAGTGAGAGAGAATCATTAGAAAGTCAGAGAATGGTTGAAAACCTAGAAATTATGCAAAACCTTGACCTTATCACTAACCAACCTAGGAATGGTGGTAATGGATGTAATAGGGAGCATGAACGAGTTAGTGAAAACAATGGAAACCTTAGAAGGAGGACAATTAGGGAAGTTACTACTTTTGACGTGAATTATGATCCTTTTACTACTACTTGCCCTAATTTTGATGTTAATTTTGAAATTAAAAGATTGCTTATTAATTCTCTTTCTAAATTTCATGGTTTAAAAGGAGAAGATCCCTACATTCACCTATAATCGCTATCGATGATTTGCCAAAGCATGAAACCAGTGGGTGCTTCTCTAGATCAAGTTCTATGGAAAGTCTTTCATTTATCCTTAGAGGGTAAAGTGAGAGAGTGGTATATGAGCCTTTCGAGACATGTGGTGAATGCCTAGCACAGTTGGGGAAATATGAGAAAGGCATTTTTAGAGAAATACTTTCCTGCCTCCAGAACCTCATCAATGAGGAAAGAGATGTACTATGCATAATAAGACTTTGAGGAATCCCTCTACAATTATTGGAACCGTTTTCAAGACCTATTGTCATGATGCCCACACCATCAAATTCTAGACGAGCAATTAGTGCATTACTTTTATGATGGACTGAAGAGTCAAGACATGGGCATGCTAGATGCAGCCTTAAGAGGTTCTCTGATTGACCTCACTACTGAAGAGGCTTGGGATATAATTAAGAAAATGGCTTTGAATCATCAGCAGTACAGTGTGAGGAACACTAGAGGAAGACATGAATTGGGAGCTTCATCAACTCAATCTAGAAGAATGGAAAGTCTTGAGTCTAAGGTCGACTCTTTGGAGAGTAAAATGAGTTCTCAACTATCCCTCAATACTGCAGAGTTGAAAAATATGAGTGTGCATCGACCATCACAAACTTGTGGTTCTGTGATGCATATTTCCAGTGTCTATCCCAGTTATTATAAAGAAGTATCTGTTGTCTATCAAAGTAGGCCCAATCAAAAATAGGACCCCTATTCTAATACATATAACGAGGGATGGGAATCAAATCCTAGACTCAGTTGGAGATATGAAGAAAGTAGACCTCTAAACATATTTCAATGAGGTGAAGGGGCTTGTCCATCTACTAACTAGTTCCAAAATGAACAGCAAGCTTTGACCGTTCCATAAAAGGAAGACACAAATGATCTCTTACATAATATGTTGGCATTGATGAAGAAGGAGAGGGCTTCTACTAACAATCAACTCAATTTGCTAGTTTCTCTCATTCAACAAGATTCTTTTAAAAATGCTACCAGATTCAGTTCCCTAGAGAAAAGAATGGAGCAATAGGAGACAAAATCTGACAACATCAACTCCTATATCACTCAGCTATTTAAATGCCATCAATCTTCATAGTGGGAAGAAATTAAGGTTCAGTGATGAGAGTGAGGAAGTAGATAATGAGGAGATAGAAGGAAATGAGATGTCTTCCACATCTTCTAGGCTAAGGAAATCTGAAAGATCTAAAGAGAGAGCATTGTTGGCTGAAAAGGAATGCACCTTTAAGGGGAAAAATTTAGAGACCAACCATGAACAAGCAACAGCAAGGGAACATGTTGAGTTAAGCAAAAATGGAGCAAATAAAGACACTGGCAAGAAGGCAAATCTTAAAGAGCTTCCTTTTCCTAATTCATATTTGATGAGCAAAAGAATGACTGAAACTAAGCATGAGAAAGATATCATAGATTTATTTGGTAAAGTGGAAGTCAATATTCCTTTGCTTGATCTTGTGAAAAGGGTACCTGCTTATGCTAAATACCTTAAAGACCTGTGCACCTATAAGAGGAAGTTTAGGCCCAATGAAAGAGTTCAAGTAAGTTCAAATGTGTCTACCCTTTTTAAATATCAAATTCTAGTAAAATGCCAAGACCCTGGATCCTTCACTATCCTTGTACTATAAGAAAAGTTACTATAGGGGAGCTTTATTAGATCTAGGGTTATCCATGAATGTCATGCCTAAATCCGTGTACACTTTATTAGGAGTCAAAACTCTTAAGTCTACGACTGTAGTACTTTAATTGGCTGATAGGTCTATTAGGTATCCTGAGGGAATTATAAAGGATATTTTGGTTTAGGTTAAGGATTTAGTATTTCCTGCCAATTTTTATGTGCTTGATATGTCTTCTTAACTTGTTCATGATACCACACTGATTCTTAGTATACCTTTCTTAAGGACTGCTAACACCATGATTAGCATGAAAGAAGGTACCATCTCAATAAAAGTAGGTGATAATAAGGTCTGTTTTAATATGTATGAGGCAATGAAACATCCTTATGAAGATTACTCACTTTTGGGTGTGAACATGATTGATATTGCTGTTGATGATGCTTGCTCTAACTTTGAATTTGAAGAGGATTCTTTTGATTCTAACCTGCATTCACTTGATTTTTTGAGTCATATATGAATTTAACATCTTTTATTACCAGTGACCTTTGGGAAAGGTTTTCTGTTAATATGTCAGTGGATTTTGGCATCATAGAGACTAACACTGATGAGGAAATCGATGAAGTTATTTTACCTCAACAAAAGTTCCTGATTGAAGGTATGTAAAAGGATTTGCCCCAGGTGGTTGCAGCCACAGATGAACGTGAGATGGGTTTAATGCCTGGAGTAGATGGAGATTTTAAAGCTAACTGCATGGAACCTAGGCTATCATTGGTTGAAGGAAAGTGGAGTAATCTTTTCTCTCTTAAACTTCATAAATTTGACAACCTCCTGTGATTGAATTGAAAGCCTACCCCCTACTTTAAAGTATGCTTTTCTTGAGTCTAATGAGTGATTACCTGTTACAATTTCCAATGCCCTATCTAACGATGAGGAAGAGAGACTCCTTGCTGTTTTGAAAGAACATAAGAGGGCTATATGGTGGACTTTAGCTGACATACCTGGGATTAACCCAGCTATTTGCACATATAGAAACTTATTGAGTGAGGGTTCCACATCTGTGCGTTAGATGTTAGAGTTATGTAAATATAGTGCCCTAGAAAGCAAGTGTATTTACATCTAACTTAATTTTCTTCCAGTTACAGTTTTGTAATGAAAAAATTTATTATTAATGAAACAAAAGATTTTGGTTTTATATGTATAAGCATTATATAACTAGTCATAAGGTACCAAGATTATTTTGTAAATAATATACATATACATGGAGATGTATGGGAAACATGCATATTATTAGAATCTAAATTAATTGATTCACAGTTGAATAATTAAGTTGGTTTCTTGATTATGGTTTAGATTGTAGTATTGCGATTTATCTCCATGTAAGTAAAGGAGTTTACTTCGAGCGAATGATGAGTTTTATATCATGATAGTAGTTGACTATTGATAATGGCACTATTAAATGAATCTAGAATTAAGTATGTTTGTATGAATAAAGTGGGTCGTTACTTTAATATGAAAACATACAACTTAAGCATTTGCTTATTATGGACCA
>JANSVA010000001.1:21863502-21891949 GCA_025504915.1 Erythroxylum reticulatum
CTCATTTTAGCTTAGAAATCGGATTCAATGATGGGCCTTAAGCTGATCAATTTTTATTAAGAGAGATTAAGGTGAATATTTCAAAAAAAAATTGTCGGAAGGAGGTGAGATAAGTCCGATTTGAGTTTTCTTTTTTAGTGAGGAATTTCTCTGTCGTGGGATGCGCGTCCAAATGTCACGTAGGACGTCAGACCCGTGATCCACCGCCCAACACATATGAATTTAACATCTTCTATTGTCAATGATAACCCCCTTTGGGAAAGGTTTTCTGTTAATATGTCAAGTGATATTGGCATCATGGAGACTAACACTAATGAGGAAATCGATAAAGTTATTTTAGAAGGATTTACCCCAGGTAGTTGCTGCCATAGATCAACTTGAGATGGGTTTAATGCCTAGTGTAGATGGTGATTGTAAAGCTAACTGCATGTAACCTGACCTATCAACCTCCTATGATTGAATTGAAACCCTTACCCCTACTTTAAAGTATGCTTGTCTTGAGTCTAATGAGTGATTACCTATTATAATTACCAATGCCCTGTCTAACGATAAGGAAGAGAGACTCCTTGTTGTTTTGAAAGAACATAAGAGGGCTATAGGGTGGAATTTAGCAGACATACCTAAGATTAGCCCAACTGTTTTCACACATAGGATCTTATTGAGTGAGGATTCCAAATCTGCTTGGTAGCCCTAAAAGAGGCTAAACCTACATATCTTAGATATGGTTAAGAAAGAAATCACAAAACTTTTGACTGTGGGGATCATATATCCCATATCTGATAGTGAGTGGGTTAGTCCGATGCATGTAGTGCCAAAAAAGAGTGGGATAACTGTGATAAAAAATGATAGGGATGAGCTTATTCGTACTAAAGTGCAGAATTCTTGGCGTTTGTGTATAGATTATAGATGATTAAATGATGCCACACGAAAAGATCATTTCCCTCTTCTTTTTATTGACTAGATGCTTGAAAGGCTTGCAGGCAAATTACATTATTATTTTCTAGATGGTTTCTCTAGGTACTTTCAAGTACTTATTGCACCAGAGGACTAAGATAGAACCACTTTTACATGTCCCTTTGGTACCTTTGCATATCGAAAGATGCCTTTTGGTTTATGTAATGCTCCAGGGACTTTCCAGCATTGTGTGATGGTTGTTTTCTGTGAATTTTTAGAGGAATGCATGGAAGTCTTTATAGACTATTTCACAGTTTATGGTGGTTCTTTTGATAATTGCCTAGCAAGTCTTGAAAAGGTTTTAAAAACGTGCATTGAAAAGAATTTGATTTTAAGCTTTAAAAAATGTCATTTCATGGTCAATAAAGGCATAATGCTAGGTCATTTGATTTCTAGCAAAGGGATTGAAGTTGATAAAGATAAGATTGAGGTTATATCCTTTTTACCTTATCCTACCTATATTAAAGATATAAGATCATTTTTAGGTCATGCAGGATTTTATAGGCGTTTCATAAAAGATTTCAGCAAAATTGCATTACTTGTTTTAAAGCTTTTACAAAAAGATGAAAAATTTGAGTTTGATGATTCTTATAGAGATGCTTGTGGTGAGTTCAAATCTAAACTCATTTCTCCTCCTATTCTAGTTGCTCCTAATTTGAACTTACCTTTTGAGCTTTCATATGATGCTTCCAATTATGCTGTAGGAGCTATAGTGGGCCAACGGGAGGAGAAGCCCATAAAATTCATTGCATATGCCTTGAAAACATTAGATCTAGCTCAAATCAATTACACAATAACTTAGAAAGAGTTGTTTGCAATAGTTTTTACCTCAGAAAAGTTTAGGCCTTATTTGTTAAACTCCCATGTGACCACTTTTACCGACCATGCAGTTGTTTGATATCTCCTCAAGAAACCATAATCAAAGCCTAGATTGATAAGATGGGAATTACTTCTTCAAAAGTTTGATATTGAGATAAAGGATCAAGCTGGGGCAACAAATCATTTGGCTAATCACTTGAGTAGGCTACCAGACAATACAATGGTAGTGGACTCTTTTGAACTTACATGCGATTCTTTTCCTGATTTACTCTTATGTGCTTTAGTTTTAAAGGAACCTTGGTATGCACATATAGTCAATTATCTCATGACTGGACTAACCCCTACACTTATATCTAAGTCACAGGACCAAAAGCTAAGGAGCAAAGTTAGGCTTTACATTTGGGATGCACCTCATCTGTGGTGAATGTGCAGTGACTAAGTCATTAAAAAATGTGTACCTAGTTAAGAATTCGATGCTATAATTTCATCTTGCCATTAAATGGTTTATAGTGGGCACTTCAGTGTAAGGAGAACATCTAGGAAAATTCTAGATTTTGGTTTTTATTAGCCTACCCTTTTTAAGGATTCCTTTACCTTTTGTCGGTCATATGAAAAATGTTAATATTTTAGAGGGTTAGGTAAAAGGCATGAAATGCCTCAGTAGCCTTTACTATTTTGTGAAATCTTTGATGTTTGGGGCATTGATTTCATGGGTCCCTTTCCTCCGTCTTTTGGTTTTGTGAATATCCTTCTAGCTGTCGATTATGTATCCAAATGGATAGAGGTTGTACCTACTAAACAAGATGACACCTAAGTAGTGTCTAAATTTCTTAAGTCCAACATTTTCTGAAGGTTTGGGATTCCTAAGGCTATGGTGAGTGATAGAGGAACACATTTTTGTAATAGGGTAGTTGATAACCTATTTTCTAAATTTGGTGTCACTCACAAAGTCTCCACTGCATACCACCTACAAACTAATGGTCAAGCTGAAAAATCGAATAGAGAAGTGAAGCATATCTTAGAGAAGATAGTTAAGCCATCAAAGAAAGACTGGAGCTTGCATTTAGAAGAAGCACTATGGGCCTATTAGACTGCCTACAAGTCACCAATAGGCATGTCCCCTTACCGTCAAGCAGTGCAACATGGACTTGGAATCTTCGGGTATGGAGAGGAAGTTGCAATTGCAAGAATTAGAGGAGTTGAGGCTAGAGGCGTAGGAGAATTCTCACCTCTATAAGGATAAAACAAAGTTGATGCATAATAAAGTTCTCCAGAGGAAGCACTTCAAGTAAAGAGACAAAGTTCTGTTATTCAAGGCTCGTTTCACTTTTAAGCTCGACAAGTTCAACACTTGTTGGGATGGGCCATATGCAGTCACTAAGGTGCACAATTTTGATATGGTAGAGCTTTTACATGAAGAGACTAGAGCCAAACTCAAAGTGAATGGCCATCTATTGAATCTCTGCCATAAGAACCAGCAACCTCCATAAATCTTAGATTGCTTCACTTATTTACTTACACTCGCTCTATGATTGATTATGACATTGTCAGGTGCATTAGTTTGTTGAATAAGTGTGGAGGCGAAACTATTTCAATAGGAACATTATCTTAGTATTTGTTTAAATAGTAGTTAGCAAATTCAATAAAATCCCCTTCTAGTTCTGTCTCCTGCTTTATTTTTGTTGTGTTTGTTAGCCTGATGCATGTATGTCTTTAAACTTGAGGAAAATGATATGGTTAAGTGTGTTGCACTTTATTTTCTTCAACTTATCGAGTTCCTTATGACTTTATTTATGCACTTAAAGGTTTACTGAGTACCCAGCTGGTGTCATTTTTTAGTCCATCATGTTTCTCATTCCTTTGTTAAACGTTAATGTTTGTCTTGTTAAGTTTTTAGTTAATTTTTCCGTGGCGAAATCATCCTTTCATCATAGTAACAGTAAAGTCCCTAGTAATTCCTTTTTGTTGCTTTCAAGTTAAGTTCATCACGGTGTGGATTCCATGTCGTCGCAATGAATGTTCCCAATATTTCTTTATATTCCTCTCGAGTTAATTTCTCCGCGATGTAGAGTCTGCGTTGCTATGGCGAAGTGACCTTATTTCTTTTTGTTCCTCTCAGGCTAATTTTGCCGTGCCGAAGTGACTTTATTTCTTTTTGTTGCTTTCAAGTTAATTTCACCACAGTGTGGATTCCACATCACCACGATGAACTTCCAATTGTTCTTCTCTATTCCTTTCGGGTTAATTTTGCCGCAACGTGAATTCCATGTCACCGTGGTGAAACTTCAATTTTTTTATGTTCTTCTGGTTAACTTTATCGTACCAAACTTTGACTTTCATGGCGGTGAAGGTCAGATCTGTGCAAATTTTAACTCATGAGATTACGATTCTTCCCCTTTTTGTTTTTAACCTTTCCTATTCACCATGCCCTCTTCTATCGTTTCACTTTCCAATTCCCTTATAACCTTTCCAAATCTCTTCATATGTTACACGTTCTCCTCTTCACCATGACCGTCCTCCATTCTCCTCAACCCATTATTTCATTTGCAAGTTATCTGTATAGCTTTCAATTCTTTGTAAGTACTCCTTTTCCTCTTTTTTCTTAGTTTCTGTAATGTTTAGGGTAAACTACTTTGTACAATTTGTTTTCTTTTCCACTTTAGATTTATATTAGTTTTGTCTATATTACCTAGAATTGTTGACTATGCCTTTGCTAGTTGCTTAGGTCATCATTTTTTGTTTGCTTTGTTCGCTTGCTTAGTTTATGTTTTTGTGAGCATTTTTTGCAGGACAATGCCTCGAGTTAAGACCGTTGCCCATCCTAATGAGTCTGATTCCTTTAATAGTTTTGCTTTTGAGGACTTATATGAAAAGTAGATGTTAGGCCTTACATTAAAGAGAGACCCTTTCCTTTAGCTCCGCCCGAAAATCCTTTCGTTTAGCAACTTGTTGCTTCTTAGCTAACTGGCCTGGTAAAACCTCATACTCAAGGCAATGATAAATTCATTCGTCATTTTTACACCTATGCTCGGTTCAATGATACAATGGAAATTAACTTCCGTGGTATTAAGGCACCAAATGCATTCACCACAGCCAATATCCATTGCCATTTTGATCTCCCTATCATTCTTTGATGCCATTATGATCAGCTTATACACAACTATCCAATGGACAATGTTATTTGCACCCTCTGTCAAAAAGGCGCAAAATGGCATCGACCACGCTATACATAACATTACCTTAAAAGATCTAACATATGTCCCGAGGCTTGTCCTTAGCTACATTTGGTATGCAACAATATCGTTCCAACCACTCACCTAGCCTGTGTCACCAAACAACAAGCCTTACACATTTACCTCCTAATTACTGGTCGTCCGGTCGATATAGCTGATGCTATCACCTCCACCCTTCATGACTCCATAAATATAGATAAATTAACTAATGCCATCAACTTTCCTCACCTTATCTTTGACATTTTCTAAGCCCACAATGTTCCGAAGCTTAATAATGAAAGCTATTTCGATTCGGCCCTACTCTTTAGGTATGAAATACCCTACCATTCACCCACCACGTCGCTCCCTCCCTACTCATGATTTTGGTGCAACCCTTGCAGCTAAGGCATTAATTGAGGATGACCATCCAGCTCAAGTCGCTCCTGAGCTTGTTACTTTACAGACCCTCGCTAGCAAGATTGGCAGACTTTGTATGGATCTCTACCACCTCCACGACACTCTCTCCTAGGAGATAGCATGACAGAAGGAGAGAAAGGTTTTATATGACCAAGATAGGCGTTATCATCAACGCATGGAAGCATTGCTCACAGAGCATTTTCATTTATAGTTACCTTTTGATGAGGATGACCCGATGAGCAGTGTTAGCACATCTGGAGCAGGACCATGTAGATCTGGGGTTGATCCTCCTATAGACTAGTTCGAGTCATTTGTTCTTTTTGTCTTAGATAGTCATGTATTTAGTTTTCAATCTGTGGATACTTAGTTACCTTGTTGTTATTCACATGATTAATGGCCAGTTGTTTATATGATTCTCATTATGCTTTTCTCAGTATGTTATTATTCAATAGCCTTATTGTTACTTTTCACTACACTATTGTGTTTTGATTGTTTCATAATTGGGGACAATATGATATTTAAGTGTAGGGGAGGATACTTCCTTTTGGCATTTCTCTTTAGTCATCATTTTTGGCCATTTGATTGCTTTTGGACAAGTCATTTGTGTATCATCTACAAATTTTTTAACTTGCTAATTAAGGTTAATTGCATGTTTCTTAAGTGTTTCTTTTTCTCTATCATATTTTACCGCAGTGAGCTTATGATTATGTTGTGGCAAAGCTGCCCATTTTCAGTGTTGCCACGACAAACTTATGTTTCACTGCGACAAAGTCAATCTCTTCTATAAAAAGAATTTGTGTTTAAATTCCAAATTTTTTTCTGGTTTAATTCCCTCATTTCAATGGTTCTCCCAAATTAGATTCTTTTCACTCCTGTGTTTTGAAGATTTTGTAATTTCAAAGTTGTCCATGTGTTTTTGGAAAACCATTTATGTTTTTAAATGATATTTGACTTTGGTTAATTCCATTGTCAATGTTTTCACAAGAGGCAAGTGAGGGTACGCTGAAAAAGTAGCACTATGTGTTTTTAAACCTTGAGATTGCTTAACTAAGATACTAACCTTGTTGGAAGGATATTTAGGCCTAAATTCTTTCATTTATGTATGTATCTGCTTAATTTCATATCTCTCTACAACTTGTTTTAATTCTTGATCAAAGCTTGATGAACTAAAATTTTATTAATATGATAGAGGCATTCTTTTCAAAAACCCTACTTACCTAAACACAAACCCCAAACACTTAACCATTGCTAGCCCCTTTAAGCCATCTTTTTAAGTGCATGCATATTTCCACAATTGATATGAATATCTAATCTCTAGTTAAACATCAACAAATAGAGAGCTTGCTCAAAAGAAAAGAAAGAAAAAGTTCCAAAAGCTAAAAATAATGAAAAATTAGATATCAGAAAGCTTTCTCAAAAGAGAAAAGTTATTAAGAAAAGCCAAAGAAAAAAAAGAAGTGAGATTTTTCGTTTAAATATTTTCTTACGCATCATTGACGCTTGTTTCATATGGAAAATAATTGTGATACATGTACCCACTTTTCTTATTCTTTTCAATCTATTTCATTTAGCCTTCCATACATTACAACCCTAAATGTCCTCTTGATTTTTGAAATTATAGTTCTTATGGAGGGGAGGTAGAATTATCATAAGATTATAGTAAAGAATGGACTAAGTAGATTTTAGAGTGAAATTATACCAAGACAAGTGAGTTGAGAGTTAAACACCTTTCCTTGAGAGAAATCTCTTTTGCCCAATCTCTTAGATTAAATACTTATAGTATTTATTTTCTTAGCGCTCTTTCAGTCTACTTTGGTTGATTTTTGAGAAAGTGGTTTAATTGATTTTCTGCTCTCATTTTTAAGCATGGTCGGTATTTTCTTTTGCACTTGTATCTCTTTGATTTTTATAAGCTTTGTCTAGGAGTACAAAGGTCTAAATGTGGGGGAATTTGAATGAACCAAACTTTTCTATATTATTTGGTGACAATTTCATGGTTTTTATTACACTTTATGCCTCTTATTATCGGATATTGTTTTTAATTTAGTTCATGAGTGCTTATTTTGAATTAATGTAGTTAAAGGTAAAATTGTCACAAATGAATAGTAATTGCACTCAATTGATTTTTACGATAATTGATATTACAAACTAATATTTTTCATTACAGGACACTCAAGAAGTAGAGCCAAGAGTGAAAACTAAGAAAACAAGTCAACAACACCAACAGGCAAGTTCGTTGCGGCAAGGACTATCTTTTACAGTGTCGAAAACCAGAGAATTCAAGAAGAAACCTTTCGGAAAAAGTTCGTTGTAACGAACTCATTCTTTCATCACGGTGAAAACTACAGTTGGACCCGAGCTATTTTTGGAAACTCACTTACTCATTTGTAAAAACTGGCCCAGATACCTATTTGGAAACCCTATGTTTTACAAGTGAGAGGGGAGGACAGAACATCATCATATACTCAGCCACCAAGACATCCATCATCATCTTTCTCTCTCTCATCCAACCCTAATCTTCTTCTGTTATTTTTCAATGTCAATCTTCCACTATTGGTTCCTCTGATTCCTTCTCAGATGTGAAGCTTCCGAGAGCTATGCGTGGCTAGGCGTTTTGTTTTCCTTTTGAAGATGTAGCGATGCCTAGAGTTCTATAAGCTTAAGAGGGGAGTAGTTCAATCCATAGTTCAGCTTTTACCTTATAAATTCATAGGTTTAGGATTTGTAATGTATAATTGGGCTACTTGATTATATTTGTAATCAAATTATGGATATTCATATTGTGTAGTTTGGATTTGTTTATGTAGAACTGTGTATAAATATATGAATTTTCATATATGTCTATTTTCAATCTTTGATTCTCTCCTATCTTGCATGGTCATGTTTGATATTGAGTTAATTCTAGATTTTAATTGACTGGTTGCATGGACTTATTCCACTACTCACACTAAGAGCATCTAACAAGATCTTAAGAAATAAAGTCCTATTGATTAAGATCCTAGACTTCAATAGTTTTTTAAGGTTTACCAATTTGAAATTTAGTGATTTCTACTTCTATAAAAAATCAATTTTGAACTATCATAGCTAGAGCTCATTTTCAAGAGGACTTTATCACTGTTAATCACTTGTTTTTACTTTCCAAATTTTTTGATTCCCTAAAATCCAAAAAAGAAACTTTTTGCAATTCAATTTAGATGAGTTAATGATTTCAGAAACCAAACTCCTTTTTACACAATTAGTTTGCATTTCATGTCATATAGGTTAACTTAGGTCCATTCACTTAGGTTTCAATTAAGAGAACAACCTGAGGTTGTACCCTATAGTGCAATCCTTGAAATATTTTTTATTAAACCTCCAAGAGCTTATAGACTAGAAAGGTCTTAATCAAGGATACAAGTCTCTTTAAACATATTGAGCCTTAGGCTCTAAGCACTAATATCTAAGCTTTAAGCTCCCTTGTTTTTTTACTGGTAACATCAGTCACAACTACTTTTATATTACATGCTTTTAAATGAAATGCATGCCACAGTTCGGTCATCACATTCAATCACTTTCAATTGCATTCATTTTTGTAGTTGTGCATTAATGGTAATCATCAGGCTAGGTCTACCATTCAACTTTTCAAATGAAAATCAAATAGTCAATCTCATTGACATACAAGTAGCTCTTCTAATGTTGTTTAGATGCATCAAATGCCTCGAACAATTATTTTCCGTAATTTAAAACACAATCAACACATAACAAATTCAATTAGCCCATCTCATTCATATACAAACAACACTTCTAATGATGTTTACATGCATCAAACGGCTTGGACAATTATTGTTTGGAATTCAGAACATAAACAGCATATATCAAATTCAACTAATCAATCTCTGCCACATACATGTAGCACTTTCAATGATGTTTACATACATCAAATGCCTCAGACAATTATTTTTCAAAATTCAGAACACAATCAGCACATATCAAATTCAATTCAGTAATAAACATAACAAATTAAGGTGAGACCATCTGAGGTTACTCACTATTGGTCCCTTTTTGCTTATTTCCTTGAAGTTCCAGTAATATCTGGAAGTGGTCGCTCTACTTGCTCTTCTATATGCAATCAAATACAATTTTATGTTACCACATTGTTTATGTAACTGAATATGCATTTTTATAAATGTATCATGTAACATGCATGTTCAATGACATATGACTAGGTATACTTCTGTAATAAACTGATGCAAAGATCAATTATACTCTAAATGTGTCAAAATTTATACACTCATCAATTATTCCAGCTTTCTTTTCAACACAAACTTTCGGGTCTACTTTACATGACCATTATGACAAGAAAAATGGTTTATTTCTGTAACACTTTCTTCTAGATAATTGTTTCCCTATTCCTTAAGTTTCTAATGGCACTAAGATCATCCAATTTGGGTTCATTATTCTATGATTTATGCTCAAAATACTATAGACTAACTACACTTAAAATTTTGCTAGGGCATGATCATGCATTCAATTTTTACAACTCATAACTCTCAATTTCAATATCAAAAAATATCAAAATTTATACCAATTGAAAGCTAAGAGAATAAGCTACAATGTTTGTGAGGACACCTTTTTCTGATTCATCCTACATTAATACAATTTATTTGATAACAATATGACATGATTTATGTCACCAATAGTGTTATAGCCTAAGCCAAGACTCAATTTGAAGCTAAATTTCAAGACTCTTAAGGACAAAATTCAAATTCAATTTCTACTTAAAAATTTTATCCAAATGTCTCTAATTTAATTTAAATCAAGAATCATCTCATTTGAAAATCCACAGGTTAGGATATAATCAAAATACCAAAACATGTTTAGTAAAATATTCTAGCTATCAGATTCCAGCACAACTCAATATTTTCATCCTAATTCATCATAATCAATCTTTTTTTAATGGATTTAGATGTTATGATTCTATTGGTTCAAGTATCATGTCATTTGGACGTGAGGAGAAGAAGTTATAATAAAAATGACAAATGATGTTCAAAGAAAACACTACAACTAATATGTTCCGGCAGTTCTTCTTCACCAATATCACATGCATTTCACTCCAATTCAAGTATCATTCTTATACCATTTAACATGACTTAAAGCTTAGATTTCTACTTACTTGTTAAACTCAAATTTTACCTCAAAACCTCAAGCTAGTCTAGCCCTCCAAGTTTCAAGATTGTCACAAAGTAAAGGTAAAAACAAGTTGATTTTTGGCTACGACATAGAACAACAAAAATCTAGTTCTCTGAATATCTTGTAAAGGTTAAAAATATGAAGTTGATATGGTTATTTAGTAAGGATGAAACCGAATAACGAAGATGTGTGTTAGCAGAAACTTTCGATGGAGAAAGGAGAAGAAGAGGGTGGAATTTTCCAGCAGCAACTTAGCTTAATTCAACTAGATGCAAGGTGTCTTTAAACTACCTTAACATGTGTCAATTGGCATGTAAGCCATTTATCTCCTCCTCCTCCTTAAGCTGCCACATGTCTCCTAATTACTAGTTCATTTGTCATTCACTCATGCTACCATTTATCAACTAATTACCTATACCAGATGTCACCTAATTACTTGTCCACGTGTCACAAAATAATTGGTCAATATTTCTACATTTTTTAATCCAAAATTCTCTAAAGTTCGAAAATACCCAAAATATCACCAAAATTACCAAATCAATTTTAATACTCTACAATTTAATTTTTAAGAAAATTAATCCACAATTCACATTTTAATTGCATTTATAAATCAATTATACGTAGAAAATGTCAATGAATGCATGTACAATTATTTCAAGAATATCAACCCAATTCATATATTTAATATGCCATATGATGCATGAAATGCGCTTTTAATTTTTTAGTTCACTCTTATTTACACTATTCTATGGTCTTAGCCCCTAACATGGGATATTGGGATGTCACAGTTCCAAGCCAACTAAAGTAAGCAAAAGCAATTACAGTCTTACGAAGTTGTAAGGCAATAGATAATAAGGTTGATAATGTTTTGAATATAGGAACAGAGCAACAAGAGGATGGTAAGAAGGAACAAAATATCATAACATCAATAGAGAAGGAGAATCGCGAAGCTTCAACTTCATCATAGTTGCACAAGTCCTCTAACATATACAAGCCACCAATTCCTTTCCTGAGAACATTGAAAGGTGAGAAGCATGACAAATAATTTTATGAGATCTATGACATGCTCTCCAAGATAAGTATAAATATTCCCTTACTTGAGGTGATTAAAAATATGTCGGTCTACGCCAAGTATTTCAAAAAGTTTAACACTAAAAAGAAAAGGTATACGCCAAATGAAAAGGTGACGGTTTCAAAGGAAGCAAATGCTATTTTGTAACATAAGTTACCTTACAAACTAAAGGATCTCGGGAGTTTTCTAAGTATCATCTCTATAGGGAATGGGAATGAAACAACTGACATGTGTGATTTGGGGTCTAGTATTAAGTTGATTCCCTATTCTATTTATTTACAGTTAGAGCTTAGGGAATATAAACCCACCAAGACGGTCTTGCAGTTGGTAGATCAAACTCTTTGTTAGAAGATTTGTTAGTATAGGTTGGGGATTAATAGTTGATGTGGACTTTATAGTTCTTGATATAGGGAAAGAAATTCCTGGGGATGCTAAACATACTATTTTGTTACGAAGACCTTTCATGTCCACCACTAACACTTTTATAGATGTTAAAAATGGAAAATTAACCATGACTATTTTAGGATAAATTGTGGAGTTTTCAATGTCTAATACTTCTCCTACTCCCAATACTATTGTCTACGAAAACTGCTCCTTTTATTGATTGTATTGATGTTACTGTTAGAGATGTTTGCTTACAAGGAAGTAATGATGACAAGTTTGATGTTGCCTTGACTTTGGGTAAGGAGGTTGAAATTTTAGACTTGGAAATTGAGGAGTGCAACTTAATTTTGGGCAGTACGAACAGAGAGAGATCTTGAGACATGTTGATGTAGAATAAGAGGTTAAGAGAGAAGCTAATCAACTGAAATTAGTAGAACTAAAAAAGCTATCAAAACACTAGAAATATGTTTTCCTTAGGGAGAACACACACCTAGTGATTAATTCTACTTCTCTTAGTAGTGATGAGGAAGAGAAAGTTGTGACGGAATTGAAAAGGCTTAAGAAAGTCATTGGTTGGGGGTTAAGTGATATAAAGGTCATTAGTCCTTCCATGTTCATGCATAGACTAATCATAGAAGAGGGGGTTAAGCCAGTAAGAGAGCCTTAAAGGAGGTTCAACCTAAACAAAAGTGAGGTAGTTAAAAAGGATGTTCTTAAGCTCCTTGATAAGGGGGTGATCTACCCTATAGCAGATAGTGAGTGGATTACTCATATGCATATGGTACTTTAGAAAATGGGCATAACTTTAGTTTAAAATGAGAAAGATGAGTTGGTACCAATATGAACAGTCTATAGAATGTTTATAGACTATAGGAAGTTGAATAATATGACTAAGAAAGATCATTTTCCTTTATCGTTTATTGACTAAATGCTAGATAAACTATTTGGCCATACTTTCTATTATTTTTTAATGGTCTTTCAGGTTATTATCAGGTTCTTATAGCACCGAAGGATCAACCCAAGACAACCTTTACATGTTCATTTAGGACATTTGCTTTCTAGAGGATGCCATTTGGGCTTTACAATGCACCTAGTTCATTTTAGAGATGTTGTTGTCCATTTTTTTAGACATGGTCAACAAATTCATTGGGATATTTATGGAAAATTTCTTAGTTTTTGGTAATTCCTTTGATGACTATTGACATATATTGACTCTTATTCTTTAGTGATATATTGAATGAAATTTTATGTTAAGGTAGGAAAAGAGTCATTTACGGTAAATCATGGCATGGTTTTAGGACATGTAGTATCATATAAGGGCATAGAGGTGGATAAAACCAAAAATGATTTAATTGCTTGTTTGCATCCTCCAAAATTGGTTAAGGATATTACCAATTTTTTGGGCATATTGGATTTTATAGGAGGTTTATAAAAGATTTTTCAAAAATCTCTTATCCTCTGTGTAATTTGTTTGGTAAAGTTGTCCCATTTGTGTTTGATGATGACTATCAACATTCAACATTTTAAAAGAAAAGTTAACTTCTACCCCTATAATTGTTGCACCCAATTGCACTTGTCCTTTGAGATTATGTGTGATGCTTCGAGCTATATCATAGGAGTCATTCTTAGCTAGAGAATTAACAAACTCTTGCTTGTGATTTACTATACAAGTTTGTCATTGAATGAGGCACAAGGGAATTACATAACCACTAAGAAAGAAATGTTAGGTGTGGGTTTTGCACTCGATAAATTCAGATCATATTTGATAGGTTCTAAGGCCATTATGTTTTTAGATCATACTTCTTTAAAATATCTATTGAATAAACCATAAGCTAAACCTAAACTCATTAGGTGGGTTTTATTGTTGCAAGAGTTTGATGTGAAAAATAGCGACAAGAAAGGTAATGAGAATTTAATAGCTGATCACCTTTATAGGTTACATCCTAATGATGATAATGCACATATTACACATGAGAATGCTTTTGAACGAGTTCTTGATGAATATTTATTTGTGGTTTCACAAGTTTTATGGTATGCTGATATTGCCAACTATCTTGCTTGTGGTATCTTGAGAACTGACATGAAATTTAAGGAAAAGAGAAGATTTCTACATTTTTGTAAGTACTATTTTTGGGATGAGCCTTATTTGTTCGGGCTTTGCAAAGATGAAATCATTCATAGATGTGTGCTAGAGAATCAATTGAAAATGTTGCAATTTTGCCACAACATATATTGTGGAGGACACTTTGGAGGTAAGAAAATTGTCGAGAAAGTTCTTTAAAGTGGTTTGTTAGGGTATTGATTTCATAGGGCCTTTCCCAAAATCTTACGACTTTGAATATATATTGCTAGTTGTTGATTATGTGTCCAACTGGGTAGAATCTATCCCCACTATGACAAGTAATGCTAACATTATTTTGAAGTTACTGAAGGAATATATTTTAAGCAGATACGGGACACCTAAAGCCATTTTAAGTGATGGAGGAAGCCATTTCTATAACAAATGATTTGAAATATTGATGAAAAAGTTAGCAACCTCATATCATCCTCAAACTTGTGGAAAACCTGAAATCTCCAACAAACAAATCAATGAAATCCTAGAAAAGACGGACATTAAGGAAAGATTGAGCAGTTCATCTTTATGAGGCACTTTGGGCCTACCAAATGACTTTTAAAGCTCCTATTGGGATGAGCCCATATCAGTTAGTGTTTAGGAAGGCATGCCACTTAGTAGTAGAATTAGAGCATAAAGCTTATTAAGCAATTATTAAGGAAAGTTTTAATGTATTCAAAGCCCTCAAAATACTGCAAGCACATAGGTCGTGGGTATAGTATGTGAGGTGACGATCCCTTAAGGAGTTATTGAACTAATCTAATTCTAATTTATTTATGGCCTAAAGAGTTATTGAAAAGAAAACAAAAACTTCACATAAAAGCTAAAATATGAAGATGATTTATTGGAATTAAAATGTAAAATTAAAACCCAAAGAAAATCAAATTGAGTACCACCAAATTAACAATGGAAATCACACAAGGAAAATTAGTCGATTACGAGAAGGGAGATTTATCTTATCATCAAATGCTAACATGATCACTTTTGAGTTAATACGATATCAATCATAGAGTTTCAAAGGGTGGATTATTCTCTCACAAATTATAATCATTAAACCCTAAATCATAACCCCAAATTGAATTATGAAATTTGTAATCTCTCAATTAAGAAAAGACCTACAATTACAACAAGATTTTAAGCCTTTTAATAGGCAACTGGGTCCTCACATGAGATATCTCTTTGTCTAAATTCCTGATTTGATTATTTTTATGATCTATTAGATTTTTCTAACTCTTATTACCCAATCTAATCATTTTACTATCGGTTCACTCTCTCGATTTATTACCGAAGCATGTAAATATAATAAATAATCACAACATCCAATGTATTAACATCAAAAGAAATAACATTAAAATTGATTCAAGAACAAATCCCTAAAGAAGTTTAAAACATCACTATGAATCCCAAATCCATCACTGACAAATCCATCTTAGACATTCAAAAGAAAGAACAATAAAGATGAAATGAAAGTCACTTAGAAGGGTTGGAATCGATTAGGAAGTTGGCAGCATAACAGACCCTTCTTCTCCTTCTTCCTTTCTCATCTTTCTCTCTTCTTCTCCTTGAATTTTTATTAAAATAGCAGAGGTTGGAGCTACTTTCTAGGTTATTTCTTTTTCGTTATATAGTGCTTTCAATTTAGGGTAAACCTAAGGTTTTCCCATGCCCAAAAAGTCTGAAAAATACCTCGAAAATTTAAGTCTAGAAGATTGTTTGCGTCTGCTACCGAGCAAGCCATAATTATGGCCCATAGTTCCATGATTGTGGCACTAAAATTTTCTTGTGTCACGATTAGGGCAGTTAAGGCCATGATCGTGGCCTTGGGTATTGCTCCAGGCTTCCTACAAATCTCCCTTTTCTTCGATATTTAATCTAAAACATTTTCAAACACATTAAGGCACCTTAAATACACAAAATTTAAGCTCAGTGGCATGCTATAACCCATAAAACACAAATATATAACTAAATAACACAATCCTAACCTAAACGTATACTACTCATTCAATTTAATAACTAAACACATACTAAACTACCTACTAAAAAATTATGTAACCTACCATTATTAGCAATCAAGGCACAAATATACGTTTAGATGAACCAAAATTCCAAAGAATGTTGTAGATTTCAAAGCTTGATGAGCTCCAAAATGAAGCCTATGAAAGTTCAAAGATTTACAAAGATAAAAATAAGGGTATATATCTCAGAATGATCCTTTGAAGAACCTTAGAATCTAGAATGAAAGTCTTGTTGTTCAATTTAAGGATGAGGTTATTCCTTAGGAAATTGAAGTCTCAGTGGAGTGGAGCATTTCAAATCATCAAGTCTTTAAGTATAGGGTGGTGAAACTCTTGAACTTAAAGATAAATGAAACATTCAAGGTTAATGCCCAAAGAGTGAAACCTTACTTGGAGGAATTTCAAAGAGCCAAATTCATTGAAAGTGCCCTCATTTTGTATGCTTAATGCAACCAAGTTAAGCTAATACAACAAAAAAAAAAGTACTTAATGGGAGAAAACCCATTGTTTGCAATTTTTTAATTATTTTGTTTTAAAATTTTTAATTTTAGTTTAACAGATTGTTGAGTAAATTTGATTTAGATCAGGTGCTTTGATTTGTTAACTGTTTCTGATGAGATGCAGGCAAATTTAAAGGAAAAGGGAGTTTTATTGTACTTGGCAAAGGCAAACACGAGGAATTACTTTGGTCGTGCCTCTGCTTACCTTGGTCATGCTTCATCAATTCCTTTAACCAAACACAAGATCAAAAACAGTAAGCTTGGCCATACACCACTTTATTAATGTTGTGTAACTCACAAAAACCCTATGCCGACTTTGCCTTACCTTTATGTGTTTATGACAAGATAATTAGAAGTAAGCCTTTGTGTCAAACTTTCCAACAATAGAAATCAGGTTCTTCTTAACTTTCGTTATTTCCCTTACTATCTATGTATGATCACACTGAGGACAATGTGATTTTAAAGTGTAAGGTACATGTTTTATTTTCAAATTATTTTGTTTAATGTTTACAAGTTTTTTTTTCTTATTTTTCAAACAATTTAATATTTAGATCGTTTTTCAAATTAGTGTTTTTAATCAGATTCTAAATAGATGGCCTTAAAAATTTTTGAAGCAAGAGTTTAAGACTTTAATGGAATGAGTACTAATTGTCAATTTCGATGGTCATTCTTTTGCATTACTTAAATAATTTATGAGAATTTGGGCACTTAATATTAAATTTCAAATGGTTATTCTTCTGATTGAACATTCTTAATTGCTATATTGCTAGAAATTGCTTAGATATGCATTTCAAGATCAAATGAAAATTGTGATTAAGCATCAAAATGATTAAGGCAACCACGTTTAACCACTTAACTTAAAAGTCCAACCTTTTATACATCTTTAGTGAGCCAATTTTGAGACTTTTTTATATGTTCTTTCTTTTACACAATATTATGAGCCATAAACCATTTCATCATTTTCTGTCAATTTGTTTGACCTTCCATTAGGAACAAGAGTATTTGAGGAATTTCGTGATTAATTCATTGTGTAAATTAAAGTGTGGTTTTAATTTAGTTATTCATGTTGTTTGGGGTTTAAATTTATTTTGAATAGAGTAGCTTTGTTACAATTGTGAGTCCTTTCTTGTTAAATAAAAAAAATCAGAAAAAGACAGTTGTTCTACACACCTAGGTGACAATAAACTTAGTTGTGGCTTTTGAAATAATGCTTCAAAAAGAAAAATGAATAAATAAATAACTTAAAATAAGAAAGAAAATAATACGAGATGGACCTGATTCTTAAATTAAGGGGTTCTATAGCAAAACGGTGGATGTGTCTGAATTGTTTTTTGTGTTTAGGATTTATGAGGTAGTAGTTATCATTAATTGATTGATTCTTATAATTGCTCTTGTACTTAAAGAGTAACTTCCTTTTACAAATGACATACCTTGACTCTAGCCCCATTACAAGCAAACGAAAAAAACCTTCTGATTCGTGTTTGATTATGGTTAAGTAATGGATATTTGATGAATAAGCAAGCTTATGGAGATATACTTTCATTGAATGTAAAGAGTGTAAACACTTCCATGATAAAACAATTGAGAGATGTTGTGAGGAAGTGACATTTTTGGGTATGCATGGAAGAGTTATTGGATTGCATTAGTATAAGTCTTGTTTTATTTGAGAATAATTGTGGAAATTATTAAAAGGTTCATCTTTATTTTAACGGATAATTTTTTAACTTGATAAAATTCTTTCTTTATTTTTGTTTTCCTTTAACTTTGCTTCAAGAAAGACAAAGAATTAAGTGCAGGGTAGACATTATAATGCATTTTGTAATAGGTTCAAATAGTTTTTTGTTCAATTTTTAGTCTTTTGTAATCTGTTTGTTCAAGATTGTTGTTAGGTGTTTGTGTTTTGGTTGATCTTTAAGGACTTAAAGAGAAGACTTTAAAATTTTCAAACAATGTTGAAAAAACATCTCAAGATTTTAAGGAAGTCCAGATGTGATGTTGTTTAAATTCGTTTGGACTACCAATAGTTTGTTTAAAGTAAAACTTATTTCTGTAGAATTGGCAGCTTGACCACTAAAGCTTTCCATAAACATATTTAAGGCTTATGAGATCTAAATGAGGTGATTCAAAAGCTTAAATTCAATCCAACATCTTGGGTCATAATTTCTATGCAAAGCTTGAGGCCTAAAGTGTTGTTTTGAGGGGCTAAAAAGGTTGAGAATGAGATACGAAATCTGTCCCTGGCTAGTCTAACCATCCCTTGGTTTTTGGCCCATAACGTTAGCTACAGGGCTGTGTTTTAAGTAAAAGAGGATCCTTTGGAAATCTAGGAGGTAGAGATACAACTTATGTGAAGAGAAATGACCTAAAGAGGATGAAATCTTGGTTAAAAAGAGGGTACAAGTATCAGGATGAAAGAAAGCAGTAGAGGGAAAGTCATTGGTGTTTTGTCGTCATCATTGATTGAGAATTGGGAAACGAGAAGTTTCACCCCCATAAATCATTCAAGGATTCTTTTGTTCTATATTTTTTGGGTTTGTATACTTGTCTCAATTTCATCTTGATATAATGGAATTTATTGGTTTGAATTCAATTAATATGAGTATTATTTTTAGTTTGATGATGAGTTAAATTATTCTTACCTAGGGGTTTGCATCTAGAATTAATTGAATGTCTTGATTTGATAATTATCATTAATATATATCTTACACAAATTGATTGTGTTATGTTGAATACTAAGTTAATATATTGGCCACTTATTATTTTAAAGATATTGAGTGAAAAATCGAAAGATGAAACTTGATATTGGAACTAGATAATCAATTACCCTAAGAATGAATTAGAAATATAAGTTCTAAGGATTGCTTAATTTGTAACTTCAAACGATTAGTAATTGTTAGTTTATGAATGTGAGAACTATTAAATTGATAGTTGCTAACTTGATTGAACAGAGAATAAAGTTATAGATTCTCTCTTCTATATAGTGTTGGAGTTATGTAAATATAGTGCCTTGGAAAGCAAGTGCATTTACATGTAACTTTATCTTCTTCATTTACAGTTTTGTAATGAAAATATTTATTATTAATAAAACAATAGAGTTTGGTTTTATTTGTGTGAGCATATATATCTAGTCAAAAGTTACCAAGATTCTTTTGTAAGTAATATACATATACGTAGAGATGTATGGGAAACATGTATATTATAAGATTCTAAATTAATGGATTCACAGTTGAATAATCAAGTTGGTCGCTTGATTATGGTTTAGACTGTATTGTTGCAATTTATCTCCATATAAGTAAAGGAATTTACTTAAAAGGAAAGATGAGTTTCATATCATGATAGTAGTTGACTAACAATAATGGCACTATTAAATGAATCTGGAATTAAGTATGTTTTCAAGAATAAAGTGGGTCGTTACTTTAATCTGAAAACATACAACTTAAGCGTTCGCTTATTATGGACCACAATCTTGATAAGTGGTGAACTCGTATGTGTTTCATTATAATTCTTGATATGATCGAATGGATTTTTACAGAGTATTAATCCAGTATCTGCATCTTGGAATTATCAACTAAAACATGTATCAGGGAATATTCACTCAAATAAAGAGTTTATAGTGCTATCATCACTTCTAGATGTTTTAAGGAGATTTAATGATTAAACTGGCACCAACAGTTTGATGAACTAGCTATCTATCAAGTCTTATCACTAAGTCTTATCACCATATAAAGTAAAACGGGAGATCCAGAAGGAAAAATCAATATAAGGGCAAAATGGTAATTTAACCCATTATTGTGTGGATGGCTATAATAAGGATCTAAATAGGGTTTGCAATTGTAGATAAAATATATGTTCTTATAATATTTAAAAATTCAAGAGTTCAACTAATTGTCTTTAGTGGAATGACATTTAGTTAAAAGGCTAGAATTAATTCTAATGAGATTAAGTTAATTATAGGCTTATTAGAGCTTGAATTATCAAAGTCCAATAAGATTCCCCACTTGGCTTCAAGGAAGGTTATCAAGATAAGTAAGAAATATAAATGGAGGTTTTAGAAGCCCATAATTGAATGTTAGGGTTGCACTAATTAATGGTTAATTAAAAGCCTAAATGTTCATTTGGTAATGGGCTAGACATTGGTTTAATGTAATTGATTAGATTAATTATATTAAAACAAATTTTTTAAAGAAATGAAGGAGTAATTTCGGTTTTATTAGGGTTGAATGTGCAGCTGAACATTTGACATTAAAATGCTAAATAAAGATGGTCTTTATTATGGTTTATCTTCGTTAAATGGAGTTATGAACTTACTATTAAATGTTTAATGGTTATCTTTTAATGTTGGCGTGTAACCTATTAACATTGATTGGATTAAAGAAGAAAGATGTACATTGGATAGATCATCTTCTTACATTATCAAAATCCAAAATTAACATGATAACATTTAGGTTAATAGACTTTTCATATAGTCATCTTAAAGACAAATGAGAAGAGTTTCGTTTAATGGCTTCTTCATGATTGATTAAATGAAGAAATGATGCATTAGGTGGAAGTCTCTTCTCTCCTTTGTTGTTAACTAAAAGTGGGAGTGAGTAAGAAAGGGTTCTTACATTTTTATCACTCTATCTCTCATCTTGCATGAAAAAAATAAAAAATTGCATGGGAAGTGTCTCATTGTTTCCTTCTTTCTTCTAAAACAGTACTCCTCCAAAGTGTTTCTTCTCCTTTCCCACCAAACGATTTTGTTAACCAAGTTGTCCTAGGAGAACAAGAGGTGAGTCAAATTGGTTGAGGAAAAAAGAACAAGGAGAAGATAGATTAACAAAGCAAAGGCTTTGGATACTAGAAAAAGGAGAGGATAGCGCAGCAAGGAATTAAAGTTGTAGTGAAGGAGTTGGTAATACTCTTCATCTTGTTCATATCTATTATTATCCTTATACCATATCATGTATAGATTGGCATGACTTTTTCGATATATATTGCTTCTTCTACAAATAAGATTTCGAAAAAGTTTTAAAATCTACCAGTTCTCCAAATATGACATGCTTTCTTTTTCTGATCCAACATGTAGGGGTAAGGCTGCGTACTATTAGACCTCCGCAGACCCCGCTTCACTGCGGGACTTCAGACTGGGTGTGATGATGATTATATTAATGAGAAGTTTAAAAATTTAGGCATGAAATTGGATCGAAGTGTAAACCCTAGGTTATCTTTAAAAGGATTATATCAATTTTGTTCATTTCATTCCTTTTGTTTAATTGAATAATTTCACAACCTCTATATCTTCTTTAATTTCATGTTTTTAATCAAGTTATTTCAATTAACAACTTCCTTATGAGACAACTTTGGGGCGTCCACTATATACTACAATAACCTTAAAACTTTGTAGGTGATGCATTTTGGAATTATTAAGTAGAAAGCAACATAAACTATTACAAACGTTACAATCAATCCTAGGCTATTAACTAACATTCTTGTTACAAAAATATTAATAAAAGAGCTAAGATGAGTTATAAAATTCATCTTCGTTTCATTTCCATAAAGAAAGTATGTTGCACCTTTTATGCGTAGATGCTTGCTCGGATCAGGTTAACAATCCTGTCTATAACTAGATATTTCCTTCCTTCATATCAGTTAAACTTCTACTATTATGTTCCTTCCAAATGATGTAAATGGTGAGGGTAAGGGTTGCTTTGTAATGAGAGGCATTGGTTTGTCCTTGTTTGGAGTTTCTAATAATCCAGTACAATGCATGCTCCTAGTTGTATCGACAATTATTTTCAGGTAATAGGTGCAATGTTCTGCTCCAAATTGCTTTGGAATAGCTATATATAAAGAAAAGATGATCCTGTCTTCCACTGCCATATTACAAAGTAAGCAAGTATTATTAACAAAATTACTGTGCCATTGGCTCTTGGTTTGAAGCCTATTCTTGATCCTAAGCCATGTGATGAAGAAGGCCTTAGGGCTGATAGTATTTCTTCACAAGAGATCAAACCAGGGGATGCTAATAATTATATTAGAAAATAGTTGGTAACATGAGTGGTTATTAAATTGGCCATTCTGGTTTAGTCCCATATAATAGCATCTTCATTCTCAATAAAAGTTAGTCGAGCGAGGTGTTTCGAGGGGGATAAGAACCCTCTAAACCCTCCTTTCCGTTATCCATTAACAATCAGTGACGATACTTTGAGATTAAGACGTACACGATTCCTTAGTTGTTGAACAGTAGTATACTATATGATAGGACTGATATCAAGCCAATTGTCTGTATATATCTATGTGCAAGGATAAATTCTCTCCCTCATATTAATCATCTGCTTAAGAATTAAAGAACCATCCTTAATGAAATTAGCTTGCCAGAAATTTGAATGCTTCAAGTAGTATTCATGTAACCATTTGATCCATAAAGTGTTATGATCAATATATAGCTTCCACAACCTCTTACACATTAACACTTTCTATATAGTTAATATAAAGATGATCTTAAGTTCTCTATGGTTTTTTGAGATAGTGACCTCACTCCACTTAGTTCTTACATTCTTTGAGTTTTCAAGTTGACCAGTCCATAAGAATGACTTCATTATTCTATCGATCTCCTTTATGACTCTCCTTGGTAATGCAATATGTGATGTCCCATGAAGATGTAAACTTGTAAGGACTGAGATGATGAGTGTTATACGAGTAGAAAAAGATAAGTATTTGTTTTTCCATGCCAGCATTTAAGATTTGAGTTGTTCAATAATTGATCAATAGTCATAGAACTTAGGCTTGGTGGATGTGATGGGAACTTCGAGATAGCTAAAGGAAGTTGAGACAATGTAAATGTCAATAAGTCACCTTATGTTGCCTAAAATCATCACATTTGTAGATATGTGGAGGTTGCTCTTATCAAGGTTATATTGTAATTCTGACCATTGACTAAATAAATCAAGAGAATTCATCATAATGTGAATGGAATAAAGATCATCTGCATATAAAATGAGCAATTCATTAGCATATATTAGGTGTGTGAGATTGACTTGTTTACATTTGTAGTGAAATTTGAGGCCGCCATTTCATAATATTGGTTTGTTTAAGATCCTGGAAAAGCCTTCCGTAACAAGAGTAAATAGTTATAGAGATAAGAGATCCCTTGTGTAATCCCCCTACCTGTTTTGAAAGGCTTTGAAGGTATAATGTTTACTAGGAAACTCAAGGATGGAAACTGAATATAAGTTATTATCCACTATATAAAGTTCTGAAGAAGTTACAACACATCAAGGCATAATCTAATGAATTTCAAGATGATGGTATCGAAATCCTTAAAGAAATCTATCTTTATTAAACAACTGCTAACTTTTTTCCTAGAATTGTAGTCCTTTAGCAATTTTTGTAACAACAGAATATTATTGCCAATGTTGCGATTAGGAATGAAAGCACCATGGGAAATCTTAACTATATCAAATAATAGCAACTTGAGACATTCAACTAGCAATTTTGAGATGACCTTATAGATGGTGTTACAGTAGGAAATGGGTCTAAATCAAACATAGGAGGAGGACTTCTTTTTTGGGAGCTAAGTAGATGTATGTGTGATTGATTTGATGAAGTAGCTTAGAAGATTAAAAAAATTCAAGGACTGTCTCAATAAAGAGCTCACCGATAAAAGCCCATGTCTTTTAGAAGAATAATGAAGTAAATTCATCCAGACTAGGAGAATTGGAGGGATCTAGGATGATTAGATGTTGTCCGATGTCATCTTTAGTAATAGGAGAAATCAAATCATCTTATTATCCTATTCAATATTACAATTAAAGAGATGAAGGAAGTTGGAGCTTGGAGAAGTTGCTACGTCAGTTCATATAAGATCTAAGAAATATTCTCTGGCTAGCTACAGTAGGTGATTATGCTCAACATGTTCCCTCCCACTGGCATTATCAAGCATTGAGATCTTATTAACATTTCTTCGAGTAAGCAAAGAAGAATGAAAAAATTTAGTATTAGAGTCGCCTTTATGTAACAAGTTTAACTGAGCTTTCTGCTTAAGAATATAATTATGAACTTTAATAGCCTCCTAATAATCCTGAAGACATGTCACCTCCATCTGTTTAAATGCATCATTGTGAGGAGATTCATACCAAGTTCTTTGAGCAAGCATAAGTTTCTCCTCAGATTTAGAAGGTTGAGATTTCAACTACACATGAAGTTTTTAATCACAACTTTTAGTCTTCTTAGTTTATGCATGAGATGATATGATTTAAAGCCTACAACCTCAAAATTCCAGTAGCTACTAACTAGTTCTTAAAATCCTTACATACTAATAAAGAATCGAAATGGGGCTTTAATTAATCTGAATTCTGTAAGTCTTTGGATCAATATAAATGAATAGTCCCTAAGATTTTCACCAAACTGCACAAAAGAATTTAGGAACTGAGTCAACCATAAAGAATTAACAAAGGTTTGATATAAATTTTTTCTAATAAGTAAGCTACCGTACTGGTTGTTGGTCCCTATGAGTAATCTGCCAATGGAGTTAAGATCAAATAAATCAAAATTCAAGAAGAAGCTAGAGAGTTCTTTAGTAAGACAGATTATATTTCCTTCCTCCCTCAAGTTTTGACTAGTTGAGTGAGCAATTAAAATCACCAACAATGAACCATAGATTGTGAATTCCAAACTATTTATTATATAGATTAAGCCATAGTTTATCTCCTTGAAATATGAAATTGGAGGCATAAACAATTGAGAAGTCAAACATAATAACATTATTACATATTTGACATTGAAGATACAATAATTGATCAAATTCTGCTGACTTTCACTCCAATCAGATCTTTATTATATAAACATATGATTCTACCATTATAATGTTAGCTATGGTTAGAGAAAAGCTCCTAATTAGTGCCCAAAAATATGTTACCAAAAAATGTAAGAGGATTCTTTATTTTTATTTCAAGGAGACCTACAAGTATAGGTTTCTTGTCCTTGACCACATCATTCACCATTGATTTTTTCAGAGGGTACAATCTAAACTCCTCAGCATCTTAATTTTTCCTTCTTCTAAGTAGATCTTCTTCTAGCATTGGTAGACTATAATCTAAACTCCTCAGCATCTAAATTATTAGTAGGTATAGCAAGGATGCTATTATCAGCAGTTACACATGCCAGTTCATTCTCCTCTCTAAAATTTTAACTTCTTCTTGGTGCTATTTATTACATATTTGTTGCATTATAGGAAGGATCTGTAGAGAATAATCGAGACAATGAAATAATAAGAATTGTCTCCATATCTTCATTTATTCTCCTCACTGAGTATATATATATAGAAGAATTATGTACATCAGCTAAAGGCTATCAATTACATAACATGAAGTTGTTAGATGATAACTGTAAGTTGTTAAAGACCAATAGAAGTTGTTACAGTGAAAATGACATATACTGATATTATTCCTTAACATGCCCCTGCAAGAGCATGTCTCCATGAGAACATGCATGTTGTGTTGTAGTTCATCGTGATGTCGAGAGGGTAAAGGTTTGGTGAGGGCATCCCGATCTGATCATGAGTGGAGATATGTGCAACAATTAAGTCACTAGCTTGAACAAGATGATATACATAATGATAATCCAGGGCAATATTTTTCATGCGAGTATGGAACACTGGATTCTTATATAAGTATGTAGCATCAAGATTATCACAAAATAAGACAGGTGAGCCTTTGAAAGGCAGATGAAGTTCAGACAATAAGTTTTGTAACCACTAAAGTTCAGCCACCGTTGTTACTAGAGAACGATACTCAGCTTTAGTGGATGAGCGTGCAACGGTATATTGATGTTTGGAGTGCCAAAAGACTGGATTTCCTCTAAAGTAGACAAGATAAGCAGAGGTAGATGTTTTGTCGTCACCATTACCAACCCAGTCTGCATCACTATAAGTTTGAAGAGGTGACTGCAAAATACTGAAGAGTTGAAGAGCCAACCATTTAGGCTGACGCAACTATAATCTAAAATGAATGGTCTCCTTGAGAAATCAATAAACCTCTTTTACTTATTGTAAATGGGTAATAGTGGGAGCATGCAAAGTGAGCTAGTTTATTGAACGCAAACACCATGTCCGGTCTAGTATGAGTTAAATATTGAAGATAACCGACCATCTGCTTATTCGAAACATCAGTCTAGGTCGTACCATTATTTAGAGACAATGAGGTTGAAAGACATAAGGGTGAGGTCACTATTCTAGCATCAGTAATGCCAAAAGAATCTATAATATCTCTGATATACTTGTGTTGAGAGAGAAATAAGTTGTCAGATTTGGGAATAATCTCAATCCCCAAAAGATAAGATGGAAAACCTAATTGCTTTATGGAGAAGGTCATCAATAAAATAGTAATAAACTAGGAAAAGAACACCGACGAGCTTCCAGTCAAGAGTAAGTCATCAACATATACTAGAAAATACGCTACAACCTCATTACACTTATAAGTGAAAACAGAGGGATCACTGATGCTATTTCGAAAACCATAGGAGAGAATGAAACGTTTTAACAATTTATACCAAGCTATGGGTTCCTGATGAAGAACATAGATGTCCTTCCGTAATCTACAGACATAGTGTGGGTGATCTGGATGGATAAAACCCTGAGGCTGCTTCATATAAACATCTTCGGTTAAAGCTCCTTGTAAAAAAGCATTATTGACGTTCATTGATGAATGGACCAATTGTGAGCTATTGCAATGGTAAATATAACTTTAAGTGTTTGGGGTTTAAAGATAGGTGCAAAAGTTTCATAGAAGTCCAAACTTAGAGTCTGCGTAAATCCTTTTGTAACTAACCTAGATTGTTACCCATCTACAGAACCATTAGGGTGACATTTGATCCTATACAGCCATTTGGTGCCAACAATATTGTAGCCTTAAGGTGCCGAAATTAGATCCCAGGTATGGTTGTTGATCAGAGCATCAAATTCCTCATTCATTAAAGCTCATCACAATGGATCCTTCATATCCGAAGAAATACACGAAGGTTCAAGAGTAACTAGTAATGGATATTTACTGACCTGATACACCTTTTTGGGTTTATGAATATTATTCTTGGAACAGGTTTGCATCAAATGAGCATTCATAATGGCTGGGTGATCAGATGAACTAAATGTGTGAGTAGGTAAAGGTTGTGTCGAGTCTAGTGTGGCAAGCAAGGAGGCCGTGGGCAAAGGCGGTACTGATACAACATTGTATGGTACAGAATGAGTAATATTACCTTCGCTTTCTGTGTTGACAAGAGGTAGATGATCATGGGGTCATGCAGGTAAGGTAGACGACGTAAGGGTATGGTGAAGGGAGCAAAATTGAACAGGATTGGACAGATTTAGTTGGGAAGAGAGAGATGGGTCCTGACGTGAATGAAAAGTGGGCACAGATAGACTTGCATCAGAGAACAGAACTACTTGGGATGAAGTGGAAACAGATGGGTAGGTATTCTAAGATGGAGTGTAACACCCCATTCCCGCATGACCCGAACCCGACATTGATGGTGATATCCGAGTCTTTGCCCCGCGAGGGTGGCGTGCTACATCACTTAGTTCATCAAAAACTCAATATAAAACTTTTTTTCTTTTAAACGTACGCGAAAATCAATAATCGCAAATTTGGGCCCACTTTTATTCAGAAATATTTTCATTTATAGTAGTTGCAAATTTTATTTTTATTTATTTATTTATTTTCCATATACTAGAAATTCGACTAGCCCATTCCAAAAACAAAACATATTACACTTTAATCAATTTCTTTTGCAAAACCCCCTTTTTTTCAATCGGAAAG
>JANSVA010000001.1:21896799-21910444 GCA_025504915.1 Erythroxylum reticulatum
GAGCATCAAATGTATTTTTGTAACTTGGGTTAAGACTTGATGAAATGTCGATGTGTAATTAAGGCTATGAATGGAGGTTATGTGCAAACTTCATTTTTTTTTTTTGGAAAATGAACTAAGTATTGAAGAAGTTCTGTGTGGATGTACTTATTATCTCGTAGGGTACAGTGGAGATTTTAAGTTTTCCATAGGGATAGAATTTTGTACTGACTTTGGGGGAAAATATGGAATGATATAGGTAGAAATGGTAAAAATAGTCTTCTTAAAAGTTGTAGAGGGTCTTTCCATCTTTCCAATGATATAAAGTTTGTGAATTTTGGATATCGAAGTTGGGAGATACGAGCATTACAAGATTGTAAGGTCTATTCATCTTAGTTTTGCTTCCTTCTCAAAATGACATCATCATCGTCTCATGACGTCAGCATCGTCTTAGTTTTACTTCCGTCTTAAAATGACGTCATCATTGTCTCATGACGTCAACATCATCTTAGTTTTGGTTCCATCTCAAAATGACATCATCATCGTCTTAGTATGACGTCAGCATTGTCTTAGTTTTGCTTCCGTCTCAAAATGACATCATCATCGTCTCATGACGTCAGCATCGTCTCATTTTGGCTAGAACATCTTCTAGTCCAAATTTCACCCTCTAGATGATAGAATTGGTCTTTAAGATCTTCATAAGAGTTTTAGATATTGAAGTCCTATTTCTATTCATATAAATAAAATCTAAATATGAATTTTGTACAGAAAGTTAGACCCAATTTTCCGATTGCTCTCAGTATGACGTCAGCAATCTTCTCATGACGTTAGCATCATCTCATTTTGGCCAGAACATCTTCTAGTCCAAATTTGATCCTCTATATAATAGAATTGATCTTTGAGGTCTTCATAAGAGTTGTATATCTTGAAGTTATATTTCTATTAATCTAAATAACACCTAAATCTGAATTCTTTACAGAAAGTTATACCCATTTTCCGATTGGTCTCAGTATGACGTCAGCAATCGTCTCATTTTGGCCAGAACATCTTCTAGCCCAAATTTGATCCTCTAGATGATAGAATTGGTATTTAAGGTCTTCATAAGAGTTGTAGATATTGAATTCTTTTTTTTATTCATCTAAATAACACCTAAATCTCAATTCTATATAGAAAGTTATACCCATTTTTTTATTGGTCTCAGTATGACGTCAACAATCATCTCATGACGTCAGCATCGTCTCATTTTGGTGAGAACATCTTCTGGTCCAAATTTGATCCTTTAGATGATAGAATTGGTCTTTAAGGTCTTCATAAGAGTTGTATATCTTGAAGTCCTATTTCTATTCATCTAAAGAAAACCTAAATCTAAATTCTGTAAAGAAAGTTATACCTATTTTTTTTATTGGTCTCAGTATGACGTCAGCAATCGTCTCATGATGTCAGCATCGTCTCATTTTGGCCAGAACATCTTGTAGTCCAATTTTAATCCTCTAGATGATAAAATTGGTCTTTAAGATCTTTATGAGAGTTGTAGATCCTAAAGTCCTCCTTCTATTCATCAAATGGACACCTTAATCTGAGGTCTCTAGTGAAAGTTATACCTGATGTCTTGATATAGGTTTAGTACGGCGAAGGGCAAGTACTGCTTCCGTGTTTGATTCCGAATGCTGGACTTCAGATATGGGGTCCAGCATATAATTTTAGAAAAAGGAGTACATGTGGATCCTAAGAAAATAAAAGTTGTAGTGAAATGAGAAGCACCTAAGAATATAGAAGAAGTGAGGAGTTTCTTGGGTTTAGCTGGTTATTATAGAAGATTTGTAGAGGGCTTTTCTATGATAGTAGCCCCACTTGCTAAATTGACATCAGAAGTTTGTGTGGATAGAAGAATGTCAGAGGAGCTTTGAGGAATTGAAGAATAGGCGCACAACTGCACCAATTTTGACCCTACCTTCCAGTAGTGGTGAATATATAGTATATAGTGATGCCTCAAGGAAGGAATTAGGGTGTGTGTTGATGCAAGGAGATAAGGTGATTACCTATGCTTTTAGGCAATTAAAACCTTATGAAATGAATTATCTTAAGCATGTCTTGGAGTTAGCTGCCATAATTTTTGTATTGAAAATATGGAGACATTACTTATATGGAGTCGCTACCAAGGTATTCACAGACCACAAGAGTCTTAAGTATTTGATGAGCTAGAAAGAGTTAAATCTGTGGCAAAGAAGGTGGTTAGAACTACTGAAGGATTATGACTTAATGATAGACTACCACCCGAGGAAAGCTAATGTAGTAGCGGATGCATTGAGTAAAAAATCTACTAGGTCACATATGGAGACAGTGCATCTTCCTTTATTGGGAGAAATGGCCAAACTTAAAGTGACATTGAGGCAAGTCAAATCTGATTATATATTGGCTAATTTTAGAATCAAGCTTGTGTTGAATGAGAAGATTAAGAAATTACAGGAGCAAGATGAGTACTTGAGCAAGCTCAGAGAAGAGATTAGAAATGGTAAACCTTTTGAAATAGAAATAAGAGAAGATAGATTGATGGTGATAGGTAACCGACTATATATTCCCGATATGTTAGAGTTGAAGGATGAAATTCTTGATGAGGCACACAATGCTCCATATGCAATGAAGCCAGGAAGTATAAGGATGTATAAAGATTTGAAGGAGCACTTTGGATGGAAAGGAATGAAGAAATATGTTGAGTATGCTAGAAAATGATTAGTATGCCAGCAAGTTAAAGTAGGACATCAAGCACATATTGGTAAGCTTAAACTTTTGTCTATTCTTGAATGGAAGTGGGAGAAGATTATGATGGATTTCTTGATAGGATTGCTAAGAACCAGCAGGAAGCATGATGCAATATAGGTGACTGTCGATAGGCTAACAAAGTCAACACATTTCTTGCTAATTAAGAAGACAAATTCTTTAAAGGCTTTGGCTAAGAAATACGTAGATGAAATAATCAGACTTCATGGGATTCCAAGTTCTATAGTCTTGAATAGAGATCCCAAGTTCACCTCCAGAATCTGGGAAAGTTTATAAGAGGCTTTAGGAACCAAGTTGTATTTTAGCACAGCTTTTTATCCATAGACTGATGGTCAATCAGAGAAGACGATACAGACATTGAAGGCAATGTTAAGAGCTTATGTTATGGACTTTAAAAGCTTATGGGATGATCATCTTCCTTTAATTGAATTTGTTTATAATAATTCCTACCACTTAGAAATTCAAAACACACCTTATGAAGCTTTGTACAGTAGGAGGTGTAGAACTCCTATTTGTTAGGATGGGGAAGGTGAAAGGAGACTTTTAGGGCTTGAGTTGGTACAAGTTATAGTTGATAAGATTAAATTGGTGAAGTAGAGACTCAAGGTAGCTCAAGATAGGATGAAGAGCTATGCGAACGCACATAAAAGGGAGATGGAATTTAGAGTTGGAGATAAAGTGTTTTGTAGAGCCTCTCCATAAAAAGGAGTCTTGAGCTTTGGTAAGAAGGGCAAGTTAAGTCTTGCCACCAGAATTATCTAAGATTCACAATGTCTTCTATGTATCAATGTTGAGGAAATATCGATCAGATACTTTGCACATAGTTCAACCTTCAGAGATTCAATTAAGGGAGGATTTGACTTATGAAGAACAACCAGTGGAGATTCTAGAATCAATGGAAAAGGTTTTGAGAAACCAAACTGTGAAGCTAGTTAAAGTCTTATGGAAGAACCATGCAAGAGAGGAGGCAACATGGGCACCTTTGGAGGCAATGAAGAAGAAGTACCCACACCTCATTGTAAACTCAAGTAAGAATTTTAAGGACGAAATTCTTTAAGGGAAGGAGAATTGTTGGGCTTTGAAATTATTTATTTATTTAATTTGAGTATACTAATTTAGAGAGCATAAGTGGGAATTGGAATTTTAATAGAAGTGTTAAAATTAAGTTAGAGTATAATATGGTAATTAGTAGGCTTAATGTGGTGTTTAAATGGACTAAAGGAGTAAGTAGTCATTAACAAAATAAGTGAGGGGTAAAATTGGAAGGACAAGACCAAAATGTGGTCTTGAGTAAGAAGAAGAAGAAAAGAGAATCGTGAGAAAGAAGAGAAAAGAGAGAAAAACGTGGAGAGAAGAAAAGAGAAAAGAAGAGTGCGTGAAGTGTTGGAGAAGAGGGAAGAAGATTTGGCTAAGTTTAAGGTAAGCTTCATCTTTCATCTTGTTTGGGTAGAAAAAGAAGTAGAGAAATGGGTTTGTATTGGAAGAAAGAAGAAAAACAAGAACCCATTTTGATTTTTCACAAATTTCTAAACTATATTTTATTTTTTCTAATCTAGATAAGTTATGGGTAGATTAAGTCTAAGCTTGATTTTATCATTTTGGTTATTGAAGCTTTATAAGATGTCCATTTGAATGTTGGTTTGAATGGAAATTTGGTTTGTTTGAAGGAAACCAAGAATATCCTATATAAGAGCAAGAGGAAAGGCAAACTTAAGTTTGGATTTTCAAGCAAATTAGGTGGGTAATGTATTTATAGTTATTATGAGATAGGCAATTTACTTACATATGTGTGTGTGTATACTTAATTTGGTTGAATTTGAATTGTGTGAATGTTAGAAATTGTATTATGATGTAGTATCATGTCATGCCTTGAAAGATGCTATGACTTTTTGTATATTCGAAAAAGAGGAAAAAGCATGAGATCCAAGAAAGTATGAATATATGTGATGAATTGAATTGAGCATATAATTGCTTGTGTTTGGGCAAAAGAGAAACCATTTTGTTTCTCATGTGCACGTTGACTAAGCCTTCTCTTGGTTGCCTGGTTGTGGCATATGAGATCGTAAGAATGGACTCATTTTGTTCATGGTGTAAACTTCAGTTTTCCCATTTTGACCCATAGGACTCTCAAGCCATTTGTTTGTGCATTTCATCTTTGAATTGTCAAGTATGATACAAAAGTGAGTGTTACGTTTTGATACTTAAATGTTCATGATATGTTATGTGATAGCATCCTTAATTATGAATTCTTGAGTTCGAATTGTTGAAGATTGAATTGCTAGATTAAATGAGATTAGATGTGTGTGTATATATATATGCTTGAGTGGTGTGGCTCGTTACTGATGGCTATAAATATATTAGCCACTGATCTTTGTAGCTTAACCCATTATTTTTCACTCCTCAGGTGCAGAATAAGAAGATCGTTGATCCTTGCAAAAGCTTTGGCTCACTCCGAAATAGTTAACTTTTGTTCTAAGTTAGTTCAACTTTTGTTATGTAGCTTTATAAGCATATCCAACATGAACATCCATTATATTTTGTATTAAGTTATTGATGTGTTCATTGATATGTAATTCAAGCTATGTTCAAACTTCATTTTGTTTAGTAATGAAATTATGAATTAAAGAAGTTCCCTTTTTATATGTTGATGTCCATTTTTGTTGAGATGTTTTATGTTGTTAGAAATTGTACGTATAAATGTGTGTTGCATTGTTGGGTTCTGGGTTGAGAATCGAAGGTTTCGTTGCGGCGAAGCCAAACTTTGGCCTTGACGAACCTCTCCCGAAAGGTGTTTTATTCATTTTTCGTAACTTCGGGTGAGACCTAATTTTCATCGCGGTATATTTGTCCCGAGAGGTTCTTAGATCTAATACGATGACTTTGTCGCGGTGAAGCCAGACATTCGCTGCAGCGTATTTGTCTAGAATGGTGCGGTCCCTCGACCTTGAGACTTCGTTGTGGCGAACTAGATGTTGGCCGCAGCGAACGTCTCTTGAAAGATCTGGGGAAATATTACCATAGTTTAGTCGTGGCAAACCCGCCCACGTCGGTGCTGAAAATTCTCCTTAAATTGAATTTTTAACTTTCCTCTCACATGATCCTCACCCGACCACCCCAACTGGTTGAATTAGGATAAGTAACAGGACCCGAGCCTAACATCTATAAGTTGTAAATATATGAAATGTCTCACCATACAAATAATGTCTCTAGGTATTCAAAGCAAACACTACTACAACAAGTTCTAAATCATGAACCAGATAGTTAAACTCTTGAGACCTTAACTGTCTCGATGCATATGTAATTATCCTGCCATGCTGCATCAAAACACATACTAATTTTTGATGTGAAGCATCATTGTATACCACATATCCTTCAGTTCCAGATGGAATGGCTAACATTGATGCCATAGTCAACCAATGTTTTAATTCCTCAAAACTCCTCTAACATTTATCAGTCCATCAGAAGGGTACATTCTTCCTTAAAAGCTTTTTCAAAGGGTTTGAGATTAATGAAAGCCCCTCGATAAACCTCCTGTAGTAACCAGCTTGTCCAAGGAAACTCTGAACCGTAGATACATTTCTAGGAGCTTCTTAGTTCATAACTGCTTCAACTTTCTTCGGGCCTACCTGAATGCCCTATCTAGGTACTATATGACCTAAAAATACTACTTGATCAAGCCAAAATTCACACTTACTGAACTTGACATGCAATTGCTTCTCTCTCATTATCTATAAAACTAACTTCAAGTGCTCAGAGGGTTCCTCTCAGCTCTTCAAATACACTAAAATATCATCTATAAATACAATCACAAAATGATCTAAGCAAGGTTGGAACACTTTATTCATTAACACCATAAAAGGTGGTGAAGCATTTGTCAACTCAAAAGGCATCACCAAAAACTCAAAGTGCCTATATCTGGTCCTGAATGCACTCTTGGTTATATCAGCTTCTGCTATTTTTAACTGTTAGTACCCTAATCTCAAATGCAGTTTAGGAAACACCTGAGCTCCCTGTAACTGATCAAGTAGATCATCAATTCATATTAATGGATACTTATTCTTCAATGTCACTCGATTCAACTGCCTATAATCAATACAAAATTTCAAGGTCCCATCCTTCTTCTTTATAAACAAAACTATAACTCCCCAAGGTGACAAACTAGGTCTGATAAAGACCTTATCCAATAGTTCCTGCAACTAAGTCTTAAATTCTTTAAGTTCCATAGGTGCAATCTTATAAGGAGGAATAGATATAGGAGCGGTACCTAGAATAAGATCAATAGTAAACTCTGTCTCCCTATCTGAGGGTAGTCCTGGTAGTTCACTGGGAAACATATCCAAAAATTCCCTAACAACAGGAATATCCTGTACTGTCTGCTTAGGTCAGGTATCCGTTACATAGGCTAAATAAGCCTCATATTCACTTTAAATCAATTTAAGGGAACTCTTCGAGAAAATCAATCTGGCTAGCACTGCTTGACTAATACCTCAGAATATTACTCTAAGCTACATAGGAGATTCAATAATCACTTCTTTGGAGTAGCAGTTCATTACCACCCTATGTGTAGTAAGTCAGTTCATACCTAAGATAAGGTCTATCTTTCTTACTGTAATACTATCAGTTTGGCTTCTAACTTTGCCTGATCAACCCTAATAATTCACTTTTTATAGACTTCCCCCCTCATTGTAGTACTACCTACTAGAGTACTCACTTCTAAGCCATATCTCAACATCCCTCTCTCACATTGTAGTTTAGATGTCAAGTGTGGTGTAATAAATAAATAAGTAGACCCTCGATCTAACAATGTAAATCCTCAAAATTAAAGATAGATAACATACCTACAACGACATTGGGGGAATTCTGAGCCTCCTGTCTGGTGATGACATAAATCTTAGCTTGAGACTGCGACTGATTGCTCTGCACCTCATTCCCCGTCCTGACAGTATTAGATCCCGCTGAACTAGTTTTACGTCTACCTCAGCCTCACTGTCCCACTCCACTAACTCTACTTTACTGAGCAATCACTTTAGTTACTGATCCCCCTCTTATTCCAAACTATGCTCCAGCAATGGTGGGACAATCTTTGATCTAATGCTTGAAAGAACCACATCATAGGCAGGCTTTCGATCATTTCCATCATTCTCCACCATGTCTGTTCCCACAATGTTCACAACTAGGTATCTGTTGTGTCTGCCCACTATAGGTCTACCCTCTAAATGCTTGACCCTACTAGAATAGACAAAACTGCCTCGGCTTAAACCCTGACTGTCTCAATCTCGGTTGTGATTGTAATGGCCTATTCTGACATTTAATGAATCTTCTTCTAGAATTAGCTTGGAACTTATCCTGTCTCTTCAGTTTAAACTCTTGTTTGTACACTACTCATTCATTTTTCATTAATTGCTCAATTCGGATTGAGGCAGCTCTCAACTCAATAAAGCTATTGGTAATGGCTAACCTTGATCTGATCTCCATATTCAACCCATCTTCAAACCACCTACATTTACCTTCCTCAGTCGAGATCAGAGATGTAGAATAGCCCAATAACTCATTAAACTGCACTTCATACTCTTCTATAATGAGGTTCCCCTATTTCAAGTCGAGGAACTCCATTTTTCTGTCCAGGTAGATCTTTGGTATATAGATATCCTTGAAGACCCTTAAAAAGTCTTCCCATGTCAGTCTGTATGGTCGGAACGACCGAGCCACTAGGAACAGTCTTCCACCACTGGTAAGTCGGGCCTTATAGTAACGAGACGACATAATCAAACCTCTCGTCAAGTTCACAATCTAATTGGTCTAATATCATTTCTGTCCTCTCTAACCAACTCTCTGCCTCAGTAGGGCTTGTACTTCCATAGAAGTCTATAGCCCCCTACTTCTTGAGTTTGTCATACCTCCTTTCTCTCCTCTTAAGAAATCTCTGAGGCATTTGTTCAAAATGGGGCATAAGAGACTCTCTATTGGCTCCTATTGACTCAAGGTCAACTAATTCGATGACTCAGTCTTCTATGGCGGATGACCTATAACAAGCAACAATTGTGATCACTATACGAATCTCTTATTAAATGTCATGTTAAACTGCTCCTATATGTCCCTAAGGATGCCAAATTATACTCTGATACCAAAATTTGTAACATACCACTACCATAGAGCATACACCCGACATACCAGAATCTATCTGAGTGCATATCCTACTGGAATGGCATGTTAGAGCAATCATATACTTATTTTAAGGCATCACACATAACACACAATTTTAAAATGGTCAATCTTGCCTATTTCATTCATAAACAAAAAAAATTCATTGTGTCATCACAACTCGTAGCTTATGTATATATATGTATATTACATAACATGTGTAGGTTTACAATCTTATACAAAAAGTCCAATATGAAATGGGATGCTAGATCAAAATGTCCTAACTAGACTCTTCAGTGTCAACTGACTAAACCTTTGAGCCATACTGTCCCCAAAACGCAGGTACTATATCTTTACTTTATCATCTTAAGAGCTAGAGCTCCCTTAAACTTGAAAAGAAGTAATGTTGCAATTTTGATGAGTTCATGAACTCAATGAGTGAACCATCACTGATGTACTCACTCATGTTAGAATATAACAAGCATATGGTTTAGTTTACTAAGTACATCATACAAATAAGCAATTGAATCACATCATATTCTACATCGATTCAAATAATTCAGTATTTTACCTTAGTTCATTAAGGAACATTAGAATAATTATTTATTACATATAAGGATGCATATGCAAATGCATATATGACTCCACTTTATTTTTATTTTGTTGTGATCGAGTGCCTATACTGTCTCGCACCTCTCTTTCACACTTTGGCTACTCCGATCACAATGCCTTTATATGATCTTGCATTTTGATGTATAAGATGCAACAATTCACATTTCATGCTTTCAAGGCCTTTTGCTCAATGTATTCATATCATTTATCAAGATCTTTAGATCCAAGTCTAGAATTCAACATTCAATTAATCACAAATTCTATACCCACATACAATCAGAGAGCACTTCCAATACATTCCTGAATATTAAACTCCTTGAACTATTAATGTTCAGAATTATCACAATCATATAACCATGATTCAATAATTGAAATTTAAACAAAACAAATCAATTAGAATGAGAGAACAACTATGTTTGCTCACATAATTCAAATAGAAATACATATATAATTGATATTGCATATCTAGGTTAACACACAATATGCTCCAATAAGCTAATGCCTTGATGATCCAGGAATGTTTGGGTGTTGATAATTGACTTAAGCGTCTATAGTCATACAATACATATATGATACACATACCATTAAGTTATTTAATCAAATGAATATACATTCATGCACATGTATGTGTATCATGTTCCATGCATGCTCAATTGACTTTCTGGGTATGTAACTTTATGTAAAGATCCTAATCAACTCCTAATCCATCCATTATACATTTATTCAAATTCCCATTCATACTACCTTCATGTTCTTCAATATTCATTTACCTATTTAGGTTCATCTTGGCCCTAATCAACTCCAAAGAGACCAAATTAGAGTGACTTATCATCATTTGCTTTAATAATTGCGCAACACTAAGCTCATCACTCTAAGGAACTACCCACGGTCGTGAGGAACCTTCCCATAGACAAAACCTAAAATGACTAGGCCACGATCATGGACTTGAGGACCACAATTATGCCCTACATTTTTCCCTTACACTTCCATGAATTCATCAACCGTAAAGACATATCAAACACTTCCTACTTTCCACAATTCATACCTTCATATGTAACTTCAATTCATGAAAATTCAACTACCATATTAGCTACATAAATCTCATCAAAACCCTACTTGTTTGGTCATTCACTACATATCATTATACATGTAGTCCTAACTTTGTCAAATTCAAGAACACTTCAATAACATTCCTCTTTATTATAACCTCACCCTTATTTATACTTCAAATCTCTACTTAAACCACCCATACAATCCACTATTTTCAAGTATCAAAAACAAAACATATACCCTCTATTCATCCATCAAATTCTAGCATAACTTCATCATCAATACTATATGCAATACATCCTAATTCAATCATCATTAATGTTATGCTAACATATATCATAATAGATTAATAAATCACTTACTTGTTCAGCTCAAAATCTCCTTAATCATCAAGCTAATTTAGCCCCCCAAACGCGCAAGGATGAAGCATACTCTAAGAATAAGATGAAAATATAAAAGGTTTTCAACTACAAGATGAAGACAACAAGATTTTGGAGTGACAAAGTGCAGAATTTTAGCAACATCTCAAAGTTGGAAGGGTTATGTATGGGTGTCGATGGTGAGAAGAAGAAGAAGAGAGCATATGACCAAAAACAAAAGAAAGATGGTCTTTCATGTGTGGAAACTATCGGTGTAGTTGTGTGGTGAAGGAGTGGTCACTTGTCATAACATTTTTCATACTAAGATTCAAGACATATGTCTCACACTTCAACATCCAATTGTCACATAGTTTCCTAAGTCATTTGTCACCCAAGTATACCACCATTTGTCACTTATTTATTCAAGTCATTTGTCATTCTATTACTAATGCCACGTGTCACCATTTTATAAGCCTAGTCATTGTAGATTTTCATGTATCAATTTATCTTGCCATTTGACATTTTTCATAGACTAGGTGCACATATCACTTCATCAATCACCCAATTGTAACAAAAAAATTACTAATTATATAATCCATTAAAACAAAATTCAAGACATAATCAACACATAAGTACCTCATAATCAGTTAAATCCTTTCATACCCCGGGATATGTCAATTGAGTGCATATACTATCTTTACAATGTCTCTAAATCATGATTCATATGTGTATGTGAATATGATGTATGTAAATGAAATGCACTTCATATATTTTTATATGATATGTCTCATTCTAATAGTTAAATGTTTGAGTGTACAAATAGGCTATTAAAATTCCCCCTTAAGAAATTTCATCCTCGAAATTCTTACCTGATTGGTTAAATCATGATTCATGTGTGTATGCAAATATGACGTATGCAAATGAAATGCACTTCATGTATTCTCATATGATATGACACAATCTAACACTTAAATCCTTGAGTGTTGAAATGGGCTATTACAAATATACACTTATTTATAAACATTTTCTTTTGTAATTAAATTCATCTTCATGTATTTAAAGATTTATTTAAAGGATATGTTGATCAAATAATTTGTTAATTTGGATTGTTCCTCTTTATTAATTCCTAATTGGTTGCCAATATTTTATTTGTTGATTTTAATAAATATGAATAAATGTGATTATGTTAATTCTAAAGGAATTATGTTTCATGCTCTTATGAGTGTTTGACTTTCATGTTATACTTGTATTATAGGGCACATTTCAAATTATTATTTAAAGTTTTAAATATTATTTTTTAAATATGTTTTAAGAAAATAGTTGTAAAGAGGACCTCAATTTTAATTTAAACACCAACATAATAAAATCATATGAATTTTATGAAGGCATAATTAGATCAGTGTTGAATGGTGCCTAAGACAGATAAGATGTTACATGTATTATAATGAGGTGTATATAACGAGGACATGCTCACAAGGAGCTGAAAAATAAGTAGAGGAAGCACTATGGTGAGTCTAAGGGAAAAGTGGAAAGTAACCCTTCCAAAATTCTTATGATCCTAAAAAGGACTATAATTCCAAAATTCTTATGATCCTGAAAAGGACTAAGAGTAATTAAAATGGGAAAGGAAAAGGACCTCTTATAAAAAAAATTCTTATTTCTATCGTATTTTAGTTAGCATTGGATTCAATATTAATTTTTACAGTAATGAAAAGAATAATGTTCATAGAATTATAATAGTTATGGTTCTATGTTGGATGATTTTATCGTATTAGATATTTTATGATTTATTCCCTTTTTGTGACATGCTAGACTTAATCATATTGGAAAAAATTGATTAAATCAGTTATTCAAATATGAACTTTTAAATGATCAATGTAAAGTAGAATTGTCTACTTGTAAATATTGTCTAGCTAACAAAATGACACTAAAATCATTTAGTAAGAGACAAAGAGTTGTTAAGCTATTGAAATGAATTCATTAAGATATGCATTCCCAAATTAGGCAAGAATGTATTTATTTAATCATATTTATCAATGAATATATAGTTATATTTCAAAATTTGAAGCATAATGTTTCCAAAAAGTATGTGAATTTACATAAGAATCAGTTAGATAAAACAAATAAGGACTTCAAAGCTTGATTGGGTGTAAGAGGACTTATCTTTATTGTTTAAAGAGGTTATGTAATGAAAACTAAGTGGATAGACAATGACTATTCTATAAAGTCATCAATAAAATGTTAGTGCAAAGAGGAGAAATAAAATTCTTCTTAAAATGTTTAGGTCTATAATAACATAGGCAAATTTTCCTATCACCTATTAGGTGATGTGTTATTTATAACGACATATGTACTTAAGTAGGTGCCCATCAAATCAATTACTAAAACATAGTACAAGTTATGGGTAACTAAGAGACTTTATCTTTCACATCTGAATTCTAAAGGATATGTTACCTACATCTATGGTCTCCTACAACAACAATAATAACAACAACGACAACAACAATCCAGTGAAAATTTTTGATCGCGGGATCTGGGAAGTCCACAAGTATGCAGCCTTACCTCTAATTGGTAGAGAGACTATTTTTCAACAGACCCACATAATATATATTAAAATCATAATGTAATTAAAATAAAAAATAAAATAAAAGTAAAAATAGACATACGATGATGATGATGATAATAATAATAATAATAATAATAATAATAATAATAATAATAACAAG